>JAYEVE010001374.1:0-513262 GCA_036346375.1 Guadua angustifolia
GTTTATTTGAAAAAGTTATAAGCATTATAAATTTGAATGTGCTAGGAATAATTCTATTTAGAATTTAAATTTGAACAGAAGTCAAATTACAAATCATTTTGCAGAAAGTTCATGATTTTAGAAAAATTTAGAAACTGGTTTGATTAAATTTGGAGCTCATTTGCAAAAGTTATGAGCATTTGAATATTGTATTTTACTCAAAATCACAGAAAATAGTAAAGTATTCTTTCTTACAGTGAATATGTATTTAAAATTTATAAACTAGTTTGATTAAATTTGGAGCTCATTTACAAAAGTTATGAGCATTTGAATATTCTATTTACTCAAAATCACAGAAAATAGTAAAATATGCTTTCCTACAGAGCATACGTATTTCTCATTTTCTCTTATTTTTTATTTTAATCCTAGTCACTGACAATAAGGGCCCACATATAAGTGACTCATGCTTTAAATAACAATTCGGTTTAAGTTTTAATTCTTTCATTTACCATTGGGCCCACATGTCATAGACTCATTAACTAAATCTAGGTTTAATTAGAAATACTGAAAGGTGGGACTAATGTGTCAGTGTCTCTGGCTCAGGAGTGAGAGGGCATAGGGCACCTGACAAGTGGGACCCACCTGTCGGTGACCCAAGAGCAGAGCACGATGGAGGGGAAGCTCATCGGTGGCGATCCAAGGGTGATCGTCCTCACCAGGTGGTGCGGTGAGCTTTAGGGGAGCATGGGGAACCTAGGAGAAGTCTTGGTGGCGATGAAGATTCACTGGAGCGAGCTCATAGTAGAGCCAAGCAGCTGTAGTAATGGCGAGTAGCTGAAGAGAAAAGTAGGCATGCTTATGCACACGGAGTAAATACTTGTGGGGTTCGTTTTGTGGCAGCGAAAGCTTCTAGGGCCTAAGGGGAGTCCATTTTGATACCTTACGGGGTCGAAGAAGGAGCAGTAGAGCTTGGCGGCTATGACTGGACTCGAGGAACAACTGTGGCGGTAGTGTTCTGGGCTATCCGAGCTGCAAATGAAGTTGGGTCATGATCAGGGGACTCTACAAGTATTCGAATCGAAAGGAATTGGAAGAGTTCTCACCAGGGAAGAAGGATTGGACTTGCTTGCATTGTTATGTTATTGTGACCAATGGAGCTTGTCAATGGTCCAAGATGTTGGGCTAGGAAGAACAAGGTAGTGTGGGGAGCAGGGGACTACCACGATAAATCTTAAATAAGCTTAGGGAGAAGAACTTGGCATGAGCCCGTGGCCAAGGTGCTTAGTCAAGAAGAAGATGACACGGCCAGGCATCTCGTAGGAAAATCTAGTAAGAGCAATGGTAACGTGAGGAACGTAGCTAAGGTGGTAGTTGGGTCATGCACGAGCGATAGAGGGAAAGGATAGCTCAATGGCGCAAGTTCCCGCAAAGGCGTAGCGTAGTAGGGTGCGTGGTGGGAAGAGACTACACGACAGGGCTAGGTGGGGGCAAGGGACTACCGCAGCAAAGCTCGGCTCAGATTTGGTGTGAGTGGCCTGGTACAGGCATCACACTCTGGTGCACGTGTGAGGAGGACGAGTGCAAGGCACGCACCAGCGCCTTCAGGCGCTAGTAGGTGTGGTTGTTAGGTCTTAACTTCATCCATCGCCCCATCCGCTATAGACCACCACCGCCAAGCCGAGTATCGGGACCGTGCTGACTAGATCAAGGCCTAGTGCTTGCACTGAGTCCAACTCGAGCCATGCTGACACGCTGATTTATTGGCTGACTTGTCGGCAATGGTCAGCTCACTTGCCACGTGGAAAGCCAACTTAACGTGCAAACCACTCTTGTTTTCGATTTAAACCTAATTTGATTAGAGATGGCAACGGATCGGGTCGGGTGCGAGTTTTACAAAACCCAACCCGACAGAAAACCCGAATTAGAAAATCTGACCCAAAACTGAATACCCTATCGGGTAAAAAACTATACCCAAACCCGAACCTGGCAGGTATCCGACGGGTTTGTGCAGTACGGGTGGCAATAGGTCGGGTCAGGTGTGGGTTTTGCAAAACTCGACCCGACAAGAAACCCGAACCAAAAAACCGAGTTTAACTCGTAAGCACCAAACCCAACCCCAAACCCGTGAAATTGATGAGTATAGCGGTATTTGGTGCATTCGATGGGTACCATGTGAAAGTTAAAACCTGAACCCATCTCGAGTACCCAACCCGAAGAACCCGCAAGTAAAAATTAGAACCCGAATTCGACCCGATCGGATGCAAAACCCGCGGGTACCCGAACCCATGGATCTAATTGCCATCCCTAAATTTGTTCTGGTAATACAATTACGAAGGGTTAAATACCATATTTCACTAGTAGAATGCCCGTGTGTTGCAACGGAGTATTAAAAGAGGGTAATACATGTCATCAAACATGATCCTAAATTACAGAATTCAGTAAGCTATTAGACCAAGTGCTTATAAAAATTATCTACAGCCTAAACTCAGGATTTAATTTTTAAACTATATATGCACTACATTCCAAAATAACATCCATGACAATTTGTAGACCTCTTATTTTACACAAGGTTGAGAAAGGTGAGAGTAACTAATAACTCCATTAGAATCCGGTGAATAGAATGTATGAACTACACAGTGGTAGAACTACGAAAATCCTCTACGAGTGATGCTAGAATGTAGATGCCTGTGGCTTTCTAGTGCGATTGATAGCAGCTTGCTTCTGATTAGATATTACTGTAGCTCTTCTTCTTGCTGCACCATAACAGAAATTTTCAAATTTAATAGAAAAGTAGCTCAAAAACTGTAAATTTCAATCTTTGTAGGAATCAATCTATACAACGGCACCATGCTATAGTCATGATTGAAAATTTTAAGATTGCTTGAACATAGAAACACAAGATGTAAAAGGACTATTTATGTACATACCTTACCAATCAAGTAATACCTAGGAATATAGTCATAGGTAATCTCTATTGAATCTAACATGAATGGCTGAAATTAAGTGCTCTGGAAGAGAACGTGATAGAACTAGGCGTCCTGATCTTTCGATGAGAGGAGGTAGCGCCGATTTGGTGGAGGGCGGTTGGCGTCCGACTACAACGAACCCGACAAGCGTTGCGCCTTAGCGACCGCAGACACCACCCTCCCGAAGGTTATTGATCCATGAAAGCGCGACCAACCTAACCACGAAGGTCTTTATTCCTGCGAGCAATCGAAGAACTAGCAAGAACAAGGGATAACAAGCAACTCACTTGTGAATATGAATTCAGATCGGTTCAGAAACTAACACACGAAGTTGGGGTTCCGATGAACAAGTAGACGAGTGGCCTAAGTCAAGACGCAAGACGAGTACAAGCAAGAGCAATGGCTAATGAATCAAACAAAACCCAAAACCCTAACTATGGTGGCTACCGCTAATTATAGACCAAAGGCGTGCAACACTAGGCCTTAACATGGGCCTACTTGATTACAACTCAAATAAAAGACTAAAGCCCAATTAGACTCGGACCGAAAAGTGTTCAATTGTTTTATGATTCCGCTGACTCGTATGAATTTGGAGGTGATCTCGGATCGGTTGGAAAGAGGACGACCGAGCTTTCCTTCTTGTATCTGAGACCTCCGAAGCCTTCTGGATCAAAAGTTATGACAGGAGTCCGAATCTGATTCCAATTTACTCTTCCCTCCGGACGCGAACTCCCTTGTGCGTTGTGGGTCTTCCCCATGGTTCCTAAAAATAATCACATCATCACAAAAATTAGGTAGCATCCCATTCATTGTATAATTAATTGGAATACTTAGGAATGCCTTCACCTGATAATTTGGTTGACGTGCACAGGCTCGAGTGAGTGGTCCTTGAAGTGATGGTTCTCCTGGTGAGTGGAGTTAGAGCTAGTTGTATCCATTGTAGAGATGTCCTCATCAGAATGGGCAACCGTCACCAACTCTAAATTAAAAGTAGTAGAGATAGAGATACCTACACAAGTCCACGATGATGTGGAGAAAGTATTCATATAGTGAATTTCGCCTTCGTCTATCTGTTTTTTCTTGAAAGATTTTCTATTTAAAAATGTTATTTCCCATCTGTGTTATCTTTAATTTCCACAACGGTGACTTCTGATTTTTTTTTATTTAATATTTATTTTAAATCTTTTATTCAAAACTAATCGACAGAATTTAAAAATTGCAAAAATAGCAATACTGTAGCGCTGTTGCTCGTGAGTACTGTAGCGCTGTACCTATAGCCCCAACATTTGGCGATTGCATTTTAAAAAAAAAATCGTTCTTCCGTTAAACTTTCGAATTTCTCCGTTAGGTCAGGCACCTATCGCCCTAGTATGGGCCGACAGGCGTGTATTTTTGCAATTTTTAAATTCCGTCGATTAGTTTTGAAAAAAAGATTTAAAATAAATATTAAATAAAAAAAAATCTGGATACGCGGTCTTCATCTCGAGGCCTAACCCAACGAGGCCGCCTAAGAAAACAATAGGCTCAGTCAAGTTGGGTCCTAGACAGGACAGACCCCAACGACCCCACCATTCGCCGTATTGCGCAGCGCTGGCCTCGCCGACGGACTCTGATGGCGACGACTACACTGCCTCACACCCCTGTTTCCTCCTCTGCGAGCCTCGTATTCTTCTGTTGCGGCGGCCAAGCTTGCCGTAACAGCCGCGCTGGCGCGGCGACGCATGAAGTTGTACCCGGCTATCTCTGTTGCCAAGAGGGCCTGCTCGGTCGCTGACCGGGGTGCTCGCCGTGTACCCCAAGGCCTGTTGATTTATACGAAAAATGTATACACCCCCTCTTTTCGATGAAAGCAGCAAGGAATTGGGATGAGCTTCCAGCCCACATGTACTCCATTCCCATCCATTTTAGTCGCCTTGAATCTTGATGAGCGTGAAGTGAGCGGCAGGTTCAATAAAAGCCCTAGATGAGGATCAATAGAGGAAGTCGGGAGAGATGGTTCAAAAGGGTTTCTTTTGCAAAAAGAAAAATAGGTAATTGGCTAAGTTAAATCCACTTTCATCTCAACCGTTCATGTTAGATCCATCAGATTAAATGCTTTAGAGAAGAATGAACGACCACCACTAACTCTAAATTAGAAGTAGTTGAGATAATACACGTATTGAATCCAACCAACTTGAAAGTACATTTATTTGCCTTTTTTAGTGTGGGCCAACTGCAAAAACAATCGAAACCTGTATGTTACTCCATGTAAAGGCAGACCCTAGTGGAATTAGACCATAGAACAGCTCACCCACAGGCTGGCATACGCACCGCCAATAAACATCTGGAAATTATTTCTTTTTTGTTTGTTTTTCTGGTTTTCGTTTTTAAAAAGATGCCTCTCTGCATGGGAGACCATGAGAGAGTTCGATCGAACTGTACCCCGAGAACGCAGAACCTATATATTTACAAATTACATGAACGAAGCAGACAGGTTCCAGATACCAACTACCAAGCCAGCCGAGAGCCCGAGACACCTTGCCGAGGTTTCAGATCTTCACCTCCCGCACGTCATTTTGCCCAAATGGGGTCCCGCAACCCGGGCATTTCCGGTGGCGGATCTCAAGGTTCCTCTGGATACATGGCGAGCAGAATAGGTGGAAGCATTTGGTAATCACAACCTGCCAATAACCAGGATGAGAAACAGAAAGCTCATCAGCAGTAGGTAACAAAATTGGTCACAACATTTACAGAGAAACAGGAACTTTCTGATGGGACTAAGGGTACCCTAAAAATAAATATAAATCTCAGCTTCAGCCATCTTCGCTTCAAATCCACGTAATCCAAAAATAAGTTATGGTTCAATGGTCCATTACCTCTTTCGGTCGGTCACAGCACACCCCACACTTGAGAATAGCCTTGCATTCTTGTATTTCATCCTGGAGCTTCTGAATAGTAGCCTCTTCATTCTCAGAGGTCAGCTTCATGACTTCATTTTTCACCTCTCCATATTCTTCCTCAAGCTTTCTCCTCTCGCTTCTGATTTTTTTAAAAAAAAATGAAATGAACACCTGGCAGCAGCATGACAAGACCAACTTGGAACGAAAAGGTAATATTGCAGGCTAACCTCTCATGCGCTAGCTCAATTCTTAGCTCAGCTATCCTTTTCTGATTTAGCTCATATTCTTTCTCAGAGGACCCAACAGCCGACCGAAGCCACTTGAGCTCCTTCTCTGCATATGATACCTCCAGCGCAGACCTTTCAATGTTAATTGCAAGATGCCTGTTCTCTGAAGAACTTTTTACAGCTTGTGCTACATAAGACTTCATCTGTAACAATTATCAGTACAAACTTTAAAACTCACACCAAAGTAGTAAAGACAAAACTACAATAGTTTTTCAATTTATTTTATTTAAATCGATATTTGCTTTGAAAAGATGTTCAAGGACTGTGTTGGCACAGTAAATTTCAGAGCGCTAGTTATTAACAAATTATGCCATAAATAAGACTTGGGACATAAGTAAAAGACTACCTGCTCTTCACCGCGGTCAATTTTTTGTTTAGACAACTCCAGTGAACTGTTAACTTGCTGGAGTTGCTTCTGCAACAGATACTTTTCAGAGAGAAGGGAACCAGAGGCTTGCTTCATTTTCACACTATCTGATACTAGCTGTTAGGTTAGAATCAAGTTACTGATAGAAGACATAGAACTGATAAGAAAAAATAACAAAGCAGAATAACTTTTAGCAATGCAACGGTCCAAAGTCTAAACAACATGGTTAAAGTGGTACAAGTATTATAAATTTATGCACCAACCGGCTACATAAGGTGCTATGCCATACCCCCATATAACACAGCCAAGTGCAGCCTCTCGAGTATCTTAGGAGTTTTGCAGTCTTGCGATAAATGAGATGAAAAGGACAATTAACAAATACCTTTATGTTAAAATCATCTCTATCAGCAACCTGTTGAAGAAGATGCTGGTTTTGTGTTTGCATGTCTTCATATGCTTGACCAATTGTCTGCAGTGACAATACCATATGGTTTCACACATGCGTACACATAACAAAAACCGCTGATAAGAAAGAACAAAAAGATCTAACCTCAATATCAGAAATATAAGCATCTCCTTCAGCTTCTTTAATTCTTATTGCCTCCTTAAGTTCTAGAACATCCCTGGCAAAACAGACCATACAGGTGAAGAAAATTGCAGCTTGGATACAGAATATGATACTCATTGAATAATCTTATGTTCACTGGCTCACAAACATAACATGTACCACTGCTTGTCAACAAAAGCGCACCAGGAAAATATAATAGCTCATATAAACTCTAGATCACTAGAACTTGATGTTGCATACATCTTGAAAACAAGATGAAGATTATTGATATTTGCGATATATCGATATACTCCTCTGTTTCAAAATAGTTGCCCTATGCAGATAGTCCAATGAGGCACAAAATCCAAGTATTAAATAGCAGTGTATAGGAAGCCGTTTGGGTGGTTAAAATCGGAACCTGGCCAGTTACGGCCCACAAACTGGTCTGGTTTGTTTTGTGCATTAGGAATCTGATTTTTTTTTTCAAAATCTAGTGAATGAAAGTTCGGAATAAGGCTCTAATATACATGTTTCTATGGAGGAGGTTGTGATCAAATGGGGCTTCAGGCAAGTAAACTGCTCATTAAGCTTAACTGGCAGTTTTTAGAATATGATTTTTTTTTTCAAAATCTAGTAAATGAAAGTTGGGAATAAGGCTCTAATATACATGTTTCTATGGAGGTTGTGATCAAAAGAGGCTTCAGGCAAGTGAACTGCTCATTGAGCTTAACTGGCGGTTTCCAGCGAAAACCGCCCTTTTCAGGACCCTGGTTAATAGAGTTGGGACTATGTTTACCCTTATTAAATGATGTATTTCAACAACTCAACAACTTTCACATCACTAATAGCAGGGGTAGAGAATGAGAATAGTGCAGTAACTACACACTTGATTACTGCAATGGACAACTATTTTGAAACGACAAATTCCAATAAACTGGACAACTATTTTGAAACAGTGGGAGAGAGAGAATAGTCACCAATTGCTTCTAGCATGATACATATACATCAAATTGTCCACAAGAGCAAATAGCTAACCGTTCAGATGCATCCACTTTGGACCTTAACTCTTCTAGTTCTGCTTCAGCAATTGAAAGCCTTTGCTGGCATGCAGTCTCAGCTTCATTTGCTGCTTTTACTCGAAGCTCGAGACTATGCTCCTCTAGACAATTTCTCAAATATTCAGCCTGCTTGCGAGCTCGGTTTTCTGATTCCTCAATCTCTGCAATTGTCCTAGACCCACAATAGTGTAGAGTAAGAAAGGATCTAACAAATCAAATAAAAATATATATGTATGTCAAATAGACAAAAGCTGAAAATTGCCTAACGTGCTATACAACGTTTTAAAACGAGAAATCAATGAACATTTGATAATGGAGGAAGCAGCAGAGATAACCAACCTATATTTTTATAAATTTTTAAATGCTATGATATAAGCGTTGTTTCTTATGTTAAATTTTTTTTAATGTTCTGCACTATGTTTTCGTTCTGATTTACGAGCGTCATGTAGAGGTCTATGTCTCATCACATGTTTTAACAACTTGATAGATGTGACCCGATCACAAAAGTTCATAGAATAAACTACATACTTAAAATCAATAGGTTTGTGACTGGAATTAGAATTGAGCATTGGAGTAAAGATGGACCTACAGTATAAATTATTTTCAGAAAAATATTGCATTGGATAATTAACTGTAACAATCATAAATTGATTATGCATCAACTTGTTCTCTTGTTTCCTGAGGTGTGGTAGACCGTAAATCCAAACTTAAAGCAGAAAAACATTTCTAACTGTGAGAATAGAATTTCCAAGAATCTGATGATGACGACAATACAACAATGCAATTGCTAACCATTTTAGAGAATCACTAGTTGTAACCATCAGAAATCAACATAAAAGATAAAAATCAAATTATACCTCGACTCAGAACATTCTTTCCCGTACATATCCACAATAAATTGCAACTCCTGCTTTTCCTGATCCAACGTCTCAATCTGTTGAAATTTCATTGGCAAAGCATGAATGACTAACCTCAAACCACTGTTAGTTGCATCTTCACCACCAGTGTTTTGATCGCCCACAACTGGTGCTCAGATTTTGCATGCCCAGAATGCTAACTAAAGATCAAAATTTTTCATATCAAAATAATTTAAATCATGAGTCAAGCTATCCAACAGTGAATAGATGGTTCCACCCTTATTTCCTAAATCTAAATATCTTGATATGCTGGCAGTCCATGTGATTGTTGCAAAATACAGAGTCCAGATCTAATTTTACTTTAGATATCTGACTAAATATGGCCAGGTGGGCCCTTGGAAAATAACAAAACTTTCAGGTAGCTAGTCGAAAGCTGAATATATTTCAATGCTTGAATGGCTAAGCACTAACTGTTAATCCATAAAAGTAGAAATCAAGATTGTCACCAAACTACTATAGCTACCCAATAAAACTCTTCACCGATATAATGCTATTGAATATCCACACTATGAAAATTAGATATAATTGCGCGTGTCATATCCTAATAGTAATTTCACACCAAGCTGAGAGAACACTGCTGGAGGGAAAAAGATAATAGAAAACACAAACTTTCTTAGGGGAAGCAAAACATGTCTCAGGCTCTTAGGTCTAAGGGCCTGTTTGTTTCAACTTTGGATTCCCTAAAAGCTGATTCTGGATTGTGGTTATAGAGAAACTGATTCTTCAAAAACTAGAATCCAAAAGCAAATATAAAGTGGATTATGGATTCTAATGTATATGGGTGGGCTGGAATGTGAGAATTGAATTCTAGAATCAGGCTTTTTGTTTTTGATTCTACTTTTAATGCCAGAATCCAGAATCAAAAGCTAAAACAAACAGACCCTAAGCACCTTAGAAGAAACCGAAAGGTTCTCAGGATACCATACCAATCCTTTGAGGGACTTGATCTCAAGGAGTTGAGTGCTGTATTTATCAGATATCTCCTTTTGTTCATCATTCTGAAAATTCAATATATTTTCATCAGAATTTTTTATCAGAGGTTCCATTAGCCATTCACAATTTCTCCAGAAGAGGACTGTAGCACAATGAGATATCTAATTCAGAAGATAAATTCTACTAAAATAATTTGTGAATAATACGTTTGAAGATTTAAGTGTAACAATGAACATATAAACATCTAACTGTGCAAGTATGCACAATGGCATCAAAGTATACATATTTCTGCTCTACTTATTATTCTGTTTGGAATTAATAGTAAAACAACCAGAATCCAGTGAAGTGAATGACTTCAAGTGACCCTATAATCCAAACCAATCATTTATACATGAGCATGCTCACAGTGTTTGATGATCAGAAGATGGCCTATAGTATTAAGTTCATCCTGCTTTTGTGATAATCAGCTAAACACCAAGCTTTAACAAAGCAGATACTGATGTCAATTCTAATCTGAAAATACTGCTTTTGATGCAGCCTGTTATGCAGAGACCTATCCATAATAATGAAAAAAATCAAGGTACTTGCTCCATGAATTTAATCTATCTGTCAGACAAATGAAAAAGGTAAATGTACAGTGAGCTAACCCCCCCTGCGTGCGCGCCCCCCGGGGGGGGGGGGTTCAAAGGCAAGTTAGTACATGTGTACAGGAATTGTAAGGAAGAAACATAAAATGTTTTTTCATCACAGTGTGTTCATGAATCACAGTGAGTACATGTGTACATTCACAGGCAAGAAAATTCCAAAACACTCAAAGCAGATTGAGGACCAGTGTAGAAAACACAAAACAAGTTGGATGGTTACCCAGACCAAGGACAGACCTTCTTAGCTAACAAGGTTTTTAAAGAGTCAGCTTCCACACGTAACGCAAGTGCTTCAGAAGCCGCATCCTTTGATCTATTCAACTGATTCTCCATCATTTCCATCTCTTTGGAGAGTGCTGCAGCCATAACATGAATCTCATCCTTGAAATCTTTTTTACCTGTAAAAGGGAATTGAGAACTAAGTGTATTATACTACTCTGCAGGAAGAGATGAAATACAGATCCCTATTTAACAAGCTAACTGGTCAGGTCCGATCTACCTGAATCTTGCAAGGTTTCCTCAACCTTGATCTCAAGATCATTCTTTTCAGCAATGTGTTTCAGAATCTGATGTTCCAATTCTTCAATTTTGGCCTCATAAGTGGCAACTGACTGTTTAATATTCTCAACTGATTCTTCTTTTGAGGACATTTCTTTCTCCCTTTGCATAAACTGGTTCTTGTCATTCTAAACTCAAATAAGGAAAAAGCTTATAAAAAAACAATACCATGTCCCGTAAATTTTTTTTTAAAAAAAAAAACATTACAAAACAGCACAGCAGAGGAAAAGCATGGTACCTGTAATACTTCAACTAACCCCTGTATCGTTCTATCTCAGCATTCAGATGATGTAACTGATCACAAAGAATGGTATACGGTTTTGATACGACAATGTAGTTCTCATCTTTTAATTGACCCTGCACGGATAGCAGGAAAATGCAAATTGAAGAAATAGAAAACCAGGATCCAACTTAAAATTGCAAAAGAGTATGCCAGCCCTCCACTACAAAAGAAGGTACCAACCTGAAGATCTTCCAACTGCTTGGATAGTATTAGATTATCCTCTTGTGTTTCATGGAGTTCAAATAGACGGTTTGCTGCTAGGCTCTGCCATCCATTGGACAAATTAGCAATAAAAGATAACAGAAAATAAGTATAAGATAATAAGTTCGCAAATAAGGCATATAAAGAGCATCCATGTCAACTAAATTGTAAATTCATCTGATTACAAGTACCTTAGCCTCCTCAACAGCATCTTTGAGGTCTCGCCAACCCACGCTTTTGTCTAAAGATTTATCAGTCGAAACACCACCATTCACAGCATTAGGAGAAGTGTTCATTAACGAACCCCCATGCCTCTGTAACTGGAGAACAACCAACCTTCGTCGACTTTCCTCAAGCTCAGCCATGCTTTCCTCTAGCTCACCTGCAATACAATGTATGCACATGCATTATGGGTTGGTTTGGTTAAAAGTGAAGGATTGCCAAGTTTTTATAGCCAAAACTTGGTTGCATTAGCCAAGATTTGGTATGCATTAAAAGGTTGCATTAGCCAAGATTCGGCATGCACTAAAAACTTGGTTGCATTAACCAAGATTTGTTAGCATTTATTGTTGCCAAAATATTTGGGAAGGATCTGTTCACCGTTTTCATCCAAATTTGTGGGCAGCCAACTTTTAGCGCAAACATTAAACAGCCCAAATATCGTTTCTAAACTAAATACGTAATAGGTTGGTTTCGTTTAAAGCCAAGGATTGCCAAGTTTTTATATACAAAACGTGGTTGCATTAACCAAGATTCGGTATGCAAAACTTGGTTGCATTAACCAAGATTTTGTAGCATTTACGTTGTTGCCAAAATATTTGGGAAGGATCTGTTCACCATTTTCTTCCAAATTTTAGCACACATTAAACAGCCCACCATATCATTTATAGAACAAATATGCAAGTATGAAAGGTCAATCTTGACAAGATTGCCAAACAAAAAGGCAGCTTTTAATAATCCATCTGACAAAAAGAAATGGAATGTTTAAATTTAGCCAACAACGTCCACATATAGTACATGTACATGAGACAGAAAACCTGAAAATGGTGAATGGATCATCACAAATGCAGATACAGCAAATTTCAATCAAATAAAAGCCAAACAGGTGGAAGGAGTGACATATTTTAACACCTGAAAGACGCTTGATTTCATGTAGTTCTCTTGAATGGTTGCTTTTGAAAGCCTCAATTTCATCCAGATATCTTTTGTGCTTTTCATTGATGATAGAAATAGCTTGACGGAAATTGTCAACCACCTCTTTCAAATGATCATTATGGCTTTGAAGGGCAACAATAACCTCTAAATTATGTAAACAGTTCAAGCAAATCGGTAATTAGCAAATAATAAAGGACCAGCATAAAGAAAAATGGAAGAAAAGTACAAGATTTCTTTAGTAGTTACCTTCATTTGACTTTTGCCCGTTTAAAGCTAATGATAAAGATTCACTTCTAGCTTGTTGTGCAGCAATAGCCACTTGCAGGGACTTCATCAGAGCAACAGTTGCTGACTGGCGCAAAGCAAGAGCTTCTTCAATGAATTTCAACAGGTTACTGTCATCACTATTTCTAAAATTGCCGGACTTCAAGAGCCTGAAGAGAAATATCTCCTCCGAAGGACATGACTCAACAGATTCTGAGGAACAAAGAACACACAATCAGCTAAAAGCAACATCACTAGCGAAATAAAAAACAAACCTTAGGAAGCAATCTCAAAACAAATACACCAGTAACCTTCTGATAACTCTTCATGGTCAAGTGCTTGCAGATTGTCCAAATCTCCACCAGCCCGAACCCCAAGAAGCACTAAATCATCAATTAGCTAAAATTTACATACATGTAATGAGAAACATGTCGAACTTGAAAAGATCCATACAACAGAGTTCACAAAAGATACAGAGGAAAGAACCTGGTTCCACATTTTATTGAGAGAAATCAGAGCATTGTCGTAAGAACATTGCTCATCCCTCAGCTCCTTGAACTTGCCTTCCAATGTATGCATTTCAGACTTCTGTGCCTCCAATTGTTGCACCAGCTTCTGGTTCTCGTATTGAAGAGATGTGGCATCCATCTGTGAAAACAAATTGAAGAAGAAATAATTAAATAATAAAAATGCTGAAAGTCAGGTCCTACAACAGCAGAAGGATAAACTATAAGTGGGCACAAAAAAGGAACAGATTTCCAAAAGAATTAACATCCACCAACCGAGCTTTCACAATTACTTATCCAGTCAACACAGATCTTTTCATGGCAGACACGAAATGTTCTACTAAGTATTGACTACAGGTAGTTCGACATCTACTAGAGAACTTTTAGAATCAAATTACGTCAAAATTAGCAATTACTGGGTAAAAGTTCAGTATGGTGCACAGAGTACTTGAGGTACATCACATGATTGTAATTTAATTTAGATTTTTGCTATGCATACTATGTTATTATCTTGAGTGACCTTTTTCACTTCCAGTTTAAGGAACTGTGGATACTGTCACACAAACCATGATATAAGAGCCAATTTTATGTGAGATAACAATGCAAACCACCATTTTAACAGTATAATGAATAAAGCTATGATCCAAGTGGTCCCTAAGTTTCACCATTGAGGACAAGTCCAGTGACAAATGGCATGATCAAAATAAACAATTTCAGTTATTCTATTTGGATGTTATGATGAGGAATGTTGTTTTGTACATACAGTAGAATTTCCGACGAAGTGCGCTTTTTCTATAATATAATGACTTACCCTATGAAATGCCACCAAATTTGTATTTTAGTCAAACATGAAGTTCACCGTTTATCCATCGTCCAATTTGAAAATCTACCAAAATTGTGCCTAGTTAGGCATTTTCCACATCAACTTAGAGCAAATGCATAGACTTCTCTTACCCCATCTTTAATGATTGAATCCAATCTGTTCTGATTAAAACTCATGGGTCCTAATCAACTACAGCAGCAAATGATATTCATGGAAAATAGCATGCGTAAACTTTTGAACACACTAAAAATATGACTGCATGAACAAAGACCTGGTCATTAGCTGGTGGCGGAAAAAAATGTATACATGAATCTGTAATATTGGTAGGGAAGAGTGAGGAAGCTAAGGGTTTCACTTACTCATAGTTCACACGCCCTGTAACTGAATAGGTGTCAGAGTTGAGAAGGGAACAATGACAACGGTCACGGCATACTGGTGGTTTTACTAAAAGTTTGGAAAAGTTTAGTCGCTAACATTTTTGGACAGCTCTCCAAATTCCCATTTGAACCGAAGGATGCCAGTGTTATTAAGTTGTTGATTAATCCACAATTAGCCGTCCAGTCGGTATATGGAGGATGACTAGTGTGCTCAACTCGACTGGCACGACTAGTCAGGCGATTGAACGACTAATCGGTGACCAGCCGCGACTAATCGCACTAGCCTAGCCGGGCGACTACTCTGTTCTTCGCTACCCTATTCTAGTAACTGCTAACTAGTACCATGGCTCTCTATGTGCACTTATGGTTGATTCAAAACATAAATGCCTTTGTTACTTTTGCTACTTTCAGACTTAGAACTTATCTATCGATTATCGTTGTCGTTCAGAACTTGTTCCTTATTAAGGCCCCGTTTGGCAACTTGGAACCGGACTGTTTCTCCTAGAATCTGAAATAAATCCAACCAAACGGAATAGGACTCGGAACGCTTCAAAGCTTAATCGCTTCGATTTTTACACACCGTGGTTGAATCGGCTAGCAACCCGTTCCTCCGGATTCTGATTCTACCTGAAACGTTTCTACCAAGAATCCGGAACCGTTTCCGTTTCTACTAGAATTTGGAACCGTACCAAACGGGGCCTAAGTTATGCACTTATGCTATTGCTTAATACGTGGCTAGGCTACCAAGTGCCTTATTGATGATCATCTTGAATTTCAATATTTTCCTTGATGTTAAGTGTGAATGCGATGATGTCATGTAACTCCTATTAGTTTCCTTGCCATCCAATACTTATGTTGTTTTACTTGCGGAATCACTATTATGTTCTTTAACTTCCAGGGTGTTGCTTCTCAATTACAAAGAAAGGAATTCATCAAGAAAGACATGTTGGGATCAAAACAAGTCATCAACTCATCATCATGCTAATGTTGTTCTTCTCTTCATTTCATGCTTTACAATATGTGTATGTGTTTAATTATTGCTACAACTTAGTAGGTGACATGTCCTACTAACATCCTAGCCTGAGGATTAGTCAAGACTAATCGCAACTAGGCGACCAAGTCGGCAAGTCGCCCCTCGAGCGACTCGACTTGACTTTACGACTTAATAACCTTGAAGGGTGCACGGTGCCAAGTGTAATGTTTATGTGTCTAATCCTTTTCAGAATTTTTGGAGGTATTGAGTTTCTCGGAGGAGGCACAGGTGGTACAATTTTACACCTTTAGAATGTTTCATAATCTGATCTAACCGCACAAAAGTTTGCAACTTCAATTTTCACAAGTGGTAACCTAGAACAAAACAAGTATAACCTAAAAAGTAACAACCCAATGTATTAAGCATTCAGAAAATTTATATTTTGGGCAACAAATAAAGTCCACCATTCAGAAAATTTATATTTTGGGCAACAAATAAAGTCCACCATTTATCCTTTGTCTAGTTTAGTCAACTGAAATTGTGTCTTTTTTTGTGCAGCTTTCAGGTCTGCTTAGAACAAATTTGTAAACCTCTCTCCCCCAACTATTACAATAGAATTTACTGCAGAAACAAACAAAATGTGCAAAAAACAAATGGAGCATGCAAAAACTTTTGGGTGATAAAAAAGTAAAAACATGGGTGCGCAAGAACAAAGACATGTCCTTCTGATCTACAGAAACATGACCACTTGGTCTGTCATCTGTCCTCTTCCCTAGGGCCAATTGCCACTGTCCGAGAATGGGCTCGTTCATATGGCTAGGATCTGGGCTGTAGTTTTGATGGTCGGTGGAGGGAATTAATGTTTTTGGGACCTATAATAGCGAAAAGTAAAAGGGAGGAGAATAGGGTCTCACCTCCGCGTAGCCCAGCACAGACTGAGGCCCAGGGCTACCAAAATCCCATGAAAGCCCCACTGAGAAATTACAACAAAATTCAAAAGTATAGAAGGCCCAGCCTGGGGTGTGGTCTATTTCTGGCCGCCCATGCCACATAGCCACTAGATCGGCCAGGAGACAACAATAAGAGTCACAATGGCATCAGTGCCTCTACAGCAATGTGGATCCCCAAACCCCCCCCTCCCTCCCTCTCTCTGAAAAGCTCGCTATATGAGCCCAAAGGTGTCCGGCAATGCCAAGAAGCAAAATTACATGTGTGCTGCTCTCTCTAAAATTTCCAGTGGAGGCATAGAGTCGCTGAGTACTGTGGAAGTTCAGGTCCTATTTGGAACTTGGTGACACTAATTGTTGTCCACACGTAATGTAAAAACTCTAATGAGTCTAGAAATATAAGGGAAATGCCTCAAATTAGATTGGCATTAGTTTTTCCCCTGAAAACAAGTCGATTACAAGGTTCGGAAACAAGCTAATAAATAGAAGCCTAAAGCAGCCCTACTAATAACACCTATGAAGTGACATTAAGTTAGAACAACTAACCTTTTCTCCGGAGCCAATTCACATGGTAATTCATAGGTTACAAGAGAAAATCTCAAACTATACGGCAGATTGCAGACCAACTTCTACATGAAACGAGTACTACCAGAGTTCTTCCAAGGAACATATCAAATTTCCTACCGACCAGCTTCTATTGCTGGAAATCCAAAACCGTAGTACATCAAAGCTACCGATCTCCAAACTTTTTTTTTTTTTTTTTTAAAAAAAAGGAAGATCAGTGTGGACGCGACAACCAGCGCGACCGAGGTGACTTCCAAGTTCCAAAGGCCAAGTCCTGTCTTGACAAGTTCACCAAACAATCAACGAATCGAACCAACGAAAAAAGGCATGGTAGCTTAAACCCGGACGAGCAAAACAACAGCTAGCACCACGCAACTCCAAGAGCGCCCGGCACGAGGCACGCTTCACACCATCAACAGTCATCCACGCGCGGAGGTAGGAACGAACGAACGGAAGAGTCCGATTGAATGGGAGAGATCGGTCGAGGATTAGGGGAGAAGGGTTCCTGGAACCGAGGCTTACCGTGAGGTGGGAACCTGAAACCCTCGGCCGCGGAGGAGGAGAGCAGGTGCGGGGGAAGCTCCGGGGGGAGCCCGGCCGCCTCGATCAGGGGCAGCGCGCGGGGAGGCGAGCAGCAGCCGGCGGCGGCGGCGGCGGCCTCCTCTGTGGAGGTGGATGAACGGCGAGAGCGAGGAGGCGTGGAAGCCTTACTGGTGGAGGTGTTTCGGGGCCAGCAGCGACGAGGGACTCCGGGGCCGGCGGTGAGGGCGAAGAGAATGTCGCGGTGCTCGCGGTCGAGGTCGCCGCAAGGAAAACAGAGGTGCTCCGGGGCCGGCGGCGACCTCTAGGGTTTAGAGAGCTCCAGGTTCCTGAGACGAGTGAGGGCGATGGCCGATGGGAGGCAAAGCCTTCTGGCTCTGAGGGAGAGAGGTGGGAGGAGGAGGAGGGCGCTCTCAGGCCTCAGCCTCAGGCGTGTTCGACTGATGGAGGCCGCGACGCGGCTTTAGGGCTTGCGGACGATGAGCCTGTTGTTTTCATTCATGTTGGTTTCGATACCACAAGTTCTATATGGGTACATTTTAGCATTGGGTAAATGTAACGGGTCCTTATTGGCCCCACATGTCGGTTGCTTTTCTGGGCAAACGATTGAGACGGGCATGGGTGGTAAAAAACGGATAAGGATGACGTGCAGTTTCTACTGAGATCGTAAGTTAAACAGTTTCGTCATATTAGCACTGTTTAATCGAGCCAATAAATAGTCTAAATTTCTCAACAGTGCTTTAGAATAGTATTTGCTATATCATTTGCTATATTATCAAAACTGTTGCAATGTTTCTTAACGGTATTGTCGAAGATATGGATAGTCGCTTTTTATCCAATGATACGTGCGCAATTGTTTAAGTTGTAGATCCGATAAAAACTACATTGGATCTCTATCCTACAAAATCATACACATACCCGTTTACACGAAAAAGTCTTTGCTCGCGCAAACATGCTCATGGACTAGACACTACTAGATCAATGCCCGTGCGTTGCTACGAAAAATAAAATTAGTAACGAAACATAAAGATCAAGCAATAAAAGAAAATTGTGCTACAAAATCAAATATCTATTTCTCTCAATTACAAAAGTTTTTATGGTTTTTTCTTCGGTACGAATTAAAACCAAATATATTATACGTAGCAATATATATTACCAATATCAAAAATCAATCAATCATTTTTATCTCTTTTTGCAATTTATATTACCAGATCGCGTTCCTCTTCCTCTCACCATGCCCGCAACGCACGCTGTGGAGTCCGCCTCCCCGCCGCCCACTTTCGCGCAAGATGCCATGGCCGTATGGTCGATCGCCTCGAGAAAGAGACCACCGCCGCCACCCACCTTTGCACCTTCGCGTCTTACGGATCGCCGCCTTTGCGTGCTTTTCTCGCTTGGCGGTGGTTCATCGGCCGACGGTTCGCTACTCTTCCCAGATGACCTCTTGCCTTTGCCACCTACTCGTCTCCATGTCTCGGCGATTTAGTTATCATCGCTTCACCACCATGATGCCGAGCCCATGAAGGTGAACAGAAACACAGCCGAGGCGCCCCCACGCCATGCGACGCCGCGTTCCTCTCTCTCACGCGCTCACCGGATCAACCCGCTTATCTCTAAGGGTATGCCAATGACTCTCTCATCTTCGACGACGCCCCACCGGTGTCGCCGGCAACGCGACCAAACGTCAGACGCTTTGTTCACGCCCAAGCGCCTGGCGGGTCACGGCACCCATAGGCGTCGGCTCTCTTCTTCGCCGAAGCGATTATCGACCACGCGCCGCCTCCTACACCTCACGGCCATGTACGTCGGTCCGCCGCTATTAATTAAATCGAGTTCATTTGCGGCACGACATGGGAGATCTTGAATGAATACAAAAGAAATGATTGGCGGCTATTAATTGCCAAAGAATAATCAGGGATTTTGCTATAATAATTAGCCATATTTAGAGAGATATGACTGGCTGTCAATCAGGAAAGAATAATTAGCTATAATGACCTGTTATTATTGGGGATATGACCGGAAGGGAGACTAGAAAGAACGACAGACCACTGCCATCAACTGCTAATTTATATATTAGTATAGATACTAGCTTAGTACTGTAGCATAGTCCAAACCATCAGTTACTTTGATCAACGGTGTTACCGGTTTGTGATTGCTTAAGTTACTGTTACCATTAATAAACCTATCCGTCCTCGTGAAGCACACTGATCAGTGGGAAGAAACCTCGTGATATCTGCGCCGTGACATCATACCATCTTCCTCTCTTGAGCTGCGATCTCATAACATAGATGCAGAGTCCTTTTCCTTTAAGACTATCAATCAACTTTGTTTTGAAACGCAAGCGGTTGTTGTATCCGTAATGACCTTACGAGAATTTTACTAGAATAAATTAGGCCAAAACAGTGATGTCCTAGGACCACATGGAGTAGCAATCACCTGAAGCGTCCACAAGCTTGACTCACGAACATTTGGAGACAACTGGAAATTCATTTAAACAGTTAGTGGTAGCAATTCGCAAAGAAGACAAATAAAATACAATGTAGCACGATATAATTATAGTATGATTGCAATACCCTTTATTCTCGCTGCAAATGAAAATTTTGTTCATTCATTCTAAAATGGTAGTGGATACGCCCAGTAGTGGAACTAGAGAATTTTCAACATGCATGTATATTTCACATGCACAACGCTATACTCTTGTACAATGGTCTCAAAACATCGTAAATTCAACACATGTATTCGAATTTTGCTAAAGATACCATACAAATAGTCCTAAAATCTTACATATCCCAAACCACAAAAATCGAAATCAATTCAATCAATAAATTTGGCCTATTGAAGAGGTGATCTCCTAGCGTTTTTCAAATTTTGAGGTTGACGGTGCATGCCTAACACCCCACCTAGATTCACTCACATGAATACATGCAATATTGGTTATCTCAAGTTACTAATATAAGGCTATCTACAACTATACATGGTCTTATGACTAGGGATGGCAATGGGGACGTTCCCCAGCGGGGAGTGGAGGAATGTCCACATCCCCGAGAGAAGAGAAATCTCACGTTCCTCGTCCCCGACCCTAGAATCGGGGGAAAACTTTGCCTCGTTCCCTGTTCCCGTCAGGGTATCAGATCCCCGTGGGGAGCCATACCCGAGATGACAAAGTGAAGCAATTGACATGAAGCCTTACCTCGGAGAGCCACCGGTTGTCCTCGGCATCGGTGAGCACGAAGCTGACCCGCTGCCTCTACCCTCCCGCTCGACCGCCACAACACCGTCACCACAAAGCTGCTTCCACCGCCCGCGCCTGGTACTTCACGTCCCTGCAATCCGCCTCTACCACCATGCATCGTAGACGCATCCGTGCCACCAACACCGGCTCGTGGAGGGGGAGGGAAAGGGCGATGGGAAGACAGGGAGTTGAAGGGGGAGAGGGCGAGTCAGAGGCGGAGGGCAGGAGAGGGTGAGGGCCGAGGGGGAATCGAAAGGGGTGTGACGGAGGGGGAGAGGGCGAGGCGGAGTCGGAGGTGAAGGGTGCGAGGGTGAGGGGGAGTCAAAGCCTCGGAACGTGAGAGGGTGAGCGCGAGGCGGAGAGGGAGAGGGTGAGGCGAAGGGGGCGAGCGGAGAAAAGGATAGGGAGGCAGAGATGAATCGGCGGAATGGGGCGAGCCTAAGCCATGAGCGAAGGCGAGGATGGAGAGGTGCATGGGAATCGAGGGAATGGGACGGGTCACGAGTGGAGGTGAGGATGGAGAGGCAATGGGGAGTGCCCCCGTGCGGGAGTGGAATCTAGGGTTAGGCAACGGGGACGAGGGACAGGGATGGGGAGAGGGGGAACGTCCCCACACCCGATTCCCTCGATGGGGATGATATTTCCCCATTATCAGCCCCGCGGGGGAATAAACTACTCCATCCCCACCCCCTAATAGATGAATTCCCCAGCGGGGAACGGGGAATGAGGCCCCATTGCCATCCCTGCTTGTGACTCCAATACCAATACTGTTGTTTAGCCGTCTCCACGTCCTGCATCCGTGATATCAACTCTAGGTTGGATCTCCTCCTTGTATTGCAATGAACAACATGTCCTACTACCATCTACAGACAGAGATCAGTTGTAGTTGCTACTGCAACTACACAATAAGCAACTGCACCTAATTTAAACCACCCATTTTCAAATCCAACGATCTAGATTCACACACTGTAGTGCTTATTTGTTACAGTAATGTGCTATAGTACCACACACGATCTAAAACCATCCATTTGAGATCCTATGGTGTTAGTACAACTTCTTAAGTTTGTAGTTGCAATAGCAGCTGCACAGGAACCAAGGACGGACAAAGTTTCTTCAAGGACAAGATCTCATACGATGGCCTCTCAGGAGATTCCTAATGAAATCTCTCTCCCTAGACCCTCTCTACCTTTCAATAATTCCTTTACTTGGATGGCCTCTCTTTCAGTTGATTGGAATTTCTTGGATGGATAACGGCCGATTGCAGACCAAATCTTTCAATGGTATGGATCCTCTGTTGATCTTGGTTTCTCATCTTCAGGTTTTTTTTTGGAAACCTTCTCTAGATTCATGTGCGGAACTAGGGATGCCCCAGCACCCCAAAAAAATGAGAAATGCAAAAAATTCACCTCTTCGATAGGCTAAATTTGTTGATTGAATTAGTTTCAATTTTGGTGGTTTGGGATTTTTAAGACCTTAAAACTATTTGTATTGTACTCTTAGCAAATTTCAAATATATATATTGGATTTATGATGGTACAAAATCATTGTACAAGACTATAATGTTGTACATGTGAAGTGTACACCCACATCATATTTTTTTCTAGTTCCACCACTATCTAGATTCACCTTTCGTTTGATTGAACAATCTATCAGTGATGTTTTAAGCTACTGCCTTGGTGGAGATTCTCGTGGTTTTCACATTAAAAAAGCCTATGATTATGATTTTCACTTCTCATTAACTTCTAAGAAAGCTGGCCTTTTTATCTATTCATTGAAAAAATGTATATCACCAAATATTGCTCTATTAATTTTCATCTTTGGAGGGATGGTGGCTCTAATTGGCATAAGGAATATAGTCTCTGGCTATATGAACATGAAATTGAATGGACTTTAGCTTCTTCCAAAAAGAACCTTGAAGAAATATAAATTCGCATGAAAAAATGAGTTTCTTTCTCAAGCAAGCTGGTTGATTCCCCCTAGAAAAGACTATAAATTCTCATGGTTTTAAGCTTGTCAAAGTTGGTTCTATGGCGGTCGGGGCTTCGGCCCGATGGCGGGAGCGAGCGGTGCTCACTCCGCCCGCCCGTGTTCAAGTCTCTCGCTCGGTCTTGGCGTGAAGGAGGCTAACATCTTGCTGGGCGTGTGTGCGTACGTGTGTGTGGGGTGCGTGTGTGCGTATGTAGTTCGTCTGTTGTTTCTATCTTCTATAATGAATGCCAGTGCTCCTGGCCAATTTTTTTTAAAAAAAGTTGGTTCTATGAGCTTGAAAATAAGGAATGATCTTTCTCTGGATAATCCTGTGCAACCTTCTTTACCCATGGTGATTCCTCGAATTTCCATGGATTCTGATTGATTGGCAGCTTTCTATGGATCACCAATCTATCTTTCAAATTTTTGAAAATCTTCTGCTAATCCAGATTATCAGCAGTCATTAACTCAAATCAATTACTCTAGTCATGCTAAGGATTATGTTCTCTTGGAATGTTCCCGTTGTTTTGGGACAGGGCATTTAAGCATCGATTGCACAAATTCTATTCGTTGTAGAGCATATTACCACTATGATCATGTCTACAAAAATTGTAAATAAAAAAGATTCCATTCCAAAATTTGGAGACCCGTTAATCATGACAATAGCTTTGGGCCAACCCAACTCCAAAACAGGTTTCTCATAGACTCTTTATCTTCCATTATTACGAAATTTCGTTCTTCTCCAACGAGTTCATCTCCTAGAATTTCTCACCAACTAGCTCTGCCCCACACCTCACGTAACATCCCCATTTTTTCTTTTGGAATTGTTTTTGTGTAATTTAACATTTTTATAATCTTCTAGAATTTTATTACTAATTAAATTTTTATTATGGATGTTTTCCTAAGTCTAAAATTATTTAATATGGATTATGTTCAAGTGAAAATTTGCCAAAAATATTTTATTTGAGTTCTATATACTATAAAGTATTTTACAAAATTTTTGAGATTGTTTTGATTTTATTTACTATTTATTTGAAGCTATTTGCATTTTCTATAATTTGTAAAAAAGAAAAAAGTATCTGAAAATCTAGAGAAGGCCTTGGATTGAAACCCAATTGGCCAGGTCCAAGAACCGTGCTGAAGCATAGCTAGCATAGAAGTTCTTACTAGAATAACCCGTAATGATTATTTGTGTTATATCATATTCGATAAACCAAAAGAGCTATCTAGTGTAATTGATAAGATCTCTAAAATTGCATATCTAAATTCACTAGTTAGTACCTATACCTACATTTACCCATTTAATTTGATTGGAGATTATGGTGTAAACAATAAATTTCATGTTTATCAAATATGTATTACTTATGATATCATTGCTAAACTGAAATTGCACGCTGCGCATAAGCTATCTTTTAAACCATGTCATGAATACTCTGAGATGAGTTTAAATGCCAATGCTTATTATTCAGAAAGATATATGTTGCCTACTTATTCATCTTTGCTTATGCAATCACATATACATAATCAGAGTAGCACAGTTAAAGTATAGAAGGCATCTAAAATCTTTTTGTCCACGATGCTTCAGTTTGATGTTATGAACATGATATATGCACATATGACTGAATTGAGCTATTTGTCACAACCTTTCAAACTACATGATACTGATTCACCTATTAGTTTTCAAAAGTTGAGAAAGAATTATGTAAGGGGGAATGATATGGTTAAATTGAAATATACATGTGCTTGTTCTTCGTATACATTGCATTCATCTTACGACAGTTCAATTACACAAATTTTGAGGAACATTTGGAAGGATAAGACAATTGATGATAGTTACATATATCATGCATATACGTTGTTTCCTATATTTGCAACTGTTGGTTTACTATATATATGAAATGGATATTGTTATATTACATATCATCATGTGCTGAAAGGGAATGCCAAGACGGATGATGAATACATATACCATGCATACACATTGTCCTATTTCTTTAATACATTTTCAGATTATCAGAAGTCGAGGCAAAACCAAGGACGACTTTTCTTGAAGAAGGGGAGGATGATGCAGATATGGATACGTCAGGTGCTTTCTGATGTAACATCTTAATTAATTGGAAAAAATTACTAAGCCACATCAAATATCAGCAGTAAATCTTTTCCTTAAGCAATCTTCATCATATTTACATGAGAATTATATACTACATAATAGCACGTCCTTGCTTGTTGTTAGGTATGAAGATTGCACAAATGTCAATTAGAGCAAAATTACATCAATGTACCATGGTAGAACCTAGCGGGAGCTGAGGGAGGATGGGAGCCACATGAAAGGATACAACGTAGCACAGACCACCCAATGGGCCAAACCCACTCTGTCAAGAGAGGAGACACATGGCCCAAGTAGGAAGCAAGTCCACTTTACCAAAATGCAAGGAGGTAAGGCCCAAGCCCAATTCAGACAAAAGAAAGGAAAGAAAGAGATAAGGTCATATTGGATTTGAAGAGCAAAAGAGGCTAATTCAGAATACCAGACTAGTCAGAATTAAAAAGGTCATAGTTATCCTATGCGGACTCCAATTGTTGTTTTTTGTACTTGTTCGAAAGCTTAAAATGTTATCTCTATTTCACTCTATTACGAGATGACTAGAATCGGCCTCTTTCTATCTGTAAATTAGGAAACAAATATCAACTTCTAGATTGGCGAATTTAGTTTAAGTTGTAATCTCTTTCTATCTCGAGTTCAACTCTATCTTTAGATATCTTAGGAGGCTATATAAGCCAATGTAGCATGTCCATGTAAATGCACTGTGCTATTTTAAAGATAGCTAATATTGCTTATTCTCTAGTTTATGCTACACGCTACCTTTTGGGAATTGGGCTATTTTCTTGGGAATACCTCTATTGTTCTTGCGATTTCTTCATGTGATTGTAGGAACCATGTGTCTACTTCTTGCGTGGTCGAGTAGACATGGATCACAAGTGTATTCTTGGACGAATTCATTTGTCACAGGTTGTTGCATTGAGACAGTGGTTGGCGCTATCATGTTTGTTAGGGTTCACAGATCCAAAGTTATCATTGATCCTACGTCATGAAGATTGAGCACCCTGTAACAGGCCCAACTTGTTCTGAGTGTCCATGTTCAGATAAAGTTTTTGAAAGGATCTGTTATGATCTTGTTGTCGCACGCTGAAGGAAGCGTGTAATTGTATGAAATAATAGATTGATTATATCTTGTGAGTAAAGTGTGTAACCTCTATAGAGCATCAATTTATTTGAATACTCGTATCCCCGATTATAGACAATGCTCAGGAATTTCAACCAAGGGTTAGATTTTATAAAATAAAACTTGAGAAGGGGGCTATGTGCCTATTAAAGTAATATAATTTGGTAGGATATGTGCCAGTTTATTTTGAAATTTTTGAAAACTTTGTTATTGTTGTTGTTGTTGTTGTTATTATTATTATTATTATTATTATTATTATTATTATTATTTCTATTATTTATTTTACTATTATTTAATCTATTTATTGTATTCAATTGAAAATACTATTTTACTACAAAGTAACCATATCAGCTATCTTTTGGAATAAGTTTGCATGTAGTTATAATAGGCTTGCATTCTATACACAACTTGTTGAGTGCTTTATATGCTTACCCTTGTCACAACAAAATCATCTGTTGAAGAGGAGTCTACACCTGCTTTGGAAGAGGAGATAACTTACTAGGAAGCGAACCTTGTCAGTTGCATATGGCATATTGATGGGATATTTACGGAGTTTTCTGTTCTGCTACTGTTATTTTTCTTAGAGTTTAAGCCCTATATGGTCTAATAATGTAAAGTCAATCTTAAGGTCATTGAACTAGCTTTTATTAAAAAATATAGTCTTGTATTACGTTTTTGATGTGTGTGATTATGATATTATACCTATGTTGCCAATGTGCGCTCTAACGTGATCCTAGACTAGTGCAGTATACATAGAGAGTTCAAATTTGCATATTCAGATCCTAACAACTTTCTCATGGGACGAGGTACCAACATCTTCAAAATTCAGAATTATTGCTACCTTTTTTCCTTGTGAGAAAAGTCTTAATGGAGAAATGGCTTATTATAACTGCATGCAAGACTTATTCCAATAATAATAATAATAATAATAATAATAAAGCTTTGGATATTTCTCAAAGTAAACTGGCCACAGCCTAATCAAATTCCATAACTTCTATTAACACACAACCTCTCTTTCCAAGTTTTATTTCATAAAATCTAATTCCTAACTGAAATTCTCAAGCATTATCCATAACTGGAGACACAACTATCCAAATAGATTGATACTCTACAGAGATTATACACTTTACCCACAAGATATGATCAATTTTATAATGCTATGCAATGACACGTACGCATCAACGTGTGCTAAGAAAATCATAACAAAACTTTTCAGATGCTCTATCCAAATGTAGATAATCCCGAAAAGCTTGATCTCACTATTCCTCCCTCACAGAAAATAGAAGAATAAGAGGAACTCATCATTGGATTAGAAATAATCGTTGTTTAAGATGTCGAGTTATTGCAACACATACCTTCTTCAATTTTACACATAGTTTGGTTATTTTTTTGAGATATCATATGTCAAGATTCGGTAACTTACTGAGTTAGGTCTAGCCCATAATAGACATGTGGTTGTATAATTAACTTGGTTCAATGGCTTGCAAGGTTAAGCCCTTAATTGACCGAGGTAAGACTTCCAATTAACATCAACCCAGATAACACACAAACCCACCCAAGCACACGGCCTCTTGCCACTTGCCTCAATCTAAAACATTTACCATCCTAGTTGATTATTGTGCAACATATACCATCAACAACTCAATATCATTATGTGAAAACACATAGCACACCTTTTTCATAAACATATTCAATTAGTCAAATTGAATTTGTGCTTCCAAAAGATATCGGTTGTATGTGGTATGGCTAAGCAAACTACACACGATCTAACCAACCCACGTTGGTATTTATTAGCAATCAACTAATAATTATTCATCCTATGTTTGCTACCTGGTGCAACTTATGAGGTACTTCCACTCTAACTTCTGATGCTGGAGCTGCTTGTGGTGCCAAGAAATTTTGTTTCTCCAAGGAACATTCTTTCACAAAATGCCCTTCCTTGCCACAAAGGTTGCAAACTTTGTACTGGATCTCCTTCTTTCGGGGGCACTTGCCGAATCGGTGTCCAATTCGGTCACAGTTATGACAATGGTTATCTTGTTTTGCTTTACCCTTTTGAGGACAACTATAAGTAAAATGTCCATTTTCACCACATTTGTAGCAGATGACACATTTCCACGAGTGATGGTTTATGGGAGGAGTATTACTAATGCCATCATCACCACATAATACTCGAGGCTTGGTCTTTCAGAACTCATCAAGAGAACACCGCCGAGGAGTTGTAGAAGCTTGATTGTTCATTTGTTGTATCATCGGTTGCATGAGCCGAGTCCGAGTCACAAGAAACCGATTCATACTCAAGAAATCTTTGTTGACACAATGGAGGATTGTTGGTTGAGCTCGGCAAGAGTAATCGACATTGACATTCGAACTTCACTAGTGTTGGCATTGATGTTGACCATAGCATTGGGATTTGATGCCTTAGCTTCTTTGTTGAGGTTAGCATCGCGATTCTTCACCATCTCACTGACAGATGTGCTTCAAGGCGAGGGGAAAAAACATAGACGAGAGAAACATGGGAGGTTCTAACAACACCCAAAAACCAATTGCCCGCATAAAAGGCAAAGCACAAAAACGAAAGACGGTTTTGAAAACAACACAAAGCAACTCGTCTACTCGATTAAACTACTCACTCTAACTGGATAAGGCGGCTCAAATCCAGAATGAACCTTGACCAACTTGTCCTATAGGGTTATTCTGAGACCAAACTTGCTTCTTTGGTCTTCATCGAACAAAGGTCGGATCTTAACCATGAAGACGAACAACTTCACTAGCAACTTTGCTGAATCGCTCCTCATTTTGAGACAACAGGTCTTGACGTGGAGAAGGGAACTCGATATACCTAATATAGAAGTTATAGGGCAAAGGGAGATCCAATTTACATTCCAAAAATATGAAAGAACAGTAGATATGATGAAGATGGAGTAAATAAGAAACAACTTCAATGATAAAGATGAGAATAGATAGGAGAGAAAAGGCAAGATTAGCGCATTTTTTTATTTTTATTTTGTAACATAAGTTTTGAAGTTTCCTAAGAAACGACCATTGTAACTAGGGACACGTCCTAAAGTCGATATGGCTCTGATACCACCTCTGTGAGACCCCAGATCGACGATCTGGAATCTCCTGTGTATTACTATACTAGTCCCAGGTCAAAGCTAGTACACACAGTCAAAATAGTGGTAAATCAATGACCATATCATGATTTTAAATTGAAATAATAAATAACATCAAATAAGAACAATAACCTTATGGTCGAGGTTTACCAAAACCGCCTTAACAGGCTGAATAACTTGAATAATGCGCGGAAAACAAAACTCCAAGTGATGACCCAACCATATGCCCACAGTAATCGAGCGGGAGCACGCCCTAGTCCAAGTGATCTCCTTCGATGCCTTCAACCTTCGAGAGATGATTTGAGTGTAGCATGTGAGTACATAAAGTACTCGCAAGTCTTGGTAAAAATGCATGATGAAGGCTATATCAAAGAAGGCTTATTATGGTTCTTTTGCATAAAGCCAAGTTTCATCAAACCATACATAATAATAATTTTCACAATGCACATTTTAACAAATATTTTAACCATTGAATATATATATATATATTATTCTAGCGAAGGTTCTAGCTACCAATCACTAGTATACAGGCTCTATCTGCCACATTTCAAAAAGATCAGGGTTCAATCGACCCATTGGCTCTTTCGGCTAAAGATTACAAAACAGGTTCAACTACCTGACTGGCTCTAGCTGCCAGAGGCACATCCGAGAGTTCTAACAACTCCCGAATCCCAAAGTTCATGTTTGAAAACAAAACCAAAAGACTACCAATATGCAAAGCATTCTTTGCCCGCCATTGACCGTAGGCACGGCTATTCGAATAGTTTTAACTCTGCAGAGGTGTACAGCTTTACCCACAAGACATGATATTCTCTTGATGCCAAGCTATTAACACACTTCCTTAGGTGTGCCGGCAGAGATATCATGACAAGGCCTTTACAATGTATACGCCTAACCCGACTCACCCGCTGAGGTTTCACCGCTATTAGGGTTCCATCTGCCCAGTATAGAAGCCCCCTCTTGCGCCGTGTGGAAAAATATGACTTGCCTCCATCTAGCACCCACATTCCACCATCTGGTGAGTCTAAGTTGGGTTTCTACAAATTATTCAGGCAGGTCAGAGCCCATTTGACATGTGGTTGTACTTGTTGTGCTAAGAATGGACAATCATAAGAGTCGGTCCTTAATTTGACTAGGCGGCTTCCACAAACCAAGACCGTGTTCTGGCATGCACCCACCGACAAACCATTCCGCCCAATCTAAACCATTTTCCTTTTTATTTTTATTTTACAAACAAACGGCAATACCTTTTGCCTATATTTTTCCAACACAAGTTTGCAAGGGTTTATAAAGAATCCCCACCCATAGGTGTATCTTGACCGCTTGCAAGCATAAGCATTTCTCTTGAACTACTCTATTCCACCAATAGTTATTTAATAAACTTCAATGCTCAGTGTTGATAAAAATTATTATAATCAATTATGTAATCTCCTAAAATCATGAAGTCACCAAGATCTCACATTATTATCATGGCACTTGCATAATCCAACCCAATATGATATTCCAACAAGTGAAGTCTATATCAAGAGTAATCATGACTCCAAAATCATATTAAGCTACAATTATCACTAAATATGAAATATCTTCCTAGAAATATAAATTGCATTATTGATTTATCCATCATTCTTGTATTGATCAATCTTATCATCCACCTAATCCACGAAAAATACTTCACAATATCATTCACTAAATCCATCAAGTATGATTCACAACATCATCTACATTAATTCATCGAGAATACTTCACATAATCATCTACTAAACCACCAAGAATGCTTGTTAAATTCACTGAGTATGATTCTCAACATTATCTATTTAATCCATAAGTATGATTCTCACTATTATCTATTAAGTGCACCGAGAATGCTTCATAATATTATTTACTAAACCACCTAAATATTACTCTCAAAATCATCTACTTGAATCCACTGACAATGGTAGTTCCTATGATCATAACCAATTAATCTTAACCAATCACGCATATTCCATATTAATCAACCAATTCAATTAATCTTAACCAATCACGCATATTCCATATTAATCAACCAAACCAATTAATCTTAACCAATCACGCATATTCCATATTAATCAACCAATTCACATATGATTATCACCATCCATATTTCAACCAGTATTTATTTTCTTAATCAGCTCCTCAATAATAACTTCCCACAAATATTAACAATCCAACTTCACAAAATTTCAATCATCAACATTTCTAAATCACTATAATAATTATTACTCCCCATCAACACTAATATCCATGTAATCTCCAATAAAAACTGGGTTCTAGCTCCAATTTCCATTCTAATCAAAGATTATTTAATCAAGAATAATTACTATGGTGGATTACTTGTTCTAAGGTGACAAAGGTTCATGGATACGATATCAAGGAGGTATAAACAACAGGTATAGCTAACAGTCTAACGTTAACATCATTATTTTATGTAAATAGCAATGCATGTTTAAAGAAGCATTTACAAAAGCATTTACAAAACTAGGTACAAAATGCGTCAAGGAAGACTTGCCTTCGTTGACGAGGTGCGATCTTATTGCTCGAAGGTCTTTCCTTCGCGGCGACACTGACCGGTTCTTCGACTACGCGCAAAACGAAGCACGAAAGAATAACATAAAATAAACGGAAACTAAAAATTATAATAAAAATACTGGCAGATAGAGGATGAATTTAGAAATTTGAATCACTCGATTCAGAGTTCGGATGGAGGAGAACGGTTCAAAGGAAGTTTGACAAGAAATAAAATCACGAAATTGCGAAATGATACTGTAGCATCGCAATGCTACAGTGCTTCATTCTCCTGAGCGACTACGCTACAGAGGAAGAACAGAGAGCGACATGGCCAGAGAAATAAGAAGGAAGCGGCGGCCACGGAGAGAGGGCTTGCGGCAGTGGCACGGCGAGGGGTGGCGAGGGCGGCGTGGTGTGAGCGAGAGCAGAGCGGCGGCGGTTGGCGCATGGGCACACGGCGGCGGCAACCAGTGGGCACGGGCGGCAATCGAGGGCGGGCGGAGGCGGCGGTGGTGGCAAGGTCGTGCCCGGTGTCCAGCGGCGAGGAGGCCCGGAGCGACTAGTGTTGGCATGACGACCAAAACATATGAAAAAGCAATATCTCTCGAAACTAAGTTGAGCACGGGATAGCTAGCATCAAGGGGAGTCTATGGGTGCAAGGAATTGGATTGATTCTTACCCTAACGGGAGAAATCGACGACGAACGGAGCAACGGCCGACGACAAACAAACTCGAAATCCGGGGTCAAACTGCAACGAAAATCAAATCCGGTTGAATGGTTGTGATCACGGAGGCAAAAGGCACAAAGTGACGCAGTTGGTTTGTCTAGAAACTCACCGGAGCAAGAGATGGCTCGCCGGTGTCTTTGGAGAACGTCGGGCGTCGGGTTTTCTCGAGTTTTGGGATGGGAAACGGCATAGAATCAAAGGGGAAAGGTGTGCACGGGGTAGAGGACACCGAGACGATGATTTGAGAAGTGGAAACTCATCGTTTCGTGGAGAAACGGCCGAGTTATTGATGTTTGAGTGCATTTCGGTTTCTACTCAATTAATCCAATTCCGGCGGGTTAAAGGATGAATGGTTATGGGAAATGGGTTCTCCTCGTCTCCCTCTTCGCAATGGATCCAACCACGTATGATTTGGTGGAGGAAATGAGAAGTTATGATGATTTGAATTTGGAAAGCTATAGAAGGAAAAAGAATCGTGCTCTCTGGAAGTGGCTGGCTGGAGGTGGAAGAAGTATGAACAGTACCTATCACGTGTCGCTTTCTCATTGGTTGGAAGAAATGAAAGGACAAAAGCGCGAGGAATAAAATAGCAAAAATGATCTAAAAATATTGGAAAAATTCCTAAAAATACTAGAGATTATTTGGAACCTAATAAAATTAGTTTCACTTAATTTTGATGAATTTTGGAAGTTAGATTATTTCGGAATAAATATACTGATTTTGATGAAAGGCCGTGAGAGATAAAATAGCAAAGAGATTTCAAAAATCTTGAGAAAATTCCTAAAAATGTTTTGGAATATTTGGAACCTAATGCAATAAGTTTCGGGATTTTTAGAACATCTTGGAACGTAGGTGAAATTTTGGGTAAGAACCGAAATTCCGAATTCCGACTTTTGCGGACGGTCAAGGATTGAACTCTAATTTCGGAAGGATATGGATGCCAGGTTAATTAGAACACCGAGGGAAATCCAAATTTTGAATTAATTAATTTTAAAATAAATTTTTGATTAAAGACCGAAATTGGGGATGTTACACACAGCGACGGGGGCACTGCAATGATGGTGGCAAGCTCCAAGGTGGTAGCAACTAAGGCACCATGACTCGATGGCGCTTCGCCCTTGCTCTAGCCCAACAAGAGTGCACACAAAATAGAACAGGGAATGGAAAACACCATAGGACAAGGCATGGACCTCAAGACTCACCGCCGATGAGGAATTTGGAATCTTCTCTGACGGCGATGCTTGCAAAAACTCCCAAAAACTGACCAAAACATGTCACAAAAGAGAAAATGATCTAGTGCTTGCGTTGGTTAGCTCAAGGCGATGCGGAGCCATGGCTTAAGGAAAAATTGATGATTTGTCCTATTTTTCTTTTGCCATTGATTATTTCTTCTATGACGTCCTCACTAACACGCGATTTCTGAGAGCCATATGTCAATGAGACATAAAGGATAAATAATCAATTGCACCTAGAAAAACAGGACAAATCATCAAATCTCCCCACGGCTTAAATACGCCTTGGCATCCTTCCCTCGCCTGGAATAGACTCTGAGTCCTTAGTGGACATGGGTGCATGGCAAAGTCCAAGCCGGACTTGGGGACGACCACACTAATAGGTGGGTCCCGCCTATCAACGTCTCGGCGCAAGGGCAGGCTGGGCCAAGCGAGCAGGATGCGGTGCAGGGACTAGGTTGGCATGAGATGGGCCAAGGCACGGGAGAAAAATGGGTCGACTGCACAGACTTTGGCCCAAAAAGTGAAAATGGAAAAGTTCCATTTAAATAAATACAAAAATACAAATAGCTCCAAATAAATCACAAACAAATTCAAAAAAAATCCTAGAAAATTCCATAGCATATTTTGAGACATTTAGAGCTCAATAAAAAATTTCAACAAATGTTCACATATATATTAAACATATTAAATTATTTTTGAATTAAAGAAATTCCAAATTAAGCTTTAATTAGCAATATTACTCTGAAACAATTCTAGAAAATTCAAAATACCAAAACAAATTCAAATGAACCCAAAATTGGGACGTTACAAAAGTTTCCTCTTTGGTTCCCAAGGAGAGGCCTATCACTCAGGATCATGTGTGTAACACTCCTAAGTCACTAGAACTTGAGCCAGTCGTTCAAGTCTTTCCTGCTGTGACTAAAGCTCCTCCAAAGATGACAAGAAGTAAGAAAATAAAGACCCCAGTGTCTGTCAAAGATCTTCATCGTAGCCAAATAACCAATGCTCTTGATGGGAGGTACAAACATGTTCATTTTTGGCGGAGGTCAAACGTCACAAATCAAAAGTCCTGCCTCGTCCAATCTCAAAGGATACAGTTGATGACCTTAAAGAACAATCTTTGACAGTGAGTTCAGCTAATTCTTTGGTGCCTCCAAAATTAGCAATTCCTCTGATGCAGAAATGGGGCACTAAACTATGTGGTATTCTTCCTTCGGATATTACCAAAGAGAAACTCTGACAAGACCAGAAGCATGATGGTGAAAGCTCCTCCAACATACCAACATATTCAGCATAGATGGAGATAATCTCTATGGCTGTTTAAACATATTCTTGTTTTACTAAAATCTAGCCCTACTTCAAACTAAGTTTATTGTATCTTTTTGTTAATCATGGGCTTGTTCAAATGCTTGTTCCAAACTGTCGTAGTCATTATCTCTATCAATGGATATTTACTTTTATACCAAATTACATTTGTCGTGGCTATACCCTTGAGGGCTCTTCTCTGCTTGACCTTTTATTACATTGGAATGTTGATTTGCTTAGCTAGGATGTTTCTCTACTGCTTGTCCTAGCAATTATTCTTGCTAGGACTGGGGAGTTTCTTTCACTACCTTATGAATATGTCAAATCATAATAGAAATTAGAGAATTCTTTGTTGGAATGTTTGAGGCATGAATTCTGATGAAAAACTAAGATCGATCATAGGAAAAGTTGAGGAAGGCATGTGTTCAGTTGTTTGTATGCAGGAAACAAAGAGAGAAAATTGTGATCACTGTTATCTCAAATAAATCATGCCAAGATCCGTTGATAAAATTTGGTTTTACTCCCTCATTGGGGGCTTCTGGTGGAATTTTGATTTATTGGGCTAGCTCCCTATTTCTGGCACTTTAGTATATCAAAGCTCTTTTGCTATTACAATGAATTGTTTCAAGTCACAATGCAGAATCCTGGACACTCACAAATATTTATGGCCATTGTGGAGTGCCTACAAGGCTACAAGAGATGATTTGGTAGCTTGGTTAACTTAGATATTAGTCCAAACAGAAACATGCCATGAGGAAATATACATGGTATCGTGCTTTTCGATAGTATTATCAGTGGGCTAGGCTTAATTGAACTCCTCAAAGGACAAACCTTTACGTGGAGTAATATGCAAGAAAACCCTCTTCTAGAACAATTTGACTGGTTCTTTACTTTGCCAAAATGGACTTTAACATACTAGTAGAATACAATGGTATCTACTTTAGCCAAAAACATATCAAATCATGTGCCTTGTGTTATTTGTATTGAGTTAAAGATCCCTAAGTCTAATTTATTTCACTTTTAGAATTTCTGGGTGGATCATCCCGACTTCATAGAGGTGGTACAACATTATTGGAGTATACCAGTCCAACAAACCAATGCGGCTAGTTGTCTTAATGCTAAATTTAAAATTTTAAGAAGAGGACCCAAGATTTGGAGCAAAAAACTCTCTCAGCTATCCACATCAATCACGAACTGTAATGTGTTCATTCTGTTCATAGATGAACTGGAAGAAAGGCGTTCTCTTTTTTGAACTGAATTTAACTTCAGGAATATTATAAAGGATCAATTATTAAGACTTCGGCAATACAAAAAATATACTGGAAGAAAAAATATAACTTCAGGAATAAAACCATATGTGATGTCACTTAACATCATAGACGGTTTGTGTATAAAACCATAAAAGAACAGAGAGTCTCGACCGCCTCTGTATTTTTAGGTTTTCCTAGATATTTCTGAGGTTGTTTCGATTGAGAGGCGTTCTAATAAAAGAGACCGAAGATTTGGAGCAGTAATTACAATATCCTTGTGCTCTAGGTCATCTAAGGTTAGTAATTCTTCAAATCTGAATTACATTTTTGATTTAGCTTGGGGGAAATGAAGTTGTGTTCTACATCTAGCTTGTTGTAGATCCATTTATTCTCTGTGATGTAAAGTAGTAATTGGTCAAAATTTGCATTATATTTAATATCAACCTTGGTGAAGAGGGAAATGAACCTTGGTGTAGAAGGGAACCGTGATGAGCGGGAGTACGTAAAATTTCGGGGCTTGATGGACAACTCAGAGAAACCTTTGTTTCCAGGTTGCAAGTCCAAATACACAAGGTTGTCGTCCGTGCTGGAACTACTGAAATTAAAGGCAAGCAACGGTTGGTTCGATAAGAGTTTTACGGCGCTGTTAGGTCTGTTAGTAGATATGCTTCTGGAGGGAAACGAGTTGCTGACAACCACCTGCAAAGTCAAAAAGGTTATTTGTCCCTTGGGAATGGAAGTAAAAAGAATACATGCCTATCCAAATGATTATATCCTGTATCGCAAACAGTACGCATGTATGTCCGATGTGCACGATTTGAGTTTAACTGGCATGAAGTCCCATGATTGCCATATACTTATGACACAGATGCTCCCTGTGGCAATTAGATGTATTTTACCGACCAAGGTTCGGGAGACAATTACAAGACTGTGTTATTTCTTTAACACAATTGCTTAGAAGGCCATCGATCCCGAAGGACTAGATACTCTGTAGGCCGAGGTGGTAATGACTCTATGTAATCTTGAGATGTATTTCCCTCTGTTGTTTTTCAATATCATGGTCCATCTCATTGTTCACCTTGTGAAGGAGACAAAGATGTGCGGGCCTATGTTCCTATGTAGCATGTACACGTTCGAGAGGTACATGGAAATTCTCAAGTCCTACATATAGAATCAATCTCAACCGGAGGGTAGCATTATCGAAGGTTATGCAACTGAAGAGGTCATCGAATTCTACGTGGATTACATGGCTTAGGTCGAACCGATAAGTGTGCCTCGATCCCGCCATGAGGGGAGGCTCCAGGGCATCGGGACCATCGGAAGGAAAGCAATCATGCCTAATCCGATTGCATGCACGAAAGCCTATTTCACAATTTTGCAACACATAGCTGTTGTGGCCCCGTATATCGATGAGCACAAGAATTGGCTATGGCAAGATAATCCAACGCGGCAGGAGTACTGGATCATCAGACAGCATAACCTTCAGTTCAACAGATGGTTCAAGGAGTGACAACCTATTGCTAGAAGCACATCAGGTGATACGCTGATATGGTTGGCAAAAGGGTCAGCTTTTACGGTTGTAACATGGAAAGGATATGAATTAAATGGGTACGCATTTTACACGAGAGATCAGAACATGAAGAGCACAAACCAGAACAACAGTGTTCGCATCGATGCACTGAATACCGCTGGATCGACGAGGAGCTCGTGTTATGGGTTTATTGAGGAAATTTGGGAGCTCGACTATGTACTAATTAAGATCCCCTTATTTCGGTGTCGTTGAGTTAATCTACAGCACGTGAAGGTTGACAAGTATGGCATCACAACTGTGGATCTCGAACGTGTCGGATACCAAGACGAACCATTCATTTTTGCCAACCAAGTTGTTCAAGTCTTCTATGTAACTGACCTGTATTATAATTAATTAATGACATGTATATACCAAGTCTTCATGTATATACCAAGTGTTCCTGTATTATAATTAATTAATGACATGTATTAATTAATGAGATGTGCATTAATTATAATTACTGAGAAGTATTGATTAAAATTAATCAGGTGTATGTATATTATACTAAATGAGATGTGTGTATTATGATTAATTTTAATACATGAAATATATGTTTGTACAGTAAAAAAAATAATACAATGGCTCATCCCAGACGGTTCTTAGATTGAACTGTATGGGATAAAGTCATCCCAGACGGTTCAATCCCAGAACCGTTTGGGATGGTTTTCCTGCATCGTTCAATAAATCCCGTGTTTGGCATTCACCAAGTCCCGCACACACTTAGTTTATTGCAACCCTAGCTATCGCGAGCCCTCTCTCTCGGCGGCGCCCTCCCCCCTCGGTTGTGCCCTCCCCCATGGCGGCACCCTCCCCTTTCGGCCATGCCATTCCCCCTCGGCGGCACTCTCCCTCCTTGGCCGCGCCCTCGCCCTAGCTCGGTGGTGCCCTCCTCCCTAGGCCGTGCCCTTGAATCATAGGCTTAAACATTGATTAGATTATATCTAGCTAAATGCTTCATTATATGTACTAGTTGCTGGTTTAATCTTGATTGTGCTATCAGTCACAGCATTCTGGTTCAATTTGTGATCCATACGCAGATTGAGATTGTTATATCAGTACATGTGTTATTTAGATGCTTAGCTAAATACACTTTGTTATCTTAACTATTACTGGTGTGCTTAAAGCCTGATTGAGTGGATCAGTTTTAGTACTGTTGTACTGCTTTAGAATCATGTTGTTAAAATATTGAACTAATAGTCTATTGTTGATTCAATTAGTAAGTACTTAATATGCATATTAAGGTGGTGAGGGTTCAGGGCCTTATTCATTGAATTAATTGTTAGCCCATTCGTGATTAAGTTTGAAAGTTTAAAATCTTCAACCAACCCATATCTGAGAGCAACATAATACAATCTTCATTCAATTTGTGATAGAAGACATGATTGTGAATGAAGATTCAAAAATCTTCACATTTGCCTGATTGGTGTTGCAAGCAATGTTGATTATCTTAACCTTGTATGTACAAAATAACTCTTAACTTACCTTCTCTTAAATTCACTTCTCTTAACCTACCTACTCTTAACCTTGCATCATACAAGATGGTGTCCCCTCAATCCTCGCCGCTGAAGGGATCTGTTGGCGCACCCAACGTAGAAGGAAACAGACGCTGTACAAGATGGCTTAGTAAAAGGCCTCAAAGCCGATACACATCACGACAGTCGATTTGCATGATGGGGCCCCTACTGCGCCTCCAAAGGCTGTAGCAGTTTTTCGGACCATGTGCGGGATCGTTGGGTGTGAAAGGATCCCCATCACCTATCCATCATAGAAAACGCTGACAGATAAGGAGCGCGATAACCTGGTGATAGAAATATTCATGTCGTTCGAGCTTCCATAGGACGCTATGCCTGCACTGCGACGGTACGCGTTGCTAGTGGCGAGAAAGGCATGGAAGAACTTCAAGAGCGTCCTTGCTAATTACATCAATAAGAAAATGATTCCATTCCAGAAATACAGGTTCATCTTTGAAGACGTTTTGGAACAATTTGTTGAGTTGAAGACGATGGGAGAGTTCATACTTCAAAGCACGGCTCACAAGACCGTCCAGTCAAAAAACACACATCCACACAGACTCGGTTCAACTGCGTACGCAGGTAAGATGGTGCAATGGACGAGGGAGGACGACAAGGCAGTCCAGAAGGAGGTCACGCTGCCATTTGCCTTGATCGTGGACCTATGTGCCTGAAACTAGGTAAGAGCGAGGTCACGTCACACTTCTTCGAGCGATGTGTCCTTTCAAACCCCGCTGATGAGGAAGTGTCTCAACACCTAATATCGTTGAGCACAGAATCTTTCCAAGACTCTTTCACTTTGAACAGAGAGAAAGACATACTCTCCACGGCCTTAGGAAACAAGGAGCACCCAGGTCGCACTAGAGGCCTAGGTGTTTTTGTTCCCTGGAAATTGGGATTCCCACAGGACTTGGCCACATACAGAGTAGGAAGAGAAGTAAAGCCGAGCGTGAGGAACAGCTAGTAGCTCTGATTGAGGAAAGGCTTAGAGCGTAGTTCGGTAGTCAGCTACGAAGCCTCGAGGAAAGGATGGAGCAAAGGGTGGCTAAGGAGAGGCAGGCACGGAACGTGCAAGCACAAGAAGCACAGGCGCAGTTCAGCCTAACCAACCATCGTAGCAGCTGTGCGTCCACCCCTAAGATGGACGTGGATGAAGCCAAATTTCCTCCTAACGACACTCAGGTAACATGTCTGCAATGCTCCTTACATATACTTTAATATTGGACGTATTAGCTAATTACTTATGTACCCTTATGTAGGTGGTTATACCGTGCAATCTACAAGTGAGGCTTGCCAACGGCTCTGTTCCCCTATAGACTGCTTGGGGATAAGCGTATGCATCCGGTGTAGGAGCATTAGTGCACGGTCGTACTGTAGAGCCGACCTACGTGAAGGTTCATGTCAATGGTGTACATGAAATTTTCAAGGCCATTACGCTGGACATGCCCCCAAACGATAAGACCGTCACGCTAGGGGATGCCATCGGCACATTCATCCAGTGGCCCAAGAAGGACATCTCCTTCGATGCCTGCCCAGGAGCAACGAAGCTACCAGCAGTCCTAGAGGGAGCACATTATAGGCTAGAGATACCAACACTACCGGAGCTATGCCTTGCACCGAACGAGCCCGCCAAATCGGCTACCATGTCCTGTCCCACGCAGACCGTTACTGCAGTAAGGGCACAGTCGTCTCCTGTTAAGACGAAGTTTGGTAGAAGGGGACGTGGAGACAAGGGCAAATCGAAATTGACCACGTCAGCCCGTGACTTTCCGTTTGCCCCATTGGTGTGGCAATTCAAGCTGGGGCAATCGTTCATACCGGATGAGCGTAAGGAGATGCTTTCATTAGCCTATGTTAGATTGCAAGAATGGTATATGTAACAAGCCAACAAGCCGGTGGCACAACAGACAACGAGTATCTCGGTGACCTTCAAGGAGGAGTATTTCTTACACCGGTCTTTAGATGGTGTCTTCGTGGTTGGCTTCACCGACTTGTTCTATCTGTACAACCTCAAAGCGCTCGACGCCTCACTCATAAGATGCTGGACAATGTAAGTGTGTGCAATCACCGTGTACATTTCTGACGCATCGATAAATGTCATATATATATCATCCTTGATTTGTATATGTAGATACATGATCCTAGAAGCAATAGTAAGGAAACAACCGGTGGGTTTTGCCGACCCACACATGGTGTCCAAGCAAACTATCGACGAAAATAAAGTCATCCACGAGTACGTGGAAAAAGTACTGTTGGCTCATTCGGACAAAAAATTCTTACTTTTACCCTACAACCTGGGGTAAATGCTTCGTCCAAATGCTATACTCGTTGATTTCTACTATTCATCTCACTTCGAAGTTAGGTTCAGTGATCATGACGATATACCTGTGTAGGTATCATTAGGTTCTACTCGTAATTATACCAAGACAGAACCAGATAATTTACCTTGATTCCAAAAAGGGCGGCACCCACGATTTGAAGCCTATCAGAGAGTTTCTCAACACGTCGTTCGGTGTCTACAAATCGAGGGGAGGGCCACACAAGAAGGGCCTAGCCACTCTAACGCATACTTTTAACTTTCCAGTATCCGATAGTACGCAATAATCCTTCACACTCCACAATATTACCTTTAGAACTAATTAATCTATTATATATTGGCAGTGCCACCAGCAGCCAAAGGGCACTAACCTATGTGGATTCTATGTTTGCCAGAACATGGCACTCCTCGTTGGTTCCTAGTAGACCAATCTCATACAGGTCTGTCAATCTTGCAACAATTGTCTCCACTTATTAATTTATATACTCTGAGATAATGGACTTATCCCAAACGGTTCTAACGAAGAATTGTCTGTGAAGAGGAATATATCACAGACGGTTCAAATTTGAAACCGTCTGAAATGATACCACATCATAGACGGTTCTAAATTAGAACCGTCTGTGATGAGTTTTTTCACAGATGGTTAAAAAACCGTCTACAATGACCTTTTGTCATCACTGACACTTGCTTACAAACGGTTCACAAAACCGTCTGTGATGTGGTTTATGAACCGTCTGTGATGACATGTTTTGTAGTAGTGCAATATGGTTAATTTGCAATAAAGCTGTATTTATGAAAGAATAACATAGATAGATTGAAAAGATAGTAAAACAACAACAACAACAACAACAACAATAATAAATTTCTAAGTTGTTTCCCAATTAAATCAACTCAATCCTTAAATCAAATTCCAAACTTACGTTAGCATACAACCTCCATACAAAATCAATACCTCGAGTATGGCTATTCGAATAGATATTACACTCTACAGAGGTTATGCACTTTACTCGCACAATATGATCATCTCTTGTTGCCAAGCTATTGACACACTTCCTTTGGTGTATCAGCAAAAAGATCATAACAAAGACTTTACAATGCTCTGTCTAAACCTAGTACTATTCGCTAAGATTTCAACATTGGTGGGATTGGTTACCACATCCAGGGCCCCCCTCTTACATCATGTGAGTCCCTTCGTGCGAGGGCTGGTTACCACTACCCGGGTCTCTGTAACATCCCAAAATTTAAGTTTTGGAATGTTTAAGTTGAAAAATGAACCATTCACATTTTCTTGAATTAATCGAAGCTTAATTTGAATTTTCTAATAATGAAAAGATTTAATTTGAATAATTTGTGCTCTAAAGAATTTTTCTGTATTTTTGGAGATTTTTCTGAATTTGTTTGCTATTTATTTGAATTTCTGGAGTTTTGTTAATTCAGAAAATGATTTTATTTTCCTATTTTGCGCTCGGGCCAAATCTTCCTCTTTGGCCTGTTCCTATTCAGCCCGGCCCCGTCCCTACTCTTTTCTCTTGGGCCGCTCCCATTCCCTTTCCCAGCCCAACCCTGTTCCTCGCTCGCTTCGCCTAGTTCTTGCTACTCGGCCTGTTTCTTTGGCCGACGCCATTGCTCGATCCGTGCCATGTGGACGGCTGAGATGCAGTTGGGTTGCCCATGCCGCGCCACCACCGCGTGAACCCTAGTTGCCACCGCAATCTCGGTTTCCATGTGGGGCTGCCTCCTAAGGCTATTTAAGGCGCTACCGCACACCCTCCAAGGTTCCTCGTCGCGTGCCGCCTCGTTTGCCCTAGTTCTCGTTGCCCAAGTCACTGCCACCCAAAGCCTTCCGCCGCATGGATCTTGGTCACCGGTGACCCCTACCGCTGCCGGTTGCACCATCGCATTGCTCACGAAGACCTCATCCGGATCCACCTTGCCCCGCGCCCGAGCCGTCACTCATTCGCCGTTTGCCCCGTCATCTTCTTCGGCTCCGGTGAGATATCACCGCTCCTCACCGCCGTCCACCTTCGCGACTCTTCGGTCGTCTGATCGAGATTGAGCGCTCCAGATCATGCCACATCGTCACCGCTGCTTCCTCGCTTCATTGCTCTCCGATCCGATCGTCGCCGCCGGATGCGTGACGCGTGGCTTGTCCACGTGTTCGCCAGACGCGCAGCGTGCGCGAAAGAAGCGCTTGGTCATGCTGCGTGTCGCCTCGTCAACCGTGACGTCGGCGATGACGTCAGCCCTATCCACTGTTCCTGTGAGCTTGGTCTACCGTGGACTGCTCTGTGGCCATGGACTCGATCTTTGGACCGTAGGTCCCACCTGTCAGTCAAATAACAGATTTTTAGATTTATTTTTATTTTAGGAAAATTGCTTGCTGACGTCAGCATTGTCCAATAAATCGATTTTCCCATATAAAAATAAATCAGGAAATTCGGATTTTCTCCTTTTCAGCTATTTTCTCTGAATTTAATCTTCCAGAGGCTCGTTCTCGCTCATACGAACTCCGATTGGAGCAATTCAAATTTTTAAATTTTTGTAAAATTGAGCTCTATCTTTTAGAGACATTTATTTCAGTTTTCAGCTTGTTTGAGTATTTATTTTATATTTATTTGGTTTTGCTGCTTTCTTTTCCAGTAGACGCGAGTTCCGAAGGAGCGAACGGAGACTTCGAAGATCAAGACTCAGAACCAGATCAGTAAGGCAAGTCGTAACCTTTGATCATATTGAACCCATGTTTGCTAAAGTATTTTGTTTTATACAATTGCATGCTATTTATGTATCAAATCATGTTTTTGGGAGTAGCTATCCACCTGGACGTTATGCCACCTTGACTATTGGAATGCCATATACACATGGTTAACCTTAGGTTGGGACATTATTAGTTGGACATAATCATAAAACCAACATAGGGTTATCGTAGCTATGCTTAAACCTGCTTAGTCGTACGTTGGGATTTATATCACATGTGAACTAATGTTAATCTTGACCTAATGAGATATTGAATCATGGCTGTTGACCACTGTTGTAAAACTTGTTGTACCATGACGGGGTTTGCCATTGGTCTCGATTGAACAAAATATTTTTCCTCGGACAAGTGATCGTGCAATAAAGGGGGTGCTTTCTAGCACTTGGGATGTGGCTATCTTGCCTGAGACAACTTAAGGACTTAATCTTGTGAGCCATTGAATTGGGCCCAACCATGCAACCACAAGTCTGGTATGGGACAGACTTAGCTGATTAATTTGCAATGTCTAATCTTGAGTACTGCCAACTGGTTGTGTGGGTTTTGGGATGGACGGGTAGATTCACATGGCTCAAGAGGGGGCTCCGAGGGGCGAAACCTTAGAGAGCAGTACTGGGTTTAGACAGTGCATTGTAAAGGCTTTATCGTGATCTCTCTACCGATACACCAAAGGAAATGTGTTCATAGCGTTTGGCAACGAGGGATGATCATGTCTTGTGGGTAAAGCTATACAAGCTCTGCAGAGTGTAAAACTATTAGAATAGCCGTGTTCGTGGTCATGGACAAGTCCAGGAATTTCACACAGGGTATAAAGTGTTTCATGAAATGTGAAATTGTTGGAATGTGAATGGGGAGTTCACTGTTGTTTTGTTGTCTAAAGTTATACTATTGAATTTAGTGGTTTGATACTTGTTTTGGATAGCGTAGGGTGATGTCTCGCCATTCTATTCATGTTGTCTACTATTGATTTACTAGTTATTTATTATCGTTTTCATCAATATGCTAGCTTTCAATCTAGTTATTGTATTTCAAGTCAAGTTATTGCTTTCTGCAAATGAACCATATGACTATCCTTTGTCAAGCCGTGCACGAATCTATTGCATCATTTCCCTATGGCTTGCTGAGTACTTTTTGTACTTGCTGAGTACTTTTTGTACTCATGGCTTTATACCTTTGTTGATCAGTTACTGAGGAAGGACCAGGGAATAATGAGTATCATGAAGAGAAGTACTACGAAGACTACGTCGACTAGGAAGGGGTTTCCCCAGATGATTGCCTGTGGCATGTCGAATGGCCTAAGTTATTTATTTTTTCGCTGTAATATTTTATTTGTTTCTTAAGCCATAAGGCATAGATGTACGAACTTTGACCATAAGGTCGTTTGCTTTAATTAATAATAATTTGCTTCTTCTTAGTTAATTTGTTGTATGGAATGATATTTCATCCATGTTGCTACTGTGTGCACTAGCGTGATTCTGGACTAGTGCAGAATACACAGAGGGTTTCGGATAGGGGTGGATAACGAGCCAGTTGAACTTTTTTTCGAGCTTTCTTCGACACTGATTTATTCTTATTTATTATAGTCTCCTGTATTGTTTGAGACCCAACTTCGAACCGAGCTTAACGAGCCGAGCCTAATGAGTCGAGCCAAAGTTGACCATTGTTCCAAATCAACTAATTTTTATTTTAAAAGAAAAATAAATGTAATTGGAGCAATTTTGAAATGAGCCACCGAGCCAGCTCAACGAGCTTTTTGTCCAGCCCTAGTTTCGGATTTGCATATCTAGGTCCTGACAGTCTCACACCACCGCTAGTAGTACTAAAACTTAGGCATAACAAATTAATCAGCTAGTTTCGTCCCATACCGGACATGTGGTTGTATAATTGACTCAGATAAAATGCTTGTCAGGTTAAGTACTTAACTGATAAAGCCAAGACTAACTAAAAACCATCATCACCATAAACCATCAATTACCATGAAAAACAATGTGACTGCCCAAATGCCACATTGGCCTACCATAATTCTTGCCACAGTCTAAATCATTTTACCACATGCCATCAACAAATCAACATCATTGCATGACATCCTTCGTTAGTACAACTCAACATCATTGTACGACAACACCTGACACACCAATTTATAATCATGTTCCATATTCCATTAGTCAAGATTAACTTTTGGTATTCCGAATACATGAATTGATGTAGCATGGCTAAGCAAACTAACACGGTCTAACCAACCCATGTTGATTGTTAATATTAACCAACTAATAACAAACCATTCTAGGGTGACAATTGATCATGGTATACAAATGACAAGGTTGGGTATAGATCAAGTAGGTAGATTAACTAGATCCCAAACTAATTCAAAACAATTATACACATAAAATAGCATGCATATAGTAAAACAACATAGCAATTTTATAAATTGGGGTTGACATGATCAAAGAACAACTTGCCTTCAAAGAGCTGACTCCTGCTTTGAACCTTGCTCGGTTGCTGGATCCTCGATGACAAACTCACCGGGCAACTTGACGTCTACGCGTAACGAATGAGAAAGTAATAAATACCAAAAATAGAGAGTAAAATTAACTCTAAAAATTAAATAAAATTCACTATTAAATATATCTTGATTTTACAATTTTTATAAACTGGAATCACATCAATTAGAGTTCAAATGCAAAAGATATAGCTATTCAAAGTTTAAAATAAAAATAAATCAAAAAAATAGAAAAACCGAATTATTTTTGTACTGAAAATAGTATTTATGACGTTATGCTGATGTCAACACTGAATATGATTTTTGGATAATTATTTTTTTGAAAAAAACTGAATTGTGATGTCACGCTGACGTCAGCCGACACGCGGCAGCATCACGGCCCGTCACATGTCGTGGGTGTATGACCCGGTCCACGAAATAGTACAGATCTACGGTGGTCTTGGTCTATGGTGCCTTAGCTTCTATGCATGACGTCAGAGATGGCATCACGAGGCACGACGTGTGGCGCTACTGCAGGCTCAACGCGTGGCGACACTATGGTCGTCCAGATTTGATCCGATGGTGGACCAGGTGGTGAAGTGGCGGCGACAGAGAGTGCACGTGGCATGACCGAGCGGGTGACACGCGGCACGATCGAGGCCATCACGCGCAGATCCAACGGCTGGCAACAACCAGCGCAAAGGTGAGACGACGCGACACATGGCGCAAGATCCAACATTTGTGGCTGATCGGACGGCGGAGAATAGCGGGGGTAGTGGCGATGTTTGATGGTGGCATGGCTACCGGACTTGGGGATGATGACCCTACCCGCGGCGGAGTTCGATCGATTTGGTTCCAAACTGGTGCGCATCTAAAGGGTCTTGAAGCGGCAAACTCACTACTTCACTAGTACCAACAGTCACGGTCGAGAGGCAATGGTGGCGGCGGAAATGACGATGAAGCACAGCGGAACTTCGGCAAGGTCCTAAGCACAGATGACCGCAACTCAGATGCCAAGAAGCAGGGAAACACTGCAGCTTGAAGATGGATACACGCTGCACGAGGCGGCGCTATTTATAGGGCCTTAGCGTGCGCGTTCGGCACGGAGTCCATGGCGAAAACGACGATGGCGGTGGGATCCTGTTGTAATACGATGAGGCCGATGTGGCTCCATCCCACGCGTCCACGAGGCATAAGATCAACGGCACGGAGCAAGGCGATGGCGTGGCTCAAAGTCAACCACGAGATCACAAACCAATGGTGCAGATCTCGAGCGGCTAGGGTTAGCTGTGTACGGGCCTACACGGGCTAGCGACACGGAGGAATTGGACCGGTCAGCTGGGCTTCGGCCCATTATTATTCTTGGATTTTAAAATCATTTTGGAATAAAATTAATTCAACAAAATAAATAAAGCCAAAATTAGAGCGATTTTCATTACAAATCGCTCGATTTTCGACCAGTTTACGTGACATGATTTTTTTTGATTTTTTAAAAAATTTGGCCAGTTTACCTATTGATTTAAGATTTCAAACCGACTCGATATATTCGATTTTTGCGATTTTCATCGATTTTGTTAACCCTAAGCACCAGTGTGCTGCTTGTTAGTTTTCATCCTTTCTCTTTTATAATTTTTTATTGTTCTCTTGCCTTTTTTTAAGACAAAAACAAACATATGGGAGGACTGAGCTCTACGAGATTTCTTGTGCCTCACCAGAGTTTTTAAAATACAGGTATACACACACATATGTGTTAAATAGGAAAATGTGTTTCCGCACTCTAGAAATCTCTAAAATCACTCTTAGTGTGTATTAAAGGAAGCATACACTTGTGTATATGTGTGCGTTACTTGTGTGTCCGCTTGTACCCTAAAAAACCAACATACCGCATTCCATGTAAAACATGTGAACATGTTCATATTTCATAATGATGTGCACTTACATGGCAAAAGCCATCTACTTTACAGACTTCTATCCTGGGACAGCACGCTGCACCAGTCTATCTAGCATTTTTGATCCATAACAACGGAGCAAACCCTGCCCATTGAAATGACAAGCATTTTGAGAATCAATACAGCTATCTAAAGTCGAAATCAAGTTAAATATGTACAGCTGACTTTTACATCGTGCTAACAATCAAGGCCCGAGTAAAGATCATCCAGCGCTTTGTACAGAAATTCCGCGGCATTTGGTTGCTCCACATCCCCACTAAGAATATCGCTTGTTGTTAGATATGGGTCGCCATAAAACCGCAGATTGACATCCATTCGGGTGGCAACAAAGTTCCCTTCTAATGAAACACCGATGAATGCGCCTGTGAAGAAATCACCACAAAAATTACTTGTAGCCACAGATCCATGCATGAGCATGACGGAATATTATAAACATGAGCACTTGTAAGAGCTTTAAGGTTTCTGGAATGGTTTGTTCCTAACTCCTAAGCTTATGCCAGCAATCAGGATACACTGGTATCCTGAATTTCTATTTTCTAAACGAACTCCATTTTGAGATTAGGATTATTAGAAAAAAAAGGTGTGAAACAAGAACAGAGAGTGGAAGTCCAGCATTTCGGAAACAGTGCCCTTATTCTGATCAGCATGCATTTTGAGAATAAAATGTAAGAATAAGGACACCAAGTGCCGTAAAAAAATTTATATAAATGCACCTAATTTGATAGGATGAAATTTTGATATGGAGATAATAAGCTTAAGGAAGGAGCGATAAACAATTATTATGACAATTACAGAAAGAAAATTATGCTATGGAGCACAATAAGAATTGCATGAAGCCGCATCTGCAGGATGATTAATCCATACAAAAGTTCCTCATTGATCATCTTCATTTTAAATTGCAAACAGAGAAACTTCACATGATATGAAGAGCCTAAATATTGCAATCGATTAAAATCATTACCTTTGCTGCAACTATATGTATAACAAACTCCTGAGCCTTTATCACCCGCTCTGAGATCAGCTTCTAATACTCTGCCAACAGGTCCTGCTGCAGCACTTAAACCTGCCCCAAGTGAAAAATGCATTCGGCTGCTGAAAGTCTTCACAGCTTCCAGACCATGTAGCACTATGATGAAATCCATCAACTCACCACCAACCTGTATGTTTAAAGATATGTATGTATGTAAATAAAGATATATAAGTATGTAACATGCTTTTGCATAGAACTCCCAAGACCATAGTTGTACCCCTGGTTATTAAAGTGTTCTTGAAGCGTTGCTTTATCATTGTTTAAGCGGTCAGCCTCACCTTGCCAAACATGTCTATGGCATCCGCCTTATGGCCAAGGCGTCGCCATGGCATCGCTCAGGTAGAGTATGGCGCCGAGGACGGATGAGGCAGGCGTTGAGGGAGAGGGAAAACTTACCGCTGCCGGCCACCATCCCATCCCCGCTAGCTCCGGAGTAGAGGAAGAAGGCCGGATCTAGCTATCCCCACCCCCGTTGACTTCAGATCCATCCAACCCCAGACGCACCACCATGTGATCTACAGGTGGCCGGAGTTGAGGAAGAAGGCCGGATCCAACCGCCTCCGCCCGAGCCACCGCTAGATCCGTGATCCCCGCCCACGCCGCCACTTCCTTCAGCAATCATCATCCCACCACCAACCACCGGTCACTGCTCCACCACTAGCAATCAGTGGAGAGGGAAAGGAGAGTGAATGGGTACGAACCGTAGGTGGAGAGAGGAGTGAATGTGTAAGAAGACAAAAAGGGGATTGTAAGCACTTGCTTAATGCATACTGTATATTGTTGTTGGAGGGGGCTGGGTGCTACATGGGAGTATAGCATGACAATGGAAGGGTTAACAACAGGCAGCGTCAAGGTATGCATGTGCTCCTTAATGCTAAAGTGCTTAATTGCTTATTAAATTTGCTGCCATACAAAGGCACGATGTGAGTATGGCATTGCCTTGCCGCACACCTCAGACGCTTAAAAGGTGTGAAGGTGGTTAGGCGCCTCACCTCGCCTTATCGCCGTGATAACTATGGTTGTACCATTTGCTACAAAAAGCAGCAACTTGCTCCGGATGTTTCTCTTCAAAACTAAAACATACATAGCCTCAGGCAAGACAACGAATGTCTGTTTCTACCTAAAGGTAAGTTCAGTGTTGAGAGATTCACTAAACAAGCAACACAAAGAGAGAAAGAATAATGTATGTGTCTTTCAGTTCTAAGAGGAGCATGAAACTAGTGTGCTATTCTGGTAGCAATGACAAAAAACTTTGTTGCATCTAACATTATTAGCTCTGTAACATGCAAATAATAGGTTATGCATTAATTTTTCCAACATCACAGGGAATGCAACAGCAAGTAAACAAATTTCAACGCATCTGCAGCCTAACAACAAAGATAGTGCAATTCATCAATTGGTGATTTAGAAGTTGACCACATAAAAGATACATAGAATAAATTAGCAACGTAGTTACTACCTGTGCGCCCCATCCTAATCCAGTTGAAACAATAGCAGATGGAGGGGACCATGATCCATCTGATCTTCGAGCAACTACTAGGCCAGTTCCAAGTTTGTAAGTAAGAAGTGCACCAGCTTTTACAACAGTCAAGATGGCCAGCCCACTTGCTCTACTAAGGACTGCATGAGGAATAGACTTTTCAGGGTTTATCCTTGCAACCTGCATTAATATTTTTATGGTTTATTAGTCATGGCAGATCCAAAGTATTGCCATTAAACAACATTTATATACACAAAAGAAAATGAATTCAGAATTCAGGGACCTGACTATAGCTCCTCAAGGAATTTGCTGCCTTGTATATCTCGTGTTCCATTGTTAATCCAATAGGCAAATTTAACCACCCTCTTGCACATGTCCAATCCATAACATCATGCTTGGCAGTTTGTGACGCATTGCTGATGGAATTAATCAGTAAGTTCTGCAATGGATCAAGCCTATCATAACATGCATCACAAACCCTTTGTGGATTCCGCTCACGAAACTTGACTGGCAATAAACATCGGCCTTTTGAGCATGCCCTACAGAATATCCCTCCACAGAATCGACAATGATGCCTTCCACGGGTGATAGCAGTGAAAGGAGCAGCACACTGCATGCATGAGTTTGCATAACTATCGGGCAGCCATTCTGATGGATCTGCTTCTAAGACAGCCCTATAAATATTGTAATTCAAGGCTTCTTCATCAAGCAATGGTGGAGCACTTGGCGTGTAGACTGAGGAATGCAAGAACGTATCACCATCGCTACTTGAACCTAAGAATGAGACGCTAGTCTTAGAGTCCTTTGCTTGTTGAACTTCAGTATTTTTGCAATTGCGACCAATAATTGCAATTATACCACCCAGTAGGTTTTTAATGTTTACTGCCTTTTGAGCCTTCACCGGTGTAGAGCTCCAATACTCATCAGGACATTCATATCCATCAAAAAAATCAGTTTTGTCACCGAAATCAATCGGCTTTTGCCCAGCAAATTTTGACTCAAAGGTGTTAATGATGTTTCCAGCTGTTCCCAATGCCCCTTCTAGTTGCTGAGGCAGTGACTTTGGATCAAATGAGCTCATCACATTCCCTATCGTGCCCATAACCTTGAGACTGTTTTCCACTCCTGGTGCAGGCAACGGATGATACGGGAAAACCTCTCTAGAGGTTGACATGGTCATCAGTGACTAACAGTAACTTTCTGAAAAAAAAAAGAAAACAAAAAACATAGCATGCTTAAAGTATGCCATCCGTACAAAAAAATCTGCATAGACAAATGTCAATGACCTGATGAAGAACAAACACAAGCCAATTGCTAAATTCAGAAAAGAACAAAAGAGGGCTCATGTCCAGATCAACAAGGTTACACAAAATTCGTCGTGTACTTACGAAATTACAGAACCCAGAGAGCTGGATAGAGCAGAGTATGTATGGTAGGGGCGGGCATTCTGTTTTTCAGTCTAATCGATTCGGTTTTTTGGGTTTTAAAATAATTCGGTATTTTGAAATTAACCACCGAATTTCTCGGACCAAAATGAAAACCGAACTGAATTAACCGAAATATTTCGGTTCGGTTAATTCAGTTTTTCGGTTAATTGAAATATGAATAAACACTAGGTAGATTAGATTTAGTCCTTCTCATATTGCAACACATAGTAGGGATAAACTCACACAATATTCATAGGTCATTACAATATACACATAATAGAACATATCAATATACCAAACATATGCATAAATGTGTTATAACATGAGAATTGTTTAGTGACTTTAGAAAGAACATTATAAAAGTGGTATTGTACATGGGTTATTCGGTTATTTCGGTTTTTAGAAGTGAAAAACCGAACCGAATACCAAAAACCAAATTATACCAAAACAAAAACCGAACAGAAAACCGAACCGACCAAAATAATCAGTTAATTCGGTTTCGGTTTAAAAATGCCCACCCCTAATGTATGGCTGCTCTCCAACGACACAGAAAAAAAACTCTACTGCAGTTACTACAAAAGGTCATGGGAGCCGAAAACCGAAAAGACCAAAATAATCGGTTAATTCGGTTTTGATTTCAAAATGCCCACCCCTAATGTATGGCTGCTCTCCAACGACATGGACGAAAAATTCTACTGCCTTTACTACAAAAGGTCACGAGGGTCGAAAACCAAAAAGACCAAAATAATCGGTTAATTTGGTTCAGTAATTCGGTTTCGGTTTAAAAATGCCCACCCCTAATGTATGGCTGCTCTCCAACGACACGGACGAAAAATTCTACCGCAGTTACTACAAACGGTCACGAGAGACGCAAAGGGCAAAAGTTTGCACGGGCTTCTCATCTATCTAAAGGCCATCGCTACCCTATATGCGCCAAAACCAGCTTTCAATTCCAACAGAAGGCACGTGCAAGGAACTCAATTTATATCACCCAATTACAAGCTACACATACAAAAAGATTCTACTGGATATACCCAATCCACCATAACTAGTACGGCGAACACCAAGAACAGCAACAGCCGTCTCGGGATGAACTTTAAGGATCGCCAGTAAAGGAAACCTTACTCCAAGAACATCCAAGACACGGTAATTTCAAGAACCGCAGCACGACGATTCAAGGAACCCTAGAAAAGGAAATTCCCCCGATATAGCAACAACTCTAAAGATGCAGCAAAGCCATGAATAGGGGGGAGAGGGGCCGTGTGCCCAAGGCAGGTAGAGCACGCACCTATCATCGGAGCAGGGGGGAATCGCGAAGAAGAGCAACGGGATGGAGAGAAGAAGAAACAAATAAGAGCTTTCGAGGAGGAGGAAGAGTTGGGCGGAGTGGGGAAAAGAAAGGAAGGAGGCGACGAGACGGCGTAGCAGCCAAGGACTGCAGGTGGGTAAAGGCTTCTTGCCCGTTTGTTTTCCTTGGGTCCCTCGTGGATTTCGGCGGTCGAGAAAGCGGAAAGAGGAGGGCTCGGTCCAGCAGGGGAGAAACACGACGGCCCAACTTCTGTTTGGCCTACACGGCGGGCCACGTCCTTGCCGTTGAAACTGGACCAGCTTTCAGCCTCCTCCGATCCGAGCGACGAATCAGGGCGAGTACAATACCAAATCTCACTATTGGTTAATAGTAAATTTAAAAACAGTTTATATAATAATTATTTTTAAATATTGTACAATAACTATCTTTTCTCTCTTGTACATAAATAATCGACCTATACTTCCGTGCAAAACTGGCTATTAAAAAAGAGGCAGCTCTCTTCTCTCTCTTCTTTTCTCACTCTTCCACATAGACTAAAACTGATATGTACAAGCTAAGAGTCAGCTGACATAACCTTATTGTACATGCCTTTACTGATTTCCACGGGAGATAATCCAACCCGTGAGATTAGACCAATTCAGAGCGTGATACGTGTATTAACTTGATTACATTAATTACCTGATAAATTTTTCTCTAAAATTTAAGTCACGTAATCATGCTCTGAATTAAGTCCAATGTCTCGTGTATAGAAACTGGGTGGTCATATAGGATTATTTTCCGATTTCCACTGCCGCTTAAGCCGGAAATTAACAGCCGTCGCGTTCGGGAGTCGGGACCACGGCTACGACGAATTCCCCGTTCCCTCCACGAACTCCGTTTCCTCCCCTCCCCGACTTCCTCTGCTCGCGCGATCCATCCGTCTCCCGGCCGCTTCGTCGTCACCGTCGACGCTTCCCTCGCGTGCTGCCTCCATCCCCACGTAACCGACGCCCGTAGGCACGCCCACTGTTCGCTTTGATCGTCCCGATGTTGTGGCTGGTTGGTTGATCGATGGCTGCCTGCCTGCCTCTGATCCCTCCAGAGTTCGCATGTGTTCTGCTTGATCGCGCGTCTCGCCATTCTCGATCCGTTCTTCTGACGATCTATCCACACTGGCTGGAAGATCGCTGTTCTTGATCCGGCGGAGCGGTGTTGTCAGCGTTGATGCTGGGAGGAAGAAGAACAGGGAACACTGCATCGACTTATACCGTTTCGTCGGCTTCTTTTATGATCATCCAAGGGCTGTCAAGCTTTGGCGCTAAAGACTTAGATCCAACGGTCCCGGATGACCGAGTTGTTTACTGTAGCTAGTCCATTATCATTTTCTGTCTTTACTTTGGTTACTCGCTGTCAAAACATGTCTACTGTCTTTACAACAAACTCTGTACTTTTTCGGTTTTAAAGTGCTGGGAACTGAGAATGGAAGGCAGCTTTGGATTCGAAATACTCGTCTCTTTAGTTGTAGCGTATCGTAGCTTTACTCTTCCCTTGTTCTTCCGTTTCTATCATTTTGATCAAGAATCATCAGAGTTTTGGTCGGATTCCAAGAGGAGCCTGACAAAGTGGTATGAGAGCTTCACGCTCCTTGGTGGTTAGAGGTTGATTAATCCGTAAAATCCCTCGAAATCTAGCGATATTGAAGTAATGTCAATAGAGTTTACAAGTGCGGAAGGAAAATCAGAAGAAACTTTGGAGATGGAGAATAGAAGGGAAATCGCAAAGATGCAGGAGAGATTGACGGATCTGGAAGGGATGCGTGGCGATGTTGCAGAAATTAAAGCCTTGTTGTTAAGTGCTCCTTGGCAGGTGAGTTCTGCGAGAGCAGGGGTTCAAGTTCCAGCTGTGATGGAAGAAGCGGCGGATCCAACACATGTGGCGTCTAACTCTGAGGTGATATCCTTCAATACTTCTCAGTTGAATCACCACACTTCTGTTCCTTTAGATCGATCTGTTATGGTGGATGGTCACTCGGCAGTATTCACTCATGCCATCAGAACTTCCCCTCAAATACATAGCTGAGAACCAGGAGGATCGGAAATACTTGGAGTCTCTTTTAATATACCACCTCCGGTTATTCCACCCCAGATTGGGCCTAATTTACCAGTTGGTTTTAACCCATATCAGCCGATAGGAGCAGGGTCTACTGCTTATCCTAATCAGGGTCCTATGTATCATCATCCCATATTCTGGCAAAATCAGTCACCTGGCATGCAGTTTCAGTCTAGAGCAACACCACCAGGAGTTTATTTGTTTGATGCTCAAAGAAACACCTATGTAGGAGATAATAGTAACCGGCATCAATATGCTGAAGCAGTGATTAAAGGGCTAAAATTGGAATTAACTTTGTTTGATGGAGACAATCCCATTGGATGGATTGAACTGTGTGAGAAGTTCTTTAAAATGGCGGGAACGCCGGTTGATTAGTGGGTCAATTTGGCTTCGGGACATTTGACTGGGAGAGCACAAACTTGGTTTAAGGGCATTGGCATTTCTTGGCAGCAACTTAACTGGACTCAATTCAGTGCTATCTTATGTGACCGATTTGGTGAAGCTAGTGCACATGAAGCAGTTGAAACATTGCAGAATATTAAGCATATGGGTAATGTGCATAAGTACATTGATTATTTTGAAAAGTGTGTGGAATTAGTAAGAAGGGATCATCCATATCTGCAAGAAAATTACCTGCTGAGCTGTTTCATTGGAGGATTGAAAGATGAGATTAAATATGAGGTGAGCAGACAGCAACCAAAAGGCCTTTTGGAAGCTTACTGGCATGCGAAACTGGTAGAAAAAAGTGTATGGGCTAGGAAAAATAGTCATGGAGGAGGGGGTGTCAAACACAAACCTCAAATTCCTACACATAAGGGGGCTAATGTAAGTGCTTCCGATACTTAGAAGGTAGTAATCCCTGAAAGAAAAGACAAGGTATGCTGGCATTGTAAAGAACCTTGGACGCCAGGTCATCAGCTTCAGTGCAAAGTAAGGAAAGCTTTACATTCAATTTTATTGCAAGGAGAAGAAGAAAATATGCAAGAGGAAGAAACTGATGCAATGGGAGAGCAATGTGAAGCTACAACACCTGCTAGTCCCATAGTGGTTTCTCAGGCAGAGACCACTGAAACCTTGATGCAAATCTCAGCCAATGCCTTACATGGCAATGCTGGTCCGGTGACTTTTGGCTTAATTGTGTTGATTGGGCATAAAAAAGCAGTTGCTTTAGTGGACAGTGGGAGTACTGATTCCTTTATTGATTATGAGTATGTTGTGAAGAATGAAATCCCACTGAAATACAATCAAGGAAAACGAGTCCTTGTGGCTGGAGGGGGAGAACTTGTCTCAGATGCGAAAACAGACCAGCTCTAGTATCACATCCAAAGTGTTCCTTTTAGTTCCAGTTTCAAAATACTCCGATTGGGCAACTATGACATCATTTTTGGCACGGATTGGATTTATGAACACAGCCCAATCACTCTGGATCTCAGGAAGAAATTGCTAACCATTAAAAAGAATGACCAGTTGTTCCAATTTCATGATTACACTCAACCGGCTGACAAGTTTAATTTGACTGCTAATAAGTTTCAAAAGATGGTGCAGAAAAGAGTAAGTGGATATTTCATCTAAATCAATGCTGTCGAAACAGTAACTGAAGAATGTACTAAGCAGATTCCAAAGGAAATTCAGGAAATATTGTCTAGATACCATACTGTCTTCCAGGAGAGAAATGAATTGCCTCCAAAAAGAGAGTGCGGCCATGTAATTCATTTGAAAAGTGGAGCTGAATCACCTAACCTGCAACCTTATAGAATACCATATTACCAGAGAGGAGCACTAGAAGAAATCATCAAAAGTTTGCTGCAAAATGGAGAGATAAGGCCCAGTGCCAGTCCATATTCATCACATGTAGTCATGGTTCGCAAGAAAGAAGGGGGGTGGAGGATGTGTATAGATTTTCAGCAATTTAATGCAATCACTGTCAAGAACAAGTTTCCCATGCCCATTATAGAAGATCTTCTTGATGAATTACATAGAGCAACTATTTTTTCCAAGCTGGATTTAAAATCAGGGTATCATCAGATTCGGATGAATGAAAATGACATTCCCAAAACAGCATTTCGCACTCATTTGGATCATTATGAATATATTGTCATGCCTTTTGGTCTTTGCAATGCTCCTCCTACTTTTCAAGTTCTAATGAATCAAGTTTTTGCAGAACAATTGAGAAAATTCGTATTGGTATTCTTTGATGATATTCTCATATACAGTAAAACTCTAGAAGAACATAAACTTCATTTGGAGACAGCTCTGCAAATGCTACAGAATAATCAATTAGTGGCCAAGCTGAGTAAGTGCAAATTCGCAGTGTCAAGTGTTGAATATTTGGGCCATGTTATAAGTGCTGAAGGAGTCTCTACTGATCCTAAAAAAATCGCTGACGTGGTAAATTGGCCTATTCCGAAGAACATCACTAAACTGAGAGGGTTTTTGGGTCTGACATGATACTATAGGAGGTTTATTCCTGGGTATGGCCAAATTTGTAGGCCACTGTTTGACATGTTGAAGAAAAATGGGTTTGACTGGAAGCAAGAACAAACTGAGGCATTTGAGAAATTGAAGAAGATTTTGACGACTTGTCCGGTACTCACTTTGCCGGATTTCACTCAACCCTTTCAGCTGGAAACAGACGCCAGTGGCACGGGAATAGGAGCAGTATTGATGCAGAGAGGTAAACTTATAGCATACTTCAGCAAAGCTCTGGGAGTGAGAGCTCAAAGTAAGTCTATATATGACAAGGAAGCATTAGCTATTTTGGAGGCTCTGAAGAAGTGGCACCATTACCTTTTGGGGAGCACTGTGATCATTAAAACTGATCAACAAGCTTTGAAATTCACCACTACTCAGAAGCTAGTAGAAGGAATTCAACACAAGTTGCTATTAAAACTCTTGGAGTTTGATTATCAAATTGAATACAAGAAAGGAAAGGAGAACAAGGTAGCTGATGCTTTATCAAGAAAAAGTCATCAGTCGGGGGAGGATAACACTTGCTTGGCGGTTTCTTTTGTCATTCCTGAATGGATTGAAGATGTGAAATCCAGTTACATAAATGATTGTAAGTTCAACCTTCATTAGTTATGGTTTTGGTGTTAATGACAAATCTAATATTGAGATTATCCATTAATGTGATTTTGTTATTAATGACAAATCTTATATCGAGACTAACTTGTTTATTTAGAATAACCTTGATTAGTCTCATCGCACTGAAAAATGGAAAACCCAAGGTATATATGCGTATTCATTCTAGTATTAGTTGCATACTTTGGATTCAAGTTAAAGTATGAATGTCCCCATTATAATTAACCACAAACGTGCATCATATTTCCCAATCCACACATTACATGGATGCACATACTTAGGGGGAGTTTGTAGTTTAACTTGAAAGCCTCTTTGTATTGATCTAATTCTTATTGACACATATAAGGATCAAGACAAAGAAACTAAATCCTTGAGTATATGTTTGAATTGTCTAGTTATAAGTATACTCATGGTAATATAGGATATACTCCAATACGATCAAATTGGATATGTGCATATTATGTCCAAGTCAATTATATCTATGCACATATACATGTGGAGTGTATTTTATAGTTGATGATTTAGAGTAATGATCATTTCCACATAATTTACATATAATGGATCATTACTTTTCATCAACATGAGTATATGAAAACTTGTGTAGTTAATATATACTCATATCAATTTAAATGATAATTTAAATTGAGTTTATTTGTCTTGATAACCATTAAAGAACATTTCATCATGTGTTGATGGTGTTCCTTGATTAATTAAGGACAAATAAATAGTTCTTAAGTATAATGAAGCGTGTGTTGCATTATTGTACTTAAGACATACTTAAATCATTCAAATTGTTTTAGGTTGTGCTCAATTGATCTAAAGACATTTATTATGTGTTAATGGAGTGTAAGAGATAATTGAGACAACCATGCATCTTGGACTAACTATTTTATGAGTTGTGATTGAGTTAGGTTAAGTCCAAGGATGATTGAGAACGGGATAAAGATGGCATCATGAGGTGATGGGCGTCAAGAGAAGAACCCGAAGATAAAGAAGAGTCGAGTGATGATCCCAAGGGAGCGTATGAATGAAGATCATAAAGACCCCAAAGGGGATTGCTTGCGTACGGCGGCGAAGGTATAATTAGATAGGCTAAGGACTTTGTAGTCTTTGAGTCTAAGGTTTTTATCGCCGTACTATTAAGAGGAGTTGATTCCTAGCTTGAGCTTCATCATGTGTTGATGATCTCAATCCTGCGTTCACTCAAGCTCAAAACATTTGGATTTGGTTTTTGCATAAGAGCTAACCATTTGGCATGTGTTGCGAATGAGTTAAGCTTATGCTTGGTTGTTGTTGCATTATGCTCGGATTTGCATGTGTTGCAAAGAAGAAGAGTATATGCATTTGGTTTTCGCATAAAGCTTTGATTTGCATGCGTTGCAAATAGGATAAGCTATATGCGTTGGCTTTTGCATGAAGTTCACTTTTGCATGTGTTGCAAATGTTGAAGCTTCATATTTTGTTTTCATTCAAAACAATCCTTCTAAAACAAGTGATTGCTTGGAGCTAAGTTTTGCATGTGTTGCAAAAAGAGAAAGCTCAAGCATGATTTAATGTTTATGTGGTTTGTATGTACTAAAAATTTGCATGTGTTGCAAATAGAAAGCTCATACATTTGATTTGATCTTAATGTGGTTGCATGGAGTTAAGATTTGCATATAGTGAGCTCATGCATTTGAGTTTGTTTGTTTTTGCTTGGAGCTAGATTTTGTATGAGTTGCAAAACAAGGATGCTCAAGCAAGTTGAATTTGGAGTTTATATGCGGTTCTTTAAAGCATATGAATAGTATTTACAAATGTGTTTTGTAAATTGTTTTGATCATGAGTTGATCATCACATGGTTCAAGTTTTAATCTTGTTGACCCTTGCTAGCTTGTAGTCATGTTTTTGATCAAGTCTATGTGAGGGATTTCGAGAAAATCAAAATTGGACTTGAATGACTACATTAGAGTCTTTGTTTTTGTGATTTTGGAAAATATCTATAGTTTCTTAAATCTTGAAAATGGGTAGAGATTGTAGCCCTCGTAATAAGCTTCGCATAGAGTCCAAAATCACCTAAATCGGAGTTCGGAGTCAAAAGTTATGACCGTTTTTCGAGTATAAATCGTGCTGAAACAGAAGGTGCGGTAGTACCGCCCCTGAACTGCGATAGTACCGCAAAAACGGTAGTACCGCCTGTACTGTAGCAACGGCTATTTTCAGCATTTTTATTGTCCGTTTTGGCCCCCAACGGCTAGTTTTCTTTGTGAGGCTATAAAAGGAGGTCATGGGGGGCATTTCTTTGGTTGCTTGAGTATTTTGGATGAGGTGTTGCATGTGTTGCATACTCACATTTGATTCTTGAGCTAAGAGTGAGACTAATTGCATGTGTTGCAATTAGGAGTGGGTTGAAGTCTCTTGTGCATGTGTTGCACTTGAGGAGTCCTTGTGCATGTATTGCACTTGGTGATCACCGGGGCGATTCGTTGTGCTCGGTGAAGTTCAAGCGAAGGGCGGCTTGTTACTCTTGGAGGTTGCCGACTCCTAGGCGGCGTGAGGCGTCGTCTTGGAGCTCTCAAGGTGTGAGAAGCCCCGGCGAAGTTTGTGAAGGTTCGGGTTGAGCCTACGCGAAAGCGTGAAAAACCACGACTAGTGGATAGAGGCGGGTTCTCGAGCGGGAGCCGGTCCAAGTGGTTGGGCTTGCCTCAATGTGGACTAGGGGAGACCGGCAAGTCTCCGAACACCACGGAAAAACATCGTTTGCCTCTTGTCTCTTTTACTTTTAAGTATTTACATTTCTAGTATATTGTTCAATTGCTTGATTGTAATAGAATTGCTTAGTGTTAATTGATTGATCAATTTAGCAGTTCTAGTTTAGAGACATAATTTAGTTGGTGCACTAGTGAGCCTAGTTGATTTAGGCTTTAATTGTCAAAACCTATTTATCGCTTCCGCATATATATTTGATTAGGTTTTGACATAGGGGTTGATTAGAGCGAATCGTTTAGTGAGCGATCGAATTTTGTAAAACGCATATTCACCCCCCCTCTAGGCGCATCCTCGACCCTACAATGATGAGAGAGTAAGTCGACTTAAATCAGAAATACAAGATCAGCCCAATGCTGATGGAAAATACAAAATGGAAGCTGACATTCTTAAATACAAGGGAAGAATCTATGTTGGAGAGAGTAATGATCTGAGGCAACAGCTCATTGAGAATTTTCATCAGTCTGCTGTTGGAGGACACTCGGGAGTAAAAGCCACCTATCATTGTATTAAGCAGTCTTTTTATTGGCCAAACATGAAGCGAAATGTGGAATTTCATGTCAGGGAATGTCCTGTTTGTCAGTTGACTAAGAGTGAACATGTGCATGTGCCTAGCTTGTTAGACCCATTAAAAGTTTCAGATATGGCCTGGACACATATTTCCGTGGACTTTATTGAGGGGCTACCCAATTCAAAGGGGAAAGAGGTGATTTTGGTGGTGGTTAATCGTTTTACTAAATATGCTCACTTCTTGGCCTTATCTCATCCATATACGGTCCAGCAAGTCGTGCAACTTTTCATGGACAACATATTTAAATTGCATGGCCTGCCTCTGGTGATTGTCACTGACAGAGACCGAGTTTTCACAAGTAAAATGTTTGGGGAATTTTTCAAAATACTGAAGGTATCTTTAAGATTTAGTTCTGCTTATCATCCTCAATCAGATGGCCAATCAAAGAGAGTTAATTAGTGCTTAGAAGCTTATTTGAGAAGTATGACATTTCAAGAACCAAAAAAATGGATGTGGTGGTTAGCTATGGCTGAATGGTGGTATAATACCACCTATCACACATCTCTCAAAATCACTCCATTTCAGGCTTTATACGGGTACCCACCTTCACAAGTAGCCGAGTTAGCAATTCCAAGTAACATTTGTTCTGAGGCTAGAACCACTTTGGAGGAAAGAGAAGAGATGAGAAAGAAAATAAGAGAAAACTTAATTGCAGCTCAAAACAGAATTAAACACTATGCAGATAAGCTCAGAACGGAGAGATCATTTGAAGCAGGGGATTTTGTTTATTTAAAGATGCAACCATACCGTCAAAATGCTTTTGGTTTGAGGGGCTCTCTGAAATTGAGATCGAAGTATTACGGACCTTTCAAAATACTGAACAAGGTGGGAAAAGTGGCTTACAGGCTTCAACTTCCAGCTGATGCAGGAATTCATCCAGTGTTCCATGTGAGCCAGTTAAAGAAGCATATTGGAACTAAAGCTGTACCCATGCCTGGTTTACCGCTGGTCAGTGAAGATGGAAAAATTAAGACTGAGCCGTTTGCTGTGTTAGATCACAGAATTGTCCCAAGAAAAGGTGTGGCTGTGACTCAATGGCTAGTGCATTGGGCAAATTTATTACCATCAGAGGCGACCTAGGAGGATGCGTCTTTCATCAGGGCTACGTTTCCAAATTTTCAAGCTTGAGGGCAAGCTTCGGCTTCACGAAGGGGCAATTGTCAGCGTTGATGCTGGGAGGAAGAAGAATAGGGAACACTGCATCGACTTATACTGTTTCGTCGGCTTCTTTTATGATCATCCAAGGGCTGTCAAGCTTTGGCGCTAAAGACTTAGATCCAACGGTCCCAGTTGACCGAGTTGTTTACTGTAGCTAGTCCATTGTCATTTTCTGTCTTTACTTTGGTTACTCGCTGTCAAAACATGTTTACTGTCTTTACAACAAACTATGTACTCTTTCGGTTTTAAAGTGCTGGGAACTGAGAATGGAAGGCAGCTTTGGATTCGAAATACTCATCTCTTTAGTTGTAGTGTATCGTAGCTTTACTCTTCCCTTGTTCTTCCGTTTCTATCATTTTGATCAAGAATCATCAGAGTTCTGGTCGGATTCCAAGAGGAGCCTGACAGGTGTCGTGTTCGATTATCTCATAATTCAAGGTTTCAGGTGGATAGATGGAGACGACGGTTGATTTGTGGTTGCTATGGATGTCTCACTACTGAATATTTGCTTCCCTTTCCTTTTTCTTTCCTTATGACGATTCTTTCTTTCTTTCTTTCTTTCTTTCAGAAGATCAACCACAATACAATCCTCGCATGGATCATGCTTGTGCTTTGTGTAATGAAAATATTGATCCGGTGGTTGATTCCTTTTACAAAGAACACAGGAGAGTAGAAAAATGGTGATAAAGCTTTACTGATGGTCGATAAGTGGGGATTTTCTGATAAATCTGCATTTTCACTTTTTTATCGCTGAATTAATTGTCCATTTTGGGGAAAAGGGAACAGTACGTAGGAACTGTTGCACTAGATTCATTGTTTTAGTAGTGATATCAAGAATTTTTTTTTAAATAATATTATTTTAATTCGAAATTGCGACATTAATACGTTTTAAAAATTGCGAAATAATATCCGTCGCCAAACCGTTTGGCGATAATAGTCGTCGCCAAGCGGTTTGGCGACTCTTGAATAGTCGTCGAATAGTTTGGCGATAATAGCCTAATCCAGCGTATCAAATCGCCGATGACCGGTTATCGCCGAAGTCGGGAGTGGTCGTAAACCGCTCGGCGACTACTCGATGAGTCGTAAGCGGCTTCAGCGACTACTAGTAGTCGCCGGCGGTGTGGCGACTACTAGTAGTCGTTCAAGCTGTTTAGCGATATCTTGTACATTTATTAATTTGTAAGTAAATTTTTTGTGAACTGTTTATGCAATAATTGTTATATTAAACAGGAAAAACTAAAAAACTCTTGTCATGTAATAGACGGGAAGAATTATTTTAGTTCGTTAGTGATCGCATCTCACTTTCGTATTTTCATAGCCCATGGATTGGCAAGACACGGTCAAAAAAATTGAATAAATGAAGGCCGCCTACGCAAATCTTGGGCTACCACTTACATATGGGCGAGATAGGAAGACGTTCCTCCGGCATTTTGTTGCGAAAGTCGGAAAAGGCACTAATGACTCTGAAACCACGAAATCGTGGGCACTAAGGGTTTTCGTTGCCCATGGGACAGGCGAACCACGGTCCAAAAATTACGAAAAAATTCTAGGGCGGCCTCGCATAATGCGGGCTACCACTTACGTATGGGCGAGATAGCGACGTTGGTCCGACCATTTGTTGCGAAAATCGGAAAAGGCACTCATGGGTAGAATCGTGAGCACGTATAAAAATTAAATTGGACAACCACGGCGTCGGAAAATTTTGAAATATTTTATGGAGGTTCTGATAAATCAGTGATATTACCATAAAAATTTCAAATAATTTGAAGATCTGAACAATGTTTTAAATTCAAACAATAAAATTTGATTGTTATGAACTTTTGAAAATTTAATTTTTATTGTTATGAACATCATAGACGGAATTTTCAAGATTTTATGGTCGACAACAACTCATGTTATGAACACTTAAATTATTTATTGAACATATATAAGGGTACATACTGAAAGTTCGATGAGAAAATAAGCAATAGATTAGATTATATTATATTACTAGGGCATTACAAGGTGGCGAGGTTAATAAGGAAAGCACATTGTTAAATCATGGTGGAACAAATGATCGTTCCGCCTATCCGGGTACAACCGAATGATGTCATACATTTTCGCATATTACGACCCGTTCTAGTATTGCGACCGGTCATCGGACACCGCTCAATCCCTACTATGAAAGAACTCCATGGGGTTCATGATTCTCCCGGTATCGCCGATTGGGTGGCCTATGCCGTCGTCTCGGTGTATAAGACTTAAATTTTGGTTGTTCTTTATGTGGATTTCGCCCTCCCATATGGGCATGTCATCCCGATTCGGCGCCCCTATGTTAATACCATCCGGGTTCCGGATGGTCCGCTAACGCGTCGAGATTTGTTGCGTGGTGCGGGCCTCGGCGGCTTCTTCCCTTGTCCCTTCTTTTTGAGAGGAGGAACCTCTTGCGCCTCTGTTGTGTTGGCGTTGTCGGAGACATGCGGGCGCTGCCTGTTTGGCTCGCACTCCACTATATGGTGCGGGAGGTGTGTGTTGGGCTTATGGTTGGACAACCGGAAGCGTGCCCTGCATTCAATGCAGTATGCCCGCTTTGGTGGTTGCATAACACCATAGGCGTACTCGGGGTCTGGCTTTTCTGGGCGGTAGTGGCACCACGGAGAGGTTGCTTCGCCCGATTATCTATCTTGAGTTGCACGAGATGTGGGTGAAATGCGTCTCGGGTCCACCGGTTGAAGTACCAAACATCGTTCCTCCTCGGCCAAGGGGCACCGTAGAATCTCCGGTCCGCTAGATCACCTGGCGGTATCAACCATCGCCTCCGTGCCATGTCTGTGAGACGTCGGGGCTTTGGTGGCCCCGAGGAGGTTCCTCCTCGACTTGTTGATGTTGAAAATGCCCTTTTGAAGTCTGTAATGCGATGAACTGGTTTAGAACTACTACTTTGTGAGTTTAATATGAGTATGTCGCATGAAACTCACCGTCGGTTGGCCCTTGCACACCGGCCCTAAGCTCTGGTCGATCTAGAAAAGGACATATCTGGCGGCCTCCCACCGGGTGAAGTTCTCGGCGAAGCGGGGTAGGCGTCGTGGCGATTGTTGAGAAATTCAGAAGTTTCGTCGTTCGGCCGTCGATCCATTGGAAGAAGCAACACCGGTCCTTGTCTTTGAAAAGAAAGAACGATGCATGAGATGGTAGTGTTACCTGTATTGTGTGGACACGATGGGTTTACCTCAGAGGTGCGAACACAAAGATGAGTGAGCACGGGCGCCGTGTCCGGATGGGTAGATTGCATCATCTTTGCGGTAGAGTTTTGATCGCATTTGGGCGGGGCAGCTCGGCGAAGCAAGGCGTCGACGCTACTGTCATCCGGATATTCGGGGCGGGATGACTTCTGCTTGCTGAAGAGGCGACGATAGAACGACATTATGCCCTAATTTCTGTAGATTCAGCTGAGGTTTATTGCTGGTTTGGCTGTGTTGGATGTCTACCCTTCGGCCATGTTTTATAGTGGTGGTGAGGGGTTACTCCAGACGACGTGTCACCCATCATCAAAGCCGCGTGTTGTCGTTTCAGTCTGAAAAGCGGGGTGCAGCGTGTTGTCGTCTCAGTCTGAAAAGCAGGGTGCAGCGTGTTGTCGTCTCTGCCCGAGCAGTGTGGTGCAGCGTGTTGTCGTTTGAGTCTGAAAAGCGGGGTGCAGCGTGTTGTCGTCTCGATCTGGCGCGGGTGCGGCGTGTTGTCGTCTCTGCGGCGGCGTGGTGCGGCGTGTTGTCGTTTCATTCAAAAGGGTGCGGCGTGTTGTCGTCTCGATCTGGCGGGTGCGGTGTGTTGTCGTCTCGATCTGGCGGGGTGCATTGATATCGGAAAGGTAAAAAACGTGAACATCACTATTAATATTGTAAAACAAAGACGAACAAAGTAACAAAGAGAACAACACTCTAAACAATGTAGAATAGTATAAAGTAAGAACAAAAGTAGGACAAAGACCTATGAGCGAGTCCCTAGTCGGCGCCACCCCTCCTCGACGACCCTCTTCGACCTCGTCTTTGAGGGTGCATCGTCAAGAGGCGAGGGTGAAGCGCTGCGATGGCCCCGCCGATCTGCGATGGCACCGCCGCCGTAGTCGAAGGCGGGTCAGAACTGCCGATCGGCCGACGGCGTGGAGGCAACGTGTACCCTAAGGTACCGAACTCCATTGCGCGGAATCGTGGTCGGTGCAGGGGCTGCGTGTGTCGGTTGCGAGGCTGCGTCGCTTGCGTCGGAGGCAAGATTAATCTGCACCAATGCAAGTGGCGGTCCGCGAAGAACTCCGCTCGGCGTGGCGAGGAGTGCGTGGATCGAGAGAACGGCCTCCACCCTCAACGTAGCTGCGCGTTCGGATAATACCTTTTAATTGTAGTTACGTGATGCAAAACTCAACGTAAGTAGCTCGACTTACGGCGTGGGGACCATGGTGGGGAGCGTGGTGCTGCCGGTAGGACCCTCCGGCCACGCTGGGCCGGAGGCAAAGGAGTGTGGAAAGCGCACTCGCCTCGCCATTGTGTAACGAGGAGGGGGTCATTGTGGGGTGTGTAAACGCGCGGCGTCTCGAGGTGGCACGGTAGGTAGCGTCGGCGTGCCGACAAGAACCAGCTCCACGATCGCCGGCCGGCCACCATGCGTCCCGGGCCTCGCCATCTCGTCAAATGAGATGGCAACTCCGCCCCGTAGCTGGACAAGACCTTTGGATCCGCGTGTGCGGCTCCTAGCGTGGTCCACCGCCACACACGAAAGTGATATGCATATGGAATTTTTGCGTCAAGAATACACAATGTAATTTACAAAATCAATACTTACCATGGCGTTCATGGCGCTCTGCCGGCTGGTACAAGTCGCCACTTATTGGGAGCGCGTCTGTGGCCGGAGCCTCCTCCACGAAGAGGAGAGCGGACACGCGTCCGGCACGTACCAGTCAGCAGTATCGCTGGTGGGGACGAGTCGTCGTAAGGTGTGGCCTCATCGACGACGTCTTCTTGCGCCGACCCATCGCCACCACGGCTCCATCTTCCGTAGCAAGGTGGGCGGGCTCTTCGGAGGGCCATGGGTGGCGACCAAAAAAAATCGAAATTATTAGACATCTGACGTAACTATTTCACATATTTTAGTTCCGATAACTCACGTGTATCTTGCCGACGCAGTACACGATCCCCCAAGGAACGGGGACCATTGTCAGAGGTCAAGCTGTCGAGGACTCGGTCTGCGCGTAGTCCTCCACGAGGCGTCGAGGATGATCTTCCTCGTCGTCGCCGAAACCTCTGGTCCCTACCGCAAAGCGCTGGAGATCCCAGTGCTTGGCGGCTCTGTCGTGGACATGGCGCTCGCTATAAGGGTCCCACACCACCGCCCGTGCGGTGGTCAAACGCCTCCGTGAAGGAGTGGTGCGCCGAACGATTCGCACTACCACGCCTTGTGTGGCAAAAGGAAAAAAATATGTTGAAACACATGCATTGCAAATACAAATTGATAAATGCAAGTAAAGAAAATAATTACCCGTCGCCGAGTCCAAAGCGAGCCCACGGTCGGCGGTCGATGTCGTCGCCCGTACATCTCGGCGGTGTACACTCGCGGAAGACCAATGGTCGACCCATCGGGAAGCTTCGAGCGACCAAAGCTGGAGGAGTAGAGGCATCGGTCGGGTTGGCGGTGTCCTTGACTTCACGCCGCGTCGCAAAGGGCGTGATGCGTGCAAGAAGAACCGCCGAACCCGGGACACCGGCGGGACACAGTGCAGGTCGGCGGCGTCGCGATAGCCGTGCATAGGCTATCCACCCGGCGTCGACGCTGTCTCCGTGCGTGGTCGTGAACATGACCATCCCAAACAACCAAAGCGAGTAGGCCTCCAAGTGTCGGTCCACAGTGCGGCGTGGGGTCCGCCGCCATGTGTCAGACTGTGACAATTAACATATAGTAATATGTTAATAATGTTACAAAAATTAGAATAACATATACATGTACAAGCACTCACCTCGAATCGGGCGACCACCTCCTCAGCGGCCCGTGGTTCTTCCTACCGACGGTATCGTCGGGTCGATGCAGGGCCACTCCGACGAACCTCTCTGCAGTCACTGCCACCGCAGAGCCACCGAGGGTCCGTCGGTGCCCGGCGATCGGCAACCTGTAAGCATGGCGGCGTCTGCGGGGTGACCGTCACCTCCCGAGCAGCGGTGGAAAGTGTGCGTCTCCGGGCGCCAACGGTCCACCAGACAAGACAGTAGGCTCCGGTCGAACGGAAAACGCCGTGACCGCTCTGGACCGTCGTCGCCCTCCGCAGGATCCTGAGCCTCAGCCACGTCCTCAGGTGAGGCCTCGATCATGCGAGCGAGGGGAAGCAACCCAGCACGTGCCAACCTATCGACATGTAAATTCAATTGTTACAAGAAATGCAATTGTGCGAGCAATGAAACATGTAAATGTAGTGCAACTCACCTGGCGTAGAAGGCTGGGTGGAGCCGCCATGCCCTGCCGGGCACACGGACCCGCAGCAGAGGCACGTGCTCAAGGCCCCGTGTGGTGTGGACGAACGCACGGTGCCGTCGGTCCAACGAAGAGTCAAGGAGTGACTCGGGCTCGGGGTGCTCCATCCCTGCAAGTAAACATGAAAACAGTACGATTAGTAATGTAAATCAAAAGACTGAAGAGTTGGACATAAATAAACAAACGACAGACATGTTACGCAATTCAATACAAAAGCATGACAAAAGGTACAATCGTAGATAAAACGATTCATATTACAGAATTCAAAACAAAATACATAATTCACTACATAAACATGATGGAAGGTCCAACATACTCGCAAATACCTAACATAGGATAAAATGGTACATATTACACAATTGAATACACATTACATAATTCAATACATAACACTAAGGGCATTGCGTTGCCTTGTGCCCGTACTCACCGCACTGAGAACACCTCCTAACAGGGCGACCCACTTCAGATTCATCCATGTCATTGCGAATGCGCCTAGGCTGTGGACGGCCACCTTACTGGTGCACACCTCCGTAAATTTGCATCCGGTAGACATATCGCTTTATCTGTGTTAATGGCGGTGAAATCACCATGTGCTCGAAAACCACGGAACTCACCGGACCGGTGTTGACAACATGACCCTTCAGTACAAAGGGACACGTCTTTGCGCCGTGCTCATCCCAATTTGCCCACAAGCTGCGATCACATGCGGCGGGGAATATGAAGAAGTCTTGGCTTGTTGCGGTGCATTCACACCATCCGGTGGCCCCTTGGCCTAGGTTAACCTCGTGTGTAATAACACCGTGTCGGTTCCCAATCCCCTTTACACCGGAGAGTCACTTGAGCGGTACTCGGTGACTCGGCTCGCACCATATGCGGTGAGCTTTCTTTGGTGCGTTCCTCCATGTAGGCCATCATCCGCAAGATCTGGCGTTTGCAATGTCGTGGCATGCAATCTGACCTCCGCATGCCTTTTCTCGAAGTACCCAACGATGCGTGCAAAGATGCCTTCGGGATGGCCACAAGTGGTAGCGGACGCGAGCCTCGATGACCCAATTGTAAACCTCGGCTATATTCGTTGTCATGACACGAACTGTTCAAACATATCGCTTAGCACGATAACTCTAATTGTTCAATCGTCACGGCTATGTTAATTTAGTATACTAACTGGCGCCTCGGTGTCATGGAGCAATGCCCACTTCTCCAGCGGCTCCGCCTCTATCCAAAGTCGAGAAACACTTAATGTTTCTTGACGATCGTCTCCTCGATTTGGAGGATCGGCGCTCGAGGGGTGATAGCCTTTTCGGTGGGCAATCGTTCGCGTTGCTGGTTGCTTCTTGACTCTTCAATCATGCGGTAGTGTGCTTGTCCAACTCGGCCAATATCGCGTTGAACTTACGTGCTTGGTTCTCGCTTGCATAACCTCTTAAATAGGTTCATCGACTTCTTACTCTTGAAGCGCTCGAAAAATTTGCTCCCAAATGTCTCATGCACCACATGCTCGCATGTCACGCCACGGAAAAAGGCTCATCAAGGTCCTCTCAGAGAGTCTTAATTGCGAAATGATACCTTTATGGCGGTCATGGATGATGCACACGTTAGGTGATCACGAACTACCCGAACTTCAAATGTCCGAAAAACCACGACCCACTATCCGGTTCTCACCCTCAACAAATGCAAAGGCCAATGGAAGTATGTGGTTGTTCCCATCAATTGCAATTGCCGTTAGAATCGCCTTGTATTTCCCGATCAAGAATGTACCATCGGACGACAACAATGGACGGCGATACTGAATGACGCAATGCAAGGACCCAGGAAAAGAAAGCTCGACGAAATATCGAGACCCGTTACCATCCGCTTCACTTTCTTCAAAAGCGGTATGCGTGCGGTTTGTTTCCTTCAAGACATCAAGCACACGAGGTAGGTTACAATCGAAGCCTCATATGTGCCAAACCTCTTCTCTAATGCCTTTTAGCTTCGCACGCCAGCCATCGAGTAACTTATCGATACTTAAATGTTCTCAAGATTGCTTTCGAATATAAGAACACTCAATGTCCCTCTTCTCGATGATCTCATTGAACATCACGCTAGCGATTAGAGCCGCATTCAAGTTGCGGTGTTTCACCGTAACATTTTCTAGTCGCATGTGTGCCCATCTACTCGTGATGCAATCCAAAATGTCTCGCACTTGACTTGTAAGCATGTACTCGAATTCACATCCTTCGGTTCGCACTTCACTGTGTATCTATCTCGGATGGACAAAACAACTCGGAACTCTCTCTGCTGCGATAGTGCCCAAACCCTCACCGCCAACTTCAACTCGTAATTGTTTGCGAAAACTTGATTCAATAGAACGGCATTGCTACCATACTCCCAACGCGACTCATGCCCCCACAAAACTTCCATACTAGCTTTGTTTTTCTGTTCCACTCGTCGGGATGGGTACATCCGTTGCCCAAAGATACTACTATGCATTTCATCATCTCCTCCCTCTTCCTCATCTTCGTCGATGTCATCATCACACTCCAACATTTCAGCTTCATCTTGCCTCGCCATATGGTCCACCAACTCCAATTGATCAACAATTTGCTCGATTTCCTCCCTTCATCTACCCGACCTTCGCGTTCTTTGCATCCTGTTATCATCCTCATTGCTACCTCAGCAGGCACCACTACGAACTTGTTCATTTGTAGCCGACGTCTTTGCTTTACCACGTCGCTAATATTCACCTCTTCTCTAGGGCACGCTTTGCTGACATTACACATTCAAGGCTAGATCCCTTGCACCACCTTAACCATTTACGCCACAAGTACGTCCGATCTATTTTCTTCAATTCCCACATAGCGGGTCACCCTTACTACGCGTGAATCGACTTGAATGGTAATGAGTAAACACTTGCATCCGAGGAAAAATATTTGGTCAACCAAAGCTTTATATCACGGATGCTAACTCTATCGAGACATAAGTGTTCCGCCATTGTGACGCAAAACTGCTCAAATCAACACCATTACGCCCAATTTTTATTTCACCATCGTAGTAATATACCCTAAATTTCACTTGCATCCAGAGCATTCTTTGCGACCACATAAACAAAATTGATTTCTAGATCACCACTAACGTTTAATATCACTACACTAACTAAACAAAATTAATTTTTATATTACATCAATATCTAAATTAACAATTCCTCCTAAATAAGAAAATTATCATCCAGGCATTTTGTGCGAACAATCTAAAATCGCTATATTGCATCAAAATCTAAATTATCTAATGTTGCATCAATATCTAAACTCTCTAGTATCGACATTGCATTAATATCTAAAATTTCTAATATCGCATAAACATCGATATTGTATCATTTCTAAAATTTCTAATATCTAAAATCTCTAATATCTAACATTTCTAAATTCTTAATTTTCTAATATCTCAAATTTCTAAAATTTCTAATATCTACAATTTCCAAAATTTCTAAGATTTTCTATTTCCTAAAATTTCTAAAATTTTCTAATTTCTAAAATTTCTATATTTTCTAATATGACAAAATATGTGAATTATTTTACACTACAAAATTTAATAAAAAATATCAAAAAATACCTTTTTTTTTTTTTTCTTCCTCCTTTCTTCTTCCTCCTCCTCTCCTCCCCCTCTCTCTCTCGGCGATCTCTCTCTCCCTCTCTCCCGGCGCCCTCTCCCTCTCCCTCTCCCTTGTGGACGCCCTCTCTCTCCCTCTCCTGCGCCTCTCTCTCCTCCCTTCCTCTCCCTCTCTTCCTCTCTCTCCTTGCCCAAATCGCCTCGGCCTTGCCGCTTTTCTTCATTTTCTGAAGCTTGTGGCCTTAATGAAACCGCCTCGCCGAGCAGTGTTCGGTAGTAGTCGCCACACCGCTCGGCGACTCTTGAGTAATCGCCACACCGCTCGGCGACTACTAGTAGTCATAAACGGATTGGCGACTACTCGATAATCGCCAGCGGTGTGGCGACACACACCGACTGGCGACAAGCCGGTCATCACCGGCCGACACGCGGATTACGGTATAGTCGCCAAACCGTCTGGCGACTACCTAATATCGCCAAACCGTTTGGCGGCGACCTGATATCGCCAAGCGGTTTGGCGGCGGATATTATTTCGCAATTTTTAAATTAGGTGTATTAATGTCGCAATTTGAATTAAAATAATATTATTTAAAAAAATTTCTGATATCAAAGGTCAAGGACATCATTCTATTCGAATCAGTTATGCGCCTTTATCACGCCGCCTTTATATGTTGCGAAAAAAATCCGTAACGCTCGTATAAGTCACATGCCTTTTCAATTTACCCTCCAAATTAGAATGGAGAATAATAGACTCACCAAAGATTTAATTCAAGGAAAAAGAGAGAGAAGCTATTTAGGGTTTATTAGGATTTTTGGAATTTTCTTTCTAAAGGAAATTTTGAGTCATTGCACAAGCATGATGTCAAAAGATATTTTTGTCAGTTTGTAATTTTCTTTACAAGAGAAATTGTATTCCTGACGTGAGCATGGTGTAAGCATGATGTCAGCAAGCAGTTTTGAGTTTCAATCAGAATTATTTTTCTAAAGAAAAACTCCGACTTCACTAACATGTGGGCCTAGGATTATGTACTGAGTCCATGAGATTGCGTCGGTCCACCATGGACTAGGTGCATGGTACAGTGCTCTAGTTTGCAACGCAAGCTGCCACCAAACTGCTAACTTAGTGTAGTTTGTCGATGTAGCGTATATGTGGTGGTGACGTGGCTCGACGGCAAATGAGGGTTGGAATAGGTAGAGGAATGTGAGGGGAAACTGGTTTGTGCATTTTACTTACCTGGGGACAACGGCGAGGACTAGTGGTGGCGGTGCATAGGCTACGATGTCGTCGGTGTTGCAGCGAGGGCCTGACGAAGTGGGTGAGAGCACGACGATCAATGCAGCATAGTGAAGCCGGAGCTGACTATGATGTCGCGGGGGCCTTAGACAACGACTCGACGGTGAAGGCGATGAGGTCACTGTTAATGGGAAAAGTAGCAGATACAAAGGATGGGTAGGGAAAACACCAAATTGATGGAGGAGAACACTTGCGGTGGCCTAGAACATGATTTGACATAGCTAAAAATGCTAGGAACTCATTGAGGCGGTGGTGTGGCAGCCAGAGGTGAAGATGATACCGAGGTTTGGTTGTGTTCTGGTGATTTGAGAGAGGGAGGAAGGCTAGGCTTTGTCGAAATGGAGCGAGCATTGAGACGCGGACCTGTACTCTTTTTTATAGGGCTTGGGGGTAGCCGAGAAGATGAAACGGAAGCAAGAAGGGTGGCGGCCAGTGTCTTGAATGCACACAAATGTGGATTAAAAGAGAAGGAAACAAGTGGGAGTGGATGCTGATTGAGTGGATATGATCAATGTCATTAATTTCATGAATAATCAAGGAGAAAACACAACTTTAAGAGTTTGGGTGTAACATCCCCATTTTTGGCTTATATTGATTTAATATGCATTTTATTGATTTTCTAAATTTATTTACTATTATTAATTATGGTCTATTGTGAAAACTATGTAGTTAATGAGAAAGTTTAAATGAAGTTTTGCTAAAAATATTTTATTTGAGTTCCAAATGTCTCAAAATATTTTCCAAAATTTTTATGGTATTTTTACTATTTTTTTGGCTTAAACTAATTTCTATAATTATTTTAAATGAGAAAAGGTTTTAAATCTGTGAATAGTATGGGGCCGAAACCCATGCAGGCCTGGCCCAAAAGTCGTTGTGTCGGCCCAGATTCTAGAAGTCTTGACGCTGGCCATTGGATCAAGATCGTGGGGTCGAGATCAACGTTGGTTAAGTGAAACTCTAGGGTAGATGTCAACTGTTGGATCGGGTCAGATCGTGTGGCTAGGAGAGGATAAGATCTGGATCAGAGTTTTGGCGCATCACGGCCATTCGTTTCGTATGTGACCTATATTGCTCTACATTGCGACGCATCCCACAGCTCATCGTGCCACATGGACAGCTCAAATGGAGTCTTAGCAATGCCTTCATCTCTGGCGTCGACACGGAGTCCGTGTCATAGTCGCCGTGGTTTCCAACTCAAACATGGACGCCGAGGGCTATGAAGGCCCTGTTAACCCCACCTCGATGTTCTCTGTCTCAAGCCGCGTAGCATGCCCCAGTGAACGCCGCCTAAGGAGCTGCCATCGCCAAGAACGAGCTCGCCATAGTAGATCGGTGTGCCGCCGCGGTGCTCGTCGTTTTTTATCGCCGTCGTTAAGTCTCCATCACTGGTTGCATCGCTGAGTTCACAGATATTTCTGTTCTGTTGCTATTTAATTTGTTAGTGTCTAATCCCTGTGTGGCATAATAATGTAAAGTTAACTATAAAGTCAATCAACTATCTTATATTTAATAAATAAAGTCATTTATTATGTTTTCACTATATATGATTGTGATATTCATTTATGATGCTACTGTGTGCACTAGCGTAGTTCTAGACTAGTGCGATATGAACAAAGAGTTCGGATTTGCATATTCGAGTCCCGACAAGTATGTCCTATTACAGACATGTGGTTGTATATTTTAGACTAGTTTACTGGCTTACAAGGCTAAGTCCTTTATTGACTACAGCAAAACTCCAATTATTCATAGTAACCATTATTAATTGATTTACATAGAATCACGAACCCAATGTCACATAGACTCACTATCACGGCATATAGCCCCTTGTCACTTGCCTCAATCTACATTATTTACCACCCTAGTTGATTATTGTACAACATATGCTATCAACATCATCATCGTTGTGTGACAACCCATGTCACACTTTTTTTTCATAAATAAGTTCAATAGACAATTAGTCAAGTTTGAATTTGCACTTCTAAATGATATCCATTATTCGCCACATGGCTAAGCACACTAATCATGATCTAACCAGCCCGCGTTGGCACTATACTAGTAACCAACTATTAATTATCTCTCCTAGCTTGGCAAAATGATCATGGTATAGTAACTGACAAGGTAGGTATAATTTAAATGGGTTGCATAACTAATTTCTAAACTATTTAAAAAATTGATAATTTAAAATGGCATACAATAATTTAAAACAAAATAACTTTAAATGCTCGGTTTAACATGATCAAATCACAAATTGCCTTGGAATAAATCCTGATCTTAATCTTGAAACAACTCTTCACCTTCGGATGCTTCAGACTCTTCAACATCTAAGCGAAATGAATAGCAAAAACACAAAATAAATAAAAAAGGACAAAACTAACTAAAAATATGAAATAAAATATACTAGAATGTAGGGCTTGATTTTATATGAATTTAGAAATTTGAATAGACTTTATCGGAGTTTGTATGAAAGAGAACGAACACTTGAAATATTTATCAGACAAATAAATCCTATAAATTGATAGAGAAAGGAGAATACTCTAAAAAATATTTCTCTTTGGGAGACTGACAAATGGGTTCAGCTGAATTTCTGAATTTCCAGAATTCCACTAATTAACCAGAGACTAACATGTGGACCCTTGGTCTATATCCCAAGTCCAAGGACATAGTGCATGGTTGACGATGAACACAACATGTAGCTCTAACTCGCTGACATGTGCACACATGTCAGTGACATGGCTCATGGTAGGCTTATTCTATTTTAGATTTAATCTAGATTTTGGACGTAAAACATGTAGATTTTAGAGTCACTTAAGCTGTTTCGGCAGCTTGTAAAATACCTTGGCTAAATGCAAAATTTTGGAGGAATAGCCCAGAAACACTCTTTAGTATGTATACTACCATAATTTGGAAAAACATCATAATTTGAACTTGCTTTGCACCTAAATCCTGCATAAAGAGACTTGTTTCGATACAAGATTTGAGTAACTGGATGGAACTTTTACACCATGTAAGCACCGGTAAAGTTCAGTTCTCTCGACCTTGAACAGAGTGTAACAAGTAGGTTCACAGTACGTTCAACCTTTATCAATCACTTTTGGTGCTAATTTAGATCTGATGCCCATATTGACCAAGTCAAGTTGTACATTGGTATCGTCCTTTCTTTTATCCTTAATGTTCAATAAGAGACTAATCAAGCTATCACAGACATTCTTCTCTACGTTCATCACGTCGATACAGTGCTGAACTTTTAAGTGCTCCCAATAAGGTAGGTCCCAAAATATTGATCTCTTCTTCCACATGTTCTTCTCAGGTGTCCACGATTTACATCCCTTTCCAAGCGCAACATCCAATTTCTTAACCATATCATGAATGTCTATTCCGCTTAAAGGTTTTGGAGCTAAATCATCTTTGGTCGTTCCGTCGAATTGTTTCTTCATCTTGCGATATAGGTGATTCCTTCGAAGGAACTTACGGTGATGCTTGTACACGGTTTTGCATGAGTAATTTAGCCACACACTCTCGGTGTCATCTAAGCAGTGAGTACAGACTTTGGCTCCTTTTATACTCTACCCCGATAGGTTAGCAAGGATAGGATAATTATTTATGGTGAGAACAATAGATAGTGCCAAATGAAGTACTCTCATTTGTGAGCATCCCATAACTATACCCTAGGAGCCCACAATGTGTTCAGATCTTTCACCAATGATGCTAGGTACACATCAATATCGTTTCCAGGTTGCTTCGGGCCTTGGATGGGTATAGATAGAAAATGTACTTCCGCTTCATAGACAACCAAAGAGGAAGATTGTACACACAGAGATTCACGGGCCAAGTACTATGACGGCTGCTCATGTTGCCGAAAGGACCGTACTCAATCCGAACCTTATAATCCTCGAATCCGCTGTGAATTCTTGACACCTCCTATCGATGTTTCTCCACTAGGTGGAATCAGTAGGGTGCCTTATCATTCCATCGTTCTCCAAAAAAAATTTCAATATTTTTTGTCATCGTTTGACCCACTTTTAGCCAGTGCAAAACAAGCAAAATTTTGGTAAATTTCGCCAAATTTTTTATTTTTTCAGTGGCAAATGGACCGGATTTGAATTTTGGTTTCTGTATTTCGACCACAATTTGTCTGAAATATCAAAATTTCGCTAAAATTTTGAATTTTGGCCATACCCAGTATTTTTCCCCAAACGAAATTTGAATCCTTGGGCTGCACGCGTGAGAGGGAGGAGCGAGTGGAGTGGGAGGACCGAACGGGGGCGGCGCCTGCTCGGGCTAGGGCTCGGGTGGGTGGGGAAGCCAATTAGCCGAAAACCAGTGGGCTTAATATGGAACCAGATGACTTACGGTTTTTTTGGAAAAAAACCCGTCTATGTGGCTTTTTAAAAAAACAGTATGTGATATCTTCTAAAAACATAAAGGCAACATATTCGGTGTACACAGAGCCTTTCCGTGTACACACCGTGCACACCAACTAATAAAAGTCACGAAAAATTCTGAAAAAAATTGTAGATGTACTTCATAGATTACTCTACCTATGTATAAAATGGTAGGTTCAAATTCATTATATATCAAGAGTTACAAAAAAGAGAAAATTCTGACACATATAAAGAGTTTAAACTTGTCAGAATTTTCTCTTTTTTTGTAACTCTCGATATATAATGAATTTGATTTTGAAACTTCATACATAGGTAGAGCAATCTATGAAGTACATCTACAATTTTTTTCAGAATTTTTCGTGACTTTTGCTAGTTAGTGTGCACGGTGTGTACACGAAAAGGCCTGTGTGCACCGGATATGTTCCCAAACATAAAACCTGTCTATGCGGTTTTTGTAAAAAAACCATCTGTGATATCTTCTAAAGATATGTGATGAGAAGTCTAATATAAACCTCTTTGTAGTAGTGTAGAGCACAAGGATCTACAATTACACCTCTAAATCTAGAGTCTCCTTCCACCAGATCGTCTCTCAAACACAGCCACATCAAAAATAGTTCAGGAAACCCTAAAAATATAGAGGAGATCGAGACTCTCAGTTCTTATTTACTTAGAGATGGTCATCACAGACGGTTTTTGATTATCACAGACAGTTTTAATAAAAAAAACCGTCTGTGATGAGGGCTACATCACAAACGGTTCGTCTGTGATGAGGGCGAGAATATTACAGATGGTTTTTGGTTAAAACCATTATTGAAGTGGCAAAAACCATTTGTGTTATGCCCGAAACTCATTTTAGATAATTTTTTTATATAAACCGTTTGTAATGACGTGTCTAATATAACCCTTGTGTAGTAGTTTTTGGTTGATCCTGCCTCCTGTGTGCGTATGTGTTATCCTTGATCGCGGTTCCCGAGTGGTGTCTTATTGGATTATCTCATATTTCAATTTTTCGAGTAGATGGAGACGACGGTTGATTCGATTGCTATGGACGTCTCACGTCTGAATATTTGCTTTCCTTTCTTTTTTTTCTTTCCTTGTGCCAATTCTTTCTTTCAGATGTTCAACCAAAATACAATCCTCACATGGACTGCGTTTTTGCTTTGTGTGATGAAAACTAGGTACGGAGGCGCGGCGCCACGTCTCGCTTGGGTGATTTATTTTATGTTTTTTATTTTTGTAACAGGGTATGGTTCGAGACTAGACATAAGAATTTTTACTACTTTATGAATTCCTTAGGTTTTTTTGGCACTTAAAGAAAAGTTCTGTATTGGTCAAAATAAGGCATCTCAAATTTAAATTTCAAAATGAAAGCAACATGAAATCTAGAGAAAATATAATTAAATCCTAAATAACCCTTTGATCATCTCAAAAAAGTTATAGGGAAATCTAAAATCATTTGTTGCCTCTGAAAAACAAAAAACGGTGAAATTTAAATGCATTAGAGGAGGAGAAATGGCATTGACCCTTAGACACCTGAAGGTGCCTAGGCATTAAGGTAGTTGGTAGGCGCTACAGTCACCTTCCCCCCCCCTCGATTACTTAGTAGGATGGTTTGGTTATGTACCCATGCAAAGAGATCGAGGAATGAGCTATATTCATGGCTTCTACACTTGTGTCTCAAGTTGTGACTGTGCATAGTTGAAGTAATTAAAAATGGTCAATAAATTTGAATGAACTTTTAATAATAATAGGATAATTTTGATATTTTAAAACATTATGTAATAAACTGTGTCATAGTAATAAAACTAAAAATGCAAATATATTTTCGCTTGTTTTTGCTCATGTACTTGAACAAGGGCTCAATACACAACTCATGGTTAAACATCTACAGTTAGCCAACAAAAGTAAAAATGGTTCGAAATGCTTTTGCAGCACCTCGGAGCAAGAACAAAGATTTCAGGGAGCTAGCCAGATCTAGGACCACCCTAGAGAAGATCTATGCCATACTTGAAAGACAAGCAAAGGGATGGGAATCTAAAGCTTGCTCTTTTGTACAACATCAGCAAAGATATTTTCCATTTGACTTGATCTTTGTGATATTAATTTGCCTAAATATGCAATGCTGATAAATTCAATGCAAGTATTAAGATAATCGTGTATGTGCTGCGAATTTGAGAATCACGGGTATATTCAAAAGGCATTTTAAAGGTGGATGTGGATGAAATTAAACTATTACTAGGTCAATGTCCGTGTGTTGCTACGAAAAATAAAATTGGTAACGAAACACAAAGGTCAATCAATAAAAGAAAATTATGCTACAAGATCAAACATCTATTTCTCCCGATTACAAAAGTTTTTATGGTTTCTTTTTCGGTATGAATTAAAACCAAATATATTGTACGTAGCAATATATATTACCAATCTCAAAAATCAATCAATCATTTTTATCCCTTTTTGCAATTTATATTACCAGCTCACGTTCCTCTTCCTCTCGCCATGCCCGCAGCACGCGCTCCTCGGCGTCGTCGACCTCTTTTTCCTCGTCGCCTCGCTCGTCCTCGTCATCCACCGCCTTCGTAGGGGCGACACGGGGGCTTCCCTCGAGCACGAGACGCTACTGCCGAAGCCACCACCATTCCAGACCACTAGCCGCTACGCGGTCGCGCTCGAGGAGTCCCTGTCCTCCTCGCGCTCGCATTCTTCCTCCTGTCGAGCACGCCATGGCGTGCTGTGGAGTCTGTTTTCCTCGCCGCCCACTTCGTCACGCACGCCATGGCCACGTGGTTAGTCGCCTCGAAGAAAGGGGCTACCGCTGCCACCTAGTCTTTACACCTCCGCGTCTTCTGGATCGCCACTGCCCTCGGCACCGCGCTTTTCTCCGCTTCGACGGTGGTCCGCTGCGCCAATGGTTCGCTGCTCTTCCTAGATGACCCTCTCGCCTTTGCCAACCTACTCGTCTCCATGCCTCTGGCGTACCTAGCCATCACTAGCTTCACCGGCCATGACGCCGGAGCCCATGAAGGCGAACCAGAAAACACTAGCGCCGAGGCGCCCGCCACGCCATGCGCCGCCACGTCGTTCCTTTCTCTCACAACGTTCAGCTGGATCAACCAGTTTATCTCCAAGGGGTATGCTAATGACTCTCTCACCATCGATGATGTCCCACCGGTGTCGCCGGGCAACCGCGCCGAAGTGTCGTACGCTTTGTTCACGTCCAACTGGCCAGCGCTGGGGTCACGGCACCCGGTGGGCATCGCGCTCTAACTGTCCTTCTGGCCGTAGCGTGGTGCTCGGCCTCCTGTATCTCGCGGTCGTGTACGTCGGTCCGTCACTTATTGATATTTTCGTCGAGTTCATTCGCCGCGGCGGCACGACATGGGAGGTGTTGAATGAATTCCCTTGATTGATTTTGTGAAAACTGTACAGCATATATAGAGTACAAAAGGAATGATTGGCCGGCTATTAATTACCAATAATAATCAGGGATTTTGCTATAATAATCAGTCATATTTAGAGATATGCTTGGCTGTAAATAAGGAAAGAATAATTAGCTATAATGACCGACCATTATTGAAGATGTGAGAGGGCTAGAAAGAACGGACCGTTGTCACCAACTGTAAATTTATATTAGTAGAGATTTGCATGGAAAGATCGATCTTTTCTACATGCACACTTGCTCTCCATCGAAGCAAGCATCTATTCGCACCCAAAACTATGCATCAACTCCATCATTACAAGCATATTTAAATATGGGTGCATCAGGACAAGACCACATATGCTCCACGTGTTGTGCTTGTGTATCCATCTGATTGAAATAATGAGGCCACTGAAAAATGTTGAGGATATTGGCGGGGAAAATCTGACGGGAAACAAAGGTAACATGATGCAATTGTTGCTTTCATTTTGTTTCTAGATTATTGTGAAGTTGATGTGTGCATCCATTCTGTTTATTGTACACGAGATATATTATATATTAACTAGCCAAATTTTTTGTACAATTGTGCGGCTAGATACTACAAAGCATAAATTTATATCTAAACATAGAGTTGTGCTTGTCTAGATTATTGTGAAGTTGATGTGTGCATCCATTCTGTTTATTGTACATGAGATATATTATATATTAACTAGCCAAATTTTTTGTACAATTGTGCGGCTAGATACTACAAAGCATAAATTTATATCTAAACATAGAGTTGTGCTTGTTATACAATTTGAATGCTTATATAATTATAACAGCTCTCATACTATACATGTTTAATCTACATCGTTATAATCTGAAGCCACCACAATTGATTTTGTAGATATTTTCTTTATTACTCTGATTAACATAGTAATTTTTAGCCTTAGAGAGCGACATTATGCCTTTTTTTTCTATCATTTTAATAATATAATAGATAGATTGCGATGAGGAATCCTTCTGCAAATAAAATTTTTCAGTAAAGCAACCTTTGGTAAAACAAATAGGTTAGGGCTCTCTAGAAATAAAATATTGTTCACAATGGATCACTAAAGGCCTGTTTGGTAGAGCTCCAGATCCCAGCTTCACTTGAGATCTGAAACTTGTAGGCTAAAATAAAGTGAATTAAGTTTATATTTTTGGTCTAAAATGTAAACAAGATGATCCATCTAAACACTCTTAGGGGGTGTTTGGGACAGCTCCAGCTCCACCAAAATCTGTGGAGTTGGTGGAGCAGAGTATTTCTAGCTCCAGAAATTTGTGGAGCTGGAGCTGTGGGTACATTAAGAGTGTTTAGGTAGATTATCTTGTTTACATTTTAGATTAAAAATATAAACTTAATTCACTTTATTTTAGCCTATAAGTTTCAGCTCTGAGCTGGAGCTGGGATCTGGAGCTCTTCCAAACAGGGCCTTAATATACTCACAGCTCTAGCTCCACGGATCTGGTGGAGCTAGGAATACCCAGCTCCACCAAATCTACGGATCTGATGGAGCTGGAACCCTACCAAACATACCCTAAGTAATAAAAGTATACACAGCTCCAGCTCCACGGATCTGGTGGAGCTAGGAATACCCAGCTCCACCAAATCCACGGATCTAGTGGAGCTTGAGTCCTACCAAACATACCCTAAGTAATAAAAGTATAAAACATATATAAATTCAAACATGGTAGTCACCCTGATTTCAAAACATTTTCTCTATCACCAACAAATCGAAACATGACAATTGCTCATTAATTTCGTATGGTAGACCTAAAATTTGTAGCAGTTCTCGTCACAGCTTTGGATATGTGCAATATATTATATTATTAAAACGATGCTAAAACAAACTTCCATGTTCACTTTTAGAGCTCAGAAATTCTCACGTTAATTAGAGAAAAAAGAGAAGATCTACAATGCTTGTTTTAGTGGGTTTTAGCGGGAAATTTGACTAGTTCATATTTAGAACAAGATTTCAATGTATAACTCATGGTTAAACATCCACAATTAGCCAACAAAACTATGAATGCTTCGAAAGAAGAATTAGAAGTATGTTTTGCAGCAACTCGGAGCAAGAACTGATTCATAGTGGTGGTTATGGTCATAGCAAGGGCAAAGAATTTAGGGAGCTAGCTAGATCTAGGACCACACTAGAGAAGATCTATGCCATACTCATAAGACAAGCAAAGGGATAGGAATCTAAACCTTGCTCTTTTGTGCAACATCAGCAAAGAATTTTATGCCTACTCTCCATCATGTGTGAAAATGGGTCAGATAATTATTTGCATCCACGTTTTTAAGAAATACATGAATATGAATTCAGATATACTTATATTCAAGTGTGGATGGGATGTTCTCAAAAAGAAAAAGGGTTTGGATGAACATTAATTGGATACAAATTCGAATATTCTATTTGCTATAATAAATCATAGTTGGATATCCACATATACAGCAAGTAGGTAATAACGATGAGGTATCCATTTTGAGCCACTTCTTTAATTTGGGTGCCAAAAATTTGAATTTTGTGTGAGGCCTTGGAGGTTCGGATGGCTCAGATTAATTAGGAGGTTAATTTTGAATTGAGTTCAATAAATTCTGAATGGAAAATCAGATCGGTAACACTACAAAAAGTATAGATTAGAAAATAACATCAATTGTGTGGCTGGCATGTGGAACCTAGGGCTGGCTAAACGTTTGCGCCACATTGATGTTGTTTTCCATCTCGCTTGATCTATGTGGCATTAATTTGCCCTAAATATCAAATGGTGATAAATGCAATGCAAATATTATGCTAATCGTATGTGCTGCGAATTTGAGCAGACATTTTATTGCAATCACGGGTATATTCAAAACACATTTTAAAGATGGATTTGGAATGAAATTAACTGTTATTTGCATGGAAAGATCGATCTTATCTACTAGCATTTCTTAATTATTGGACATGTGGTAATTCTATTTGTCATATAATCTACGTGCAGCGTGCTGCACATGCATGCTCAAATGCACACTTGTTCTCCATCGAAGCAAGCATCTATTGTCACCCAAAACTTGGCACTTACTCCATCATTACAAAGCATATATATCTAAATATGGGTGCATCCGTGCAAGACCACATACGTTCCATGTGGTGTATCCACCTGATTGAAATGAGGCCGCTGAGAAATGTCGAGGATGTTGGCAGAGAAAATCTGACGGGAAACCAAAGGTAACATGACGCCATTGTTGCTTTCATTTTGTTTGCAAAAATGCTCTCTAGCTTATTGTAAAGTTGATGTGTGCATCCATTCTACTTATTGTAAATGAGATATATTATGTATTAACTAGCCAAATTTCCCGTATAATTGTGCGGCTAGATACTATAATTATTGCATATATTTATATCTAAAGATAGATTTGTACTTATTATACAATTCTAATGCTCATGATATTTCTTATATAATTATAACAGATCTCATACTATACCAGTTTAATCTACATCGTCATAACCTGGACCTACCCCAATCAATTGTGTAGATATTTTTCTTCTTACTCTGATTAATGTGTTAACTTTTAGCCTTTGAGAACAAGCATTATGCCTTATTTTTCTATCATTTTAATAATATAATAGATAGATTGCGATGAGGAATCCTTCTGCAGACAAACAATTTCAGCAAAGCAACCTTTGATAAAAAAAAAATAGATTAGGGCTCTCTACAAATTAATGAAATATTGTTCACGGTGGATCACTGAGCCGTAAAAGAGTAAAACATATATAAATTCAAACATGGTAGTCACCCCAATTTCAAAACATTCTCTCTATCACCGACAAATGAAAACATGACAATTGTTCATTAATTTTGTATGGTTAGAACTAGAGTTTGTAGCAGTTCTTGTTGTAGCTTTGGATATGTGTAATATATTAAACTATTAAAACAATACTAAAACAAACTTCCACGTTCATTTTCAGAGGCCAGAGATTCTCACGTTAATTAGAGAAACAAAAAGAGATGTTCTACACTGTTTATTTTAGTGGTTTTATATTATAACGTTGAAAATTAATCAAATATATATTAGAACTGTTAAAGCTGTATAATTAAGAAATACATGTATACATTCAATCACAGATATTAGAGTGGTATAACAAATACTTTCAAGTTTTAAATGCATCACAGTATCTGTCACTTTGCGGGAAATTCGACTAGTTAGTTGATATTATACTAGGGGGAATTAAAGCTCTGCAGTCTGCAGGATGACCATCCTTGGATGGAACGTGATTTCATCTTTATTTGACTTGTGTTAATTTGGTGCTACCTAGCTACTGCACATGTAATATTTGCAGAGTGAGTGACGATTAAGCTAATAAATTAAATATTTTTCACTTTGGGTTGCTGCATGCATACGTATCTGGTGAACCCCTCAGCTTGGCGCCTATAAAAGCGCTGTGGAACGAATGGGAAATCCATTGCCTGATACTTGTGAGTTTGGCCCTGCAAGTCTTCCTCTTCGTCACAGCACCCATGCGGAGGCGCAGCACATCGCGCGTTCTCCGCACTGCCCTGTGGCTGGCCTACTTGTCGGCCGACTCTGTGGCCATTTTCGTGCTCGGCCACCTCGCGGTCCACGCGAGCGAGCAGCAGCACCAGCTCCTGCTCTTCTGGGCGCCGTTCGTGCTCGTCCACCTGGGCGGGCAGGACACCATCACCGCCCTCTCCGTGCAGGACAGCGAGCTGTGGACGCGCCACCTGCTGGGCTTGGTCTCCCAAGTAGCGGTGGCCAGCTACGTCATCTCGACGACGTCTTGGTCGGACGGGTGGCTACTGGCTGCCATGATACTCATGTTCGTCTCTGGGAGCTTCAAGTACGCTGGGCGTACCTTCTGCCTTTACATGTCCAGCCCAGAGAACCTCAGGGATGATTCCGTGCGTAATTTGCCATGGAAGCTATCGAGACTGCATAACGCCCAGCAAATCTCACAGGAATTTGTCCAAAATTATTTGCTTGAAAGATTTAATTGTATTTTTAATGTTGATAGGAGACAGGAAAGTTTAGAGATGGACGATGATGTCATTGAAATCATGACAATGGATGCTCCGTCCAACGAGTATTGTTGCCTTTTAGGTGCGGATATTCTGTTAGTATTAATCTTGTCGTAAATTATGTTTCCAAGTCGCTAGTGTCTTCAGAGTTTGTTTCAGAGTCCGTTTGCTAGTAATTTCAGTTTCTTGTGTTCAGCTAACCGTGTCGGATAAGTATTCAGAGTCCGATTAGCATAAAGATTGTTTGAGTCATATGAGTCTGAGTAGGACTTGATGTAACCGGTTATTCTGACTATAAATACACCCAGAAAAGTCTGGTGGAGATATCGCCAGGAAAAAAGAAACACAAGTTCTCTCTGCTGTTTCTGCAATTAGCGCCTGTTGTCGGACGGAGTTGTTGCCGTTCGTTTTTTCGGTGTATGCAGGTTTTGCCGCAAGGTTGCAGGCGTTCTGGTGATCAACTGAAGGAAGGAATCGGTGGCTTGCTCGGTGGCTTGCTCCAACAAGTGGTATCAGAGCAACTGGGAAGCAGGGATCATGTCTAAGAACGACGGGCAGATCCAAGTCAGAGCAGCACCGAGGACAAGCGTGCCAATTCAGTACCCGATGTTGAACGACACAAATTATGGCGTATGGGCGATGAAGATGAAGATCCTCCTCAGTTCTCTTGGCATATGGACGGCAATTGAAGGAGCTCTAGTGGTTGATCTAGAGACAGATCAAGGAGCTCTAGCCGCATTGGCTCAATCAGTTCCTGATGAAGTGCTAATGGTGATAGCACAGAAGCCAACCGCAAGAGAAGCTTGGAACACGCTGAAGGAGATGCGTGTTGGAGAGGATCGAGTAAAGCAAGCTCGGGTTCAGGTACTGAAAAGGCAGTTCAATCGCGTGAACATGGAGGAAGAAGAAAGCATTAACAAGTTTTCGCTACGACTTACTAATCTGGTAAGTGAGATCCGCTCTCTTGGCGCAGAGATGACCGAAGCAGCAGTTGTGGAGAAGCTGTTTAGCTCCGTTCCTGACAAATTCATGCCGATTGTCGGAACAATTGAGCAGTGGGGTGATATTTCATCCATGTCGGTCTCAGAAGCAGTTGGCAGGCTGCGTGCATTTGAAGAAACATTGAAAGGTAGGCGCCAACAAAAGGAAGAAGGAAGCCAATTGATGCTGACATCAAACTCTGAAGTAAAAGGCAAAGGAGTAGATGAAGCATCAAGCAGCAATTACAGAAGAGGAGGTTGGCGAGGCCGAGGTCGCGGTCAGGGATATGGCCGAGGTCGAGGACGCGGGAGGTTTGCTGAAGAAGGCGAAGCCAAAAACCACCGCAAGTTTGAAGTTGAAGAGAAGCCTTACCGCAGATTTGACAAGAGCAAAATTAAATGCTATAACTGTGATATATATGGACACTTTGCCTCAGAGTGCAGGAAACCGAAGAAGGAGAAAGCATTATACATAGAGAAGAAAAAAGAAGATAATCTAGGTCAGAACTCTGTTCTTTACATGGCTCAATGCGAGGATGTGAAACAAATTACAACACAAAACTCTGAGTATGTGTTGTTGAAAGAAGAAGGCGTGAAACCAACGCTAGAAGGAGACAAGCAATCTGCAGACATTTGGTATCTTGATACGGGAGCGAGTAATCATATGACAGGGTGCCGGAAAATTTTCTCTGATCTGGATACTTCTGTGCGTGGCACAGTCAAGTTCGGTGATGGCTCCAGTGTGGATATCTGGGGAAGAGGCTCAACATTGTTCAGAGGAAGGAATGAGGACCACCACATGCTGTCTAACGTCTATTACATCCCATCGCTGCGCAGTAATATTGTGAGTCTGGGGCAACTAGATGAGCAAGGCTACAAAACAGTTATACATGAGGGCGCAATGAGCATCTATGATGAGGATGGACGGCTTGTGACTAGAGTGCAGAGGCTACAAAATCGACTTTACGTAATGAATTTGACATGTACTCAACCAGTTTGCTTACTGGCAATTAAAGGTGACAGAGAGTGGTTGTGGCATGAACGCTATGGACATATAAACTTCAGAAGCCTTCGGGAGATGTCAAAAACAGGCATGGTTGAAGGATTGCCGTGCATTGATCACATTGATCAAATATGTGAAGCTTGTTTAACTGGGAAACAAAGTCGGCTTCCTTTCCCTAAAAATGCAAGCTTCCGAGCAGAACTACCATTGGAACTGATGCATACGGATTTATGTGGGCCTATCACACCAGCAACTCCAGGAGGGAAGAGATACTTCCTATTGGTAGTGGACGACTTCTCACGATTCATGTGGGCTGTCTTGGTCAGCTCTAAAGACCAAGCTTTCAAAACCTTTAAACTTGTGAAGACAAGAGCTGAGGTTGAAGTACAACAAAAACTGAAGGCACTGCGGTCAGATCGAGGAGGAGAGTTTGTTTCTGCAGAGTTTGAAGAATACCTGGCCGAGCAAGGTATAGTGCATCATCTGACCGCACCATATTCACCTCAGCAAAACGGAGTTGCTGAGAGGAGAAACAGGACCATCGTGTCTATGGCAAGGAGTTTATTGAAGGCCAGAAATGTACCAGCAAGGTTTTGGGGAGAAGCAGTAGCAACTGCGATTTATTTGTTAAATCGAGCCGCCACCAAAAGTGTAGAAGGAAGAACACCGTTTGAAGCTTGGTACAAAAGGAAGCCAAAAGTATTTCACCTCAGAACATTCGGCTGCTTAGTACATGTCAAAGATGTGAGGCCTCATCTGAAGAAACTTGAAGACCGAAGCAAACCTATGGTATTTTTCGGGTATGAGTCAGGATCAAAAGCCTACCGTGTATATGATCCTGTTAATAACAGAGTTCATGCATCCCGTGATGTGGTGTTTCAAGAAGATAAAGCATGGCGTTGGTCAGAACCCATAGAACAGAACAGATCAACACCAGCACTCACAGAGGTGTTCCAGGTGGAATGGAGTTCGACTCCCGCAAGCTCTGAACAAACACAGCAAGATGATGACCAGGAGGCAGAACCGATCACACCTAATTCAGTAGGGGCTACTGCAAGTGGAGGGGTGCTGGATTCGCCTGATGCTGCTCCTTCGACAGAAAGAAACAATGCGTCGCAAGGACTCTTCTCAAGTCCTGCAAGTGCTTCTTCAGAAGACACACCACCACGTAAGTACAGGACACTCCAGGACTTATATGAGTCAACTCAAGAAATTAACCTGGAGTACTCAGGACTGTGCTTGATGGGAGCAGAGGAACCTTCGAGCATTGAAGAAGCCATGAAAACGAAACACTGGAAACTTGCGATGGAGGAAGAGATGAAGTCAATTCTTGACAATAATACATGGGTGAAAGCAAGACTACCTGAGAATCACAAACCCATAGGATTGAAATGGGTGTTCAAGGTGAAGAAGAATGAAAAGGGCGAGATAGCCAAGTACAAAGCCAGATTAGTCGCAAAGGGTTACTCCCAGCAGCAGGGCATCGATTTCGAAGAAGTGTATGCTCCAGTGGCTAGGATGGAGACTATAAGGCTCCTTATTGGATTGGCTGCAGAAGGGAGTTGGCAAATACATCATATGGATGTAAAGTCAGCATTTCTGAATGGAGAGTTAGCCGAGGAGGTGTATGTAACACAGCCACCAGGCTTTGAAGTTGAGGCATCAACAGGAACCGTGCTAAAGTTGAAGAAGGCACTATATGGTCTCCGACAAGCGCCAAGAACTTGGAACTCCAAACTGGACAAGACCTTGATCTCATTAGGTTTTGAGAAAAGCCAATACGATCATGCTGTATACAGAAGACGGAAGGGAGATCTGCAGTTACTGGTGGGCGTATACGTCGATGATCTAATAATCACTGGCTCAGATGTGAAGGTAATAAATGAATTCAAAGGACAGATGAAGCAGCGGTTCAGCATGAGTGATCTGGGTTTGTTAAGTTATTATCTCGGATTAGAGGTAAGACAAACCAAAGAGAGGATCACCCTGTGCCAATCAAGCTTTGCCGAAAAGATACTGAAGGCATGTGGTATGGAGGAGTGCAACCCGTGTGCCACTCCAATGGAGCACAGACTCAGCCTAAGCAAGGAAGCAAACGAGTCAAATGTTGACGGAACCAAGTATCGGAGTTTAGTCGGCAGTCTCAGATACTTAGTCAACACAAGACCTGACATAGCCTTTGCGGTGGGAATTGTCAGCAGGTTCATGGAGAAACCAAAAGCTCAGCACCTAGTCGCAGTAAAACATATCCTGAGATATGTTAAAGGAACTTTGAGTTTTGGGTGTTGTTACAGCTTACAAGGGAAGAAGAAGGCTGAATTAAAAGGGTACTGCGACAGTGATCTTGCAGGTGATGTAGATGATCGAAGGAGTACAATGGGCTCAGTGTTTCTCTTCGGTTCAAATCCAGTAACTTGGTCATCACAGAAACAGAAGATTGTGGCACTATCTTCTTGTGAGGCAGAGTATATATCAGCAGCAGCGGCAACATGCCAGGCGATATGGCTTAGTCGTCTGCTTGGAGACTTGAAGCATGAAGAGCCGAAGAAGGTGGTGTTGTTTGTTGATAACAAGTCGGCAATTGCTTTGAGTAAGAATCCAGTCTTCCATACTCGAAGCAAACACATTGATATGAGGTATCACTTCATCCGGGAGAACATTGCAGAAGGCAATGTGGAAGTGAATCACATAAGCACTGAAGAACAACTAGCAGACATAATGACAAAACCACTGGGAAGAATCCGGTTTCTGGAACTACGAAAGAAGCTGAGAATAGTGGATGTGAGGTCTATACAACAAGATTAGAGGGGTGATTTGTTAGTATTAATCTTGTCGTAAATTATGTTTCCAAGTCGCTAGTGTCTTCAGAGTTTGTTTCAGAGTCCGTTTGCTAGTAATTTCAGTTTCTTGTGTTCAGCTAACCGTGTCGGATAAGTATTCAGAGTCCGATTAGCATAAAGATTGTTTGAGTCATATGAGTCTGAGTAGGACTTGATGTAACCGGTTATTCTGACTATAAATACACCCAGAAAAGTCTGGTGGAGATATCGCCAGGAAAAAAGAAACACAAGTTCTCTCTGCTGTTTCTGCAATTAGCGCCTGTTGTCGGACGGAGTTGTTGCCGTTCGTTTTTTCGGTGTATGCAGGTTTTGCCGCAAGGTTGCAGGCGTTCTGGTGATCAACTGAAGGAAGGAATCGGTGGCTTGCTCGGTGGCCTGCTCCAACATATTCTACCAGGCATACTCCAGGGGTTTCTTCAGTCAATCATGACTTCAGTCAACCTCCGCTGGCCGTATGAGTATGTGGGCCGACAGCTGGTATATTGCTATCAACGCCTCTACACCAAAACACCACTTCTTGTGATCTGCTATGAAAGCTACTCTACAGTCTGCCTCTACAGCACTACACCATTCATCTGCTTGAAAGATTTTATGGATGCCTCTTCGGCCTGCCTCTACCTGATAGCCACCTTGTTCCAGTATCTTTCAGCCCCGATAGCCCTGGTGCTCTTCAGGGTCGCCGAAAAAGGGGACCAACTCCATAGTAGAGCTGATGTTACCGTGTCCTACATATTGCTCCTAGGAGCCATAATCCTGGATGCGTCCTCTGCATTCATGTCCATTGTTTCCCTTGTGAGGATGAGTCGTCCTCCGCACGGTAGGATTAAAAGAGCAATCTCGCGTGTAGCCGATTACATTCAGGCTGCAGGGATCACAAAACAGTGGTCCGGAGAGCTAGCGCAATACAGCATGATCAAGAGATACACCATCCAAGATACTGCAGGCATGTCATCAGTATGGCAATGGTTTGGTAAGCGTTTGAATGCTTGTGGTGTCAAGCTATTAGACGCAAGCTTAACACACACACCCATCACTGAAGATCTCAAGGAGTTTGTCCTCGACTATTTGTTACTCTTCGGAACAAGTAAAAAATACAACTTTGCCAGCTCCCGTGGTCAGCTAGCGCTTCAGAAGTGGACGGATAACAGGCCAGGAACCGCTCTACACGAGAGCATCAATGATGCGGACTTCCCCACAAGCGTGCTCATCTGGCACATTGCAACAGACATATGCTACTACTGCGGAGACAATGAGGTTAGCACTGATTCTCATAAAATGAAGAAGAAGATGAGCAGAGAACTATCAAATTATATCATGTACCTTGTCTTCAAGCGTGGTGTGATGCTTACAAGTGAAATCCGGCTTGTACATCACAAAGTTCATGATGAAATGTTAAATATTTTTCCGGTTCCGGATCAACAGTCTCAACATGACAAGCTACGTGAGAAGGAAGCTGTCATAAAGATGTTCAAAGGCAAGAAAGGTAAGAAAGCCGTCATGACTGCAACCGAGAAGCATGAACAAATGGCTAACACGGAAAATGCCACTTCCAGTCGTCTGCAGGGCCTCTGGGATAGCACTGCGGAAGCTATTTATTCTCCAGTGTTACCTCGTGCACGTGAGGTGGCCCAGGAGCTCATTGGCATCGATGAAGAAGCCGGCCGCTGGGACCTCATCGCCGAGGTGTGGTTGGGGATGCTATACTACACGGCGCCTCGTTGCGGGGGTGCTTTCCATTACCAGCATCTCAGCACTGGTGGGGAGTTCATCACGCATGTCCTCCTTCTCATGTATTTTCTAGGCCCTTTCCTACCAGCCCCTGGTGCCTAACTTCCTGAGCCGTGCCATTGTCTAGGTCAGACTATATGATTGTATATCTGTCATCGGTAGCATGAACTACTGTATACAAACACTTGTAAGTTCTAATAAGTTCAGACATTCCATCTACTGTGGGAAATGGAATAGACAAGGAACGAAGGGATGGGAATCTAAACCTTGCTCTTTTGTGGACATCAGCAAAGATATTTTCCATCTGACTTGATCTTTGTGATATTAAGTTGTCCAAAATATGCAATGCTGATAAATTCAATGCAAGTATTAAGCTAATCGTATGTGCTGAAAATTTGAACAGACATTTTATTGGAATCAAGGGTATATTCAAAAGGCACTTTAAAGACGGATCTGGATGGAATTAAACTATTATTTGGATGGAAAGATCGAGTGGAATTAAACTATTATTTGCATGGAAAGATCAATCTTATCTACTAGTATCCTAGGACATGTGGAAATTCTATTTGTCATATAATCTACATACAGCGTACATGCTCACATGCACACTTGCTCTCCATGGAAGCAAGCATCTAATGGCACCCAACACTTTGCATTTACTTATTGTGAAGGATGCGTGCATCCATTTGGTTTATTGTACATGAGATATATTATGTTTTAACTAGCTGAATTTCCTGTACAATTATATATTTATATCTGAACATAGAGTTGTACTTGTTATACTATTCTAATGGTTTTATTCTTAATAGTAAAATGTAACCATTTGGAGAGGAAAAATAATTTAGTTGGTACCTTTATGCTGTAATCTTGCATGCTTTTGTATCATACAGATGAGATGACATTATGTGATGTGCATGCAAGAGAAGAAGGGGGAATGGAGTGGAGAACAAGCAACAGAGAGGAAAGATACGGGAGAACTTGTGATTCGGCATTTCTCATCTCTTCCTGTCCAACTGGCAAAGTTATATACTCCTCTGTCCAAAGACCCTTACAAGTGGGCCAAGCACTCGAAAACACTACGCCAACCCATACCGCCAACGCTGCTTATAAACGCACGCACACAACAGCCACCTTCGCTCCTATAGCATATCCGGCACATGACAGTCCCTCCCCTTTAAAATACGGCTTGTCCCCAAGCCGGTGCCGCCAGAAACTGTGTGCGCACTGCTTCTGCATTCTCCCAGGTGGCTAAAGAGGTCGGCAATCCTGCCCACTGAATCAACACGGAAGATATGACACTGCTTCCTTGTTTGATCAACCTGGTCTTCAACACCGCTTCTGGAACCGGAGTTGCCGCAACATCAATACAATCCAGAGAGCAGAGAGTATCCACCGGCGTAGAAGAGGGATAAATCTTTTAAGCTGAGACACATGGACGACTGGATGGATCTTACTTCCTTCAGGTAAGTCTAACTTGTATGCTACCTTGCCCACCCGTGCCAGTATTCTGTATGGTCCATAGAAGCGAAAACATAGCTTTTGGTTGCTTCTTGTTGCCATTGTGGATTGAGCATATGGTTGGAGTTTCAAATACACTTGGTCAGACCAGTGTTGATCTGCTTGGGACTTCATGCGCAAGCGCGCGCGTTCCAAGTGCTGCTTGAGCAGTTGAGTCATCCATTCCCTATGGTGTAACCAGTCCTGCACATCTGTGGACACGGCAGTATTCAAGTTGGAAATGCCAAAATGTCGAGGGGGATAGCCATACAAGACCTCAAACGGTGTTTTGGCAATTGCTGTTTGATAGGTAGTATTATACCAGTATTCAGCTAATGGCAACCACTCAGACCACTTCTTAGGATAGGCATGCACAAAACATCTTAAATATGTATCTAAGCATTGATTGAGGCATTCAGTTTGACCATCCGTTTGTGGGTGATATGCGGAGCTCAAATTCAATTGAGTGTCAGACATCCGAAACAATTCTTGCCAAAACAGACTGGTGAACACCTTGTCTCGGTCAGAAATGATAACTTGTGGCAGACCATGCAGCTTATAGATCTGATTGCAAAAGAGTTGAGCCAAGGAAGGTGCTGTAAAGGGATGTGCTAATGGTAAGAAGTGGGCATACTTGGAGAATTTGTCAATGATCACCCAAATCACAGTGTATTTATGAGACAACAGTAGCCTCTTGATGAAGTCCATGCTAATCGTGCTCCAAGCTTGGGTAGGCACCGGTAGAGGCTGCAGCAAGTCCAGCAATTTAACATGCTCTACTTTAGCTTGCTGATAGATTTGACACTCTTTTACATACAATTGCACAGTGGATTTCATCTTCGGCCATGCAAATAAGGACTTCACTTTATGATAGGTCGCATGCATACCGGAATGTCCCCCAATTCCACTTTGGTGCAGCGCCTGAAGAATGTGTTGTTGAGCTAATGAGTTATTGCCAACCCATATTCTCCCTTGGAAGCGAATAACTCCATCCTGAAGAGTATACCCTTTGTCATTGGAGCTAGTTACACTTAATTCCGAGAGCAATTGCTTTGTTTCAGTGTCTTCCAGATAACCACCCACCAGATGATCAATCCAAACGGGAGTGCGGACTGAAATTGCCTGAAGCTCGGTAGAATGAGGCCTTTGTCGAGGATCGGGATCGCCTGACCGCAAATGTGAAACGGGGTTAGTGCGAACAGGGGACCCAATACGAGCTACGCTCAGCAGAGGTATGGACGTTGGTCGAGGTGAAGCGTCAACGAGCTGGACACAACGAATTATACTGGTTCGAGCCCCCGCGAGGGTAACAGCTCTACTCCAGTCTTCTCCTGAGGTGAAGGGTTTCACTATCTTTGATTACAGAGAGTGGATTACAGCTCGAGCTTGAGCGTTCTGGTTGTGTCTATTGGCCTATTGCTGGTGCGCTGATGTCCTGCTTTGCCGTTCTGCCTCAAGGGACTTCATACCCATCCCAGCCGTTACCAGAAACTGCCAGGAGAGATTCCCGGGGTAGTGCATGGCATGCATTGAACGTCGCTGTAATCATCCCGGATCTGGCGCCCACGTCTACCTTAACTCCGGGATTTTCGGTCTTGGTAACCGCTGAGTAAACGCACACCTCCGAGCCAAGGTCGAGGTCGTGCGGGGTTGGGACCCCCACTGCCCGAGCTCGAGGTCGTGGGGGGATTGGCGCTTCCCTAGTCGTGGTCGAAGTCCCTGTTGCTCGACCTCGGCGGGGAACCACTGACTGAGCGTTGACTGTCCGATATTCCTCGATCCCCCGACGCCTAACCCCGAGGCTCAAGGTCATGGCAAGAACTTGGGTCGACCTCGAGCCTTTCCATACAGACAGAGAGGACTGTTTTCTGGAAATTTCGAGCCCGAAGTCGAGGTCGGGCGGAGACCTAACGCCAGGCTTTGGCGACGTTACACCTGGCGCCCCTTGATCTTCAGAATTCTGGTACAGACATGATCGAGTAGTGAAACCGTTCGCAATGCCTCGATTCCGCCGCACAACCCTTAACTGCACTTGTCGAATCACCTGACCGGTGCACCTTTTGAGATGCCCTAACCTCCGCCCTACAGCGCACCGAGTTTATAAAACTCGAGATTATCGCAACTTCGAAGAACTCTCGACCTCTTCGCAGTCTTCTCCTCCCAACTCCTTGCTCGAGCCCTTCTTCTTCCTCCGACCAAACTTCCCCTCAACCGCCATGGCCAAGCTCGGGAAGAGTTCCCTGACGGCAGCGAGGATGAGAGAGCTTGAGGGCTTGGGACTGCTGGACCCGGCGATGTGGCGGCTGCCGGAAGGAGAGACCGAGCCGCAGCCACGGGACGACGAACTCGTCAGCACGGAGCATTACATGCTGCAGACTGTAACATCCCAAAATTTTAATAAAATAAAAATCAATATTTTGAATTTGAATATTATTCTTTCTGAGTTTTCTTGGCATTATTGATTTTTATTTGGAGTTCTTGGATTTTCATGTTGCAAGAAAAATCAAACTAAAGGGAAATAAAGAATGAAAAAGAGAAAAAGGCAAAAATGTAAAAAGTAAAAGTTTAGAAAATTGCCATGAGAACCCTGATAATATAATTTAATCATTTTAGCCAGCAAATGAAATTTTATGCATAAAGAAATGAAAAGAAAAATGAAAAGACAACTTTTTAATTCAAAACAATGCATTGTCAGAATTTATAAAATATTTTGGAATCTCAAATGGAGTTGAAAATTTATCATGAAACCGTCAATGCAATATCCACCTTTTGTAAAAATATTATAAATTAATAATGTCATTTATGACTTTTATAAATTTAAAAATAGAAACTCTGAAAATAGAGAAATTTCAATGTCAGAATTTTTATAAAATAATGGAACCATAGCTGGAGCTGAAATTTTTACAGAAGCATTCTGAGACCAAATACTTTGGAAAAACAAAATTTCAAAAATAATAGACTTCAATTGCTCTCAAGGAAAAATTCAAAATCATTTTGAAAACTAGTTAAATTTAAAGAATTATTGTATGAAAACCAAAGTAGCGAATTGAGCGAAACCAAAGAAAATGGAAACTAAATACTTTAGTCTTTATACATAAAAATTTCCAGAAAATTATGAAAGTGATAAAACTACTTTTGAATTAACTTAACCCATGATCAAAAGCGGTCGGATTCATGTACAAGTTGCATCGGCCATTATCTAGTCGCTACAGTGAGTCGTCACCAATTTTGTCGCCTCACTTCTTGGTGGACCAAAGCCTGTAGCTCATTCCTATTTTCGCTAGACTTCCCGGTTGCTCCGTGACATGGGGTCCTCATCTTCGTTCGAGCCCACTCGCCACCTTACCCTCACGTTGTCTTCTTCCTCCACCGTTGTTCCTGAAGCAACTCCTCTCTGCTTAACCGACCGAGCAGAGCTTTTCCGATTCAGCGCTTGATCGAGCTCATCCATTGAATCTCGCCGAGTCGTCGCATCACCGCGTGCCGCGTCGCCTGTTTCACCACGACACACCTCTCAAGCTTCGGTAGCCATGCCTTCTTCATGCAGCCTTGACTCGTCTCACCGAGGAAACAATTGAGACCAAGTTCAACCGGGCAGGGCTCATCCGATTGGTTTCCGTCTCTAAATAGCACATCGTGGTCGCGATGGCGGCGTTTTCATTCCCTTCATCCTTCCTTCCTTGCTCAACCGGAATACCGAATCCCCATTGCACTTCCGCCATTGCCGCACACCTCGAGCTCAAAACCCAATCGCACATTTTGTAACACGACCACCAAACCCAAATTCCTTCAAGCATTAGTATCTGCAGCTCATAAGGATCAAAAGCCCCAACAATCTTCATCTTCTCTCATGCGAAATGTAGGCTGCTGTGAGCTTCTTCTTCCCAAGGCCGCCACGGTGGTGGCGCTTCACAGTGTCTCCACCTCAATTGGCGGGTAAAGCAGAACCCCTAGCATCCACTCATGCTTACATTGCTGCCGATTTCACCTCTAATGCACTTGTCTTCTTCCTCCACTTTCCACCATATCCGCCGACCACCTTGGTGCGCCTACTTTCTTGTCTCTTCCACGAATCAACACCTCCCGAGTTCCCTTGCCGAGCTCTACCTCCTGGTGTCGTCGCCTTCACGGAAAGTCGCCGGGCGCCTCGCCGTGGAGCCCTAGGAGCTTCTCTGTTTTTCTGTCATTGCGCAAGGAGGCCATCAAGTCGGCGTCTCGGTGGAAGAAGGAGATTAGGCGTAATCGTTTTCCTTGGGTAGGCGTAATCTTGATTTCAATTGATTCCCCGGCCGAAATACATTCAAATATTAATACCATGTGCATTTTAGTTAGAAACCAGATAAATAAATTTATATATTTATCTAAAATCAGGAAGATTATAGATATGCAAAAATATTACAAGTTTGAACTGCAAGACAATTAATTGAATTAAACTTTGAATATAACCTCAAAATGGCCTTCATATTAAATTGGTAAACCATAAGTCATAAAATGAATTTGAATGTGCTTCTGGGATTGTAATAAACCTACTCATGCAAAAAGTATTTAATCTTAGAACCAAGTTTAACATAATGGCTTTATAAATCATTAATTAACCATGTTATGGCCATTAGCAAAATAATAGCATAATGGCTCACAAAATGATAATGTAATTTATATCAAGTTCCTAAAATTAGCAAGGATCCATGAATGTGAAAATATATAGAGTAAGATTTAATCTGCATGTTCTTAATGAAAGAAAATGTTAATTATAACAATAAGTAAATAGATAATCCATCGTGATTAAAGTTAAAATAATGCCAAACCAACTTTAAAACATTTCTAGGACTTCATTCTGTTGATGCCTGAAAAATGAGTAAAGGATCATATATAATGTAGTCACAAACTTCAAATGAATCTTGACCGAACTAGTGTTCGCGTTGAGATCATTTATGCTACTTCCGCGATAGATAAAATAACTCGTTTAAATGTTAAAATCAGTAAAACTAGTTTAGAATCACTGTAAAAAGTTTATACTACCATATTCTATAAAAAGAATCTTATTTCATTAAGGTTTACATATTAATCTTATTAGTTCAAAACCCATAAGTGATAACCTTTTGTTTTGCATTCCTGCTGATTCCAAATAGTGTAAACTATATAATGCCGCATAAGCCTTTTCAACAACGAATATAATGTATCAGCTAAAGCCTAAAATTAATGAAATTAGCTTAGAATTATTATACAAAGTATGAATTATCTTATTATGAAGAAATAACCATACTTCATCATGTTTTGCATACAAATCCTAATAGCCAAATAACCTTAAGTGTTATGTTTTCTGAACTTTATAATATGAATCGGTAAGAATGATGAAACCTGTAGTTAAGTTATTTTTATCACCAGAACCTTCTTAAATATCGTGTAAATTAGTCCAGTAGCCTAAATCAGTAGATCTAACTTGCATGAAGCTAATTCTAAGCGAAATCAATTAAAGATAAAGAACAAGTCATTCATACTCTAATATGATCATTTAAGCCTATTCATTAACTCGCAAAGCAGCTCATCTAAATCTGAATTTAGTAAAGAATAGATTAGAAGCGATCTTCAAGATATAATCTACCGCGATCTAAGAAAATATTCTTATTTCATCTTGCTTTGACTCTAAATCCTAATAAAGCAAAACCCTTAAGTGATAAGAATTGGCAGAAACTCATATTGTGAATAGTGAATCTGTAACCTTGCAACTAAGGATTTATTTCTATCAATCCAAACAATCTTTGCATCTTGAATTAAGTAAAATAAGATTAATAAATTCATAAAGAGCAATCCTGTTTTCGTGTAAAGAGTTTTATTTATTCTTTCTATCCTTTCTTTTTGCCCTTATTGAAGTTAGTATTTTGCTATTTTCCGTTGATCGGCGTGTAGAACCCGGCGTTGTTGATTCCATAAATGCCGTCACCGCAATCCTCGTCTTCATCGTAATCAATGAATAAGCAAGGCAAGCTTCCTTTGACCATATTGCTCCCAGTATTTTATATTCCTTTTGTGCATCAAATTGTTTTATGCATGCGTTTACCTTATGTAAATTGCTATATTGTGGATTTGGTAGTTATACCTGTTGTCTTGTGAATCTCCTTTGATGATTATGAACATGTGAACCTTGATAACCATAGGTTACGGATTAGGCATTACTTAATGTCATCTTGGGTACATACGATCATATTAACCTGCTTAGCCATGCCTTAGCATCGCAATGTACATGATCAAATCAATATTTGTTTTCCGAAACATTGAAAATGTCCTTTGTGGTTGTGGGTACTTTGATTTAAAACCCAAAATAAAACTATGTGTTGATGCGGCGATTATTGGCAATAGCCGATCGTATGCGACGTGAATTGCACGTAGTGTAGGGTGGAGTATCGCCGTGTCACATTAGGACCGAGCAATGAGACGCTATTGATCCAAGAATTCCGTGCAACCACGAGGGTGAGTATGGGTTAGCCATAGCCTATTAACTTATTTGGACATGGCTTTGCTCATTGGTAGGCGGGAGCTAGCGGAGGCATTCCGATACGGATTGCTTGTGAGGGGCTTCCATGCAGTTCGTATGGGTAATTGCCTGGCCGGTGCAACGGTGTACACCTTGCCATGGACAGAGACGTGGTGTTGGGTGTGATAAATGTGGATCCACGGCTTGGGTGAGTGTCTCTGTTTTCAGGGCGAGGGTTAACGTCCCGGGCTGGATCAAAGTCATGTCCAGGTAATGAACAGCTGTGTATGATCGCCTGGCAGGCACACATCTATTGGAGGTGTGTGTCGAAATGTTCTCGCAAAAAGGTGGATCATTCCTTGTGGGTAAAGTTGTACACCTCTACAGAGTTTAAATCTAATTAATTAGCCGCGCCCGCGGTCAAGGGCACTTGGTGAAGTCATTCCAATGTTAGATTTTGGTATTTTCTGAAAACTGGAGTTTCGGTTTGAAACTGTTTTGGCAACTGTGTTTTATGTCAAAGGGCTGACATCGTTGGATTTCAGGAATTTAGTGATTCGTCGCTCACGTCATGGAGGACTGTGAGTGTTACTTATGCTTTACTTATTTATTATCAATCAAATGCTCTTATAAATTCCGTTTGCAAATAACTTGATTTACCAACTCAATTTCGCTTTGTGCAAATTAACTGTGGTAGCCTTTCCTTTGAAATGGCCTGCATATATGATAGGTTTTGCTCAAGTCTTGCTGAGTACGTAAAGTACTCACCCTTGCCTAATTATATGTAGGTGGTTGTGGTAGCGTGGCTTCGAGTCTCTTTTCGCATGAGTTGCGGATTTTCTTCGTCGTGTTCTATTTAGAGTTTATGCCTAGTCAGTTGCCTGCGGGAATGGATGGGTACACTACAAGGCTTCACTTCTTTTGCTGCTAGATTTATCTGAGTTGTAATATTTATTTGTATAATCGTTTCCGCTAATTAATTTAATGTATGGTTGTGATTCCAATTGTTGAAATGTGCGTGCTAGCTACTGATCCAGGGACTAGTACTGCAAGCACATTAGATTTCCATTTTGCATTCGTGTAAAATGGGGGTCGTTCACTTGGTATCGAGCTATCTTGACCGTAGGATAAACCTTAGATATAATGGTCGCTAGCATTAGAATAAGCAAATTCAAAAGCTTATTTTCAAAAGTTGCTGTATTTGCAAAATGTAGACTTTGCTATTCTTTCCTCTTTCTGAAGATTCTATTCTTACCCCTACCTTCATTTTGATTTGTAAATAAATTCCTCTTATCTTAAAAAGAAATCCTCGTCATAGTTTATCTATACTGGTTGCTTCTGAAGATGTACGAGATTTGTCGCTACCATGCTTCATGCCAACCAATGAAGAATACAATGTTTGCGACAGCCATCTGAAGAAAGCATACAACGCTCCGCCACTTCTGACGAAACAGAAGTGCAACTTGAAGATCCTACTTCGTGAAGAGACAACATCACCCAACAGAAAAAGACAGAAGATTGGAATATCTTACGATCTTTCTTAAGATAAGAACCCATACGCGTAGCATATTATTCTGCTCTAGTTATATGGAGCAATATACATTGTCGTTATGTCTCGCTACTTGAAGTTGGTTTTTATTCTGAATGTTAGGACTGATTTATGTGTAACTTGACCACTACGGTTAAAGTTTCACAATAAGTTGTCCTCATGTATGAATATCGAAAACTCAACCCGTAGGATAAATAAGCAGATATAAAACAGCTTATCTCTTCTTTATAGAACTTCTCACCAGTGCAACCATTAGGGTTATTAATCTTCCTTAAAATTTGATCTTATCCAGATTAGTAATATAGTCTCTATTACTACTCTTAGCTTTGCTTGAGATCACCATATTAGTAAACACCAAATTAACTTAAGCTGCTTTAGGCTAGTTAAAAACTTAATGATCCAATAATAACTTTTAACCATGCCACAAAAACTCACCGCATTGCTTTACGTAAATTATATACCATGAAAATAAGTTAGAACCAGGAAAGTTATATACTTCGGAATAGAAACTTTAGAATGGTGGTTAAAACAAAAACTGGAAAAAGAAAAATCAGAAATCCTAATTTTCAAAAAGAAATATAAAAAGAGTAGCATTAGTTGTATACATACTCTTTTCCCATCTATAGAAAATAATTTTCTTATCTGTATACTCGTTTCTCTGTAGAATTTTCTTTCTCTACTCCTAAGTTATTCTTTTTAGCAATATTTCTCTCACTGTCTTTTTGCAAAATGAAAACACCAACAAGTCTTTTGAAAGAAACTCTGGTAACAAGTCAGCAACATCATGATGTCTATATCCGCAACTTCAAGAAGATGGAGGTAATGAAGTGTCTCAACATCCCCGACTCCATAGAAGCAGCAAAGCATCACAACCTCTCGATTTCATCGAGCCTTGGAATACCGACTTCAACAAGTGGTGCAAAGATTAAAAGAAAACTAAATCCTTGAATGGTCTACTTGGAACATAGCGTTATCTGAGCTACACATTATCCTAGCTATCTGAGAAACTTTGTTATGCATAAATACATAAGGCCGAGAAAGAAGAACCTTAGATACCCTTCCTACATATTAAGTTGAACATATATGTAGTATTTCTATATTGTTGAAAATTTTGGTTGTAGATCTTTTCTATTGCTTCGGGTTGCTCTCGTGAATGTTAAACCACTAGGTTGAAATTTGCGATGTGTTAACCCTGCTTAATAAGAAAATTTTAATCAAGAAGATTTTAAAGAACGAAATGTTGCCCTATAAACCAAACCAAAAATTTCATAATCTGCATAGAAACCACAACTAGAGTTAATTGGAAAGAATCAAGTAGTACTTCGTAATATAGATAACCCTTATCTAACCATTCTTCTCGATTCCAACATCTTGTCAAACGCGATTAGTAAACGCCTCTAATCCAATAGAATTCTGTTTAAATGACTTTACTCTAATAAATATTGTTGCGGGATGCTGCGACATAATTCATTAATACAACTACTGAAAGTAATGAGTAATAAAATCTTTAGCTTTATGACCGACCTTGACTCATTCTTTGAATTGTTGTCTGCCTTACTCAATGTGAACTTTCACTTCATATTTATGTTTTACAAGATCAGCCTTGAATGAGATTTATTTGCCACTAATCTCATTAATATTCATTGAGTTATTCAAATAGCAATTGTATTTGAATACTCCCTTGAAGTCAACTTTGGCTCTCTCTAAACAATTCTGGTTAAGATGCATCCTTTTATTCATCTCGAACGTTTTAACATATTATGTGCCTCTTCTTACACTAATTTGTTCTTGCTAACGATTCTCGGTACAAATTGTTAACGCACCTTATCTACGTTGCAAGAACCTAACTAAGAAAAATGAATGCCAAAATCTCCAACCTTGGCACTAATGCTTGCTGTAATCGAATGAAAGCATCATACACATACTTTTCCGCTCCATGACAGCAAACAACCAACACTCTGTGTCTTGGCCAAAACCAAGCATCAACATTACATTGATTGCCCATTTGCTGCCTTTGCTCACCATAATTGAACAAATCACCAAATGCACATCCCTCTGCTCTAACACCTAGCACAAAATATTTCCAACCTTGGTGTAGCCTTTGTCAGAAAAGAAAATGGTTTAGACTAAAAATCTATCTCTATACCTTATTTGATACCTCCATAATTTTCTTTGAAATGTCGTTAAACCAATCGATCTGACAATCATGCTTGCACTCGCTATGGAAAAATAGGACACACAAATGATGAGAGTGCAATCAATTGCTTTAGCTATGAAGGAAATTATTCCGCCGAAAATTGTCACTCATTTATACACTGATGTCACCATCCTTGTCTCTTGTAAATATCAGTGCCCAGTTCAATGCCCCCTTGATTCATTAATCACCACTGCACTTCAGCCTCAACAAATGAAACTCCAATCCTTGGTTGCTTAGGATTTGGTTATTAGAAAAAAATCGGTTGTATAGGAAGCATTGCTTAAAGAATTAAAGGAACAACATTCGATTCTAACTATCTTCACTAAGAAAGTCATTAAGCTAAAGAATGTCCTAAGGAACAACAGGCTAAAATTTATAAGGAAAATAATATTAAGCATACGACTAACTGAACAAGATACTACGAGAAAAGTGTGAGTAATTCAACTGTCACGAAAAGGAACCATGTTGCTAAACAACGTCCGCAAGTTGAATAAATATATCCTACAACCATAACTATACCAAAAGTTACATCAGTCAAGTTTATAACTCTCAAGACTAAGAGGAATAAAAATCTGAAACTGGTTGTCTAAAGGAATCAAATAAAGAAAAGGCGCTCGAGCAAGAATACTTGTCCCCAATAGAATTCCGCTGAACTTTATTCTCAATCTCAATTATCAGTTCATCCCTCCAGCAATACCAATGAATAATTGTCCGGTACTAAAAATCGGAAAGACAATATTATCTGCCTTTGCTATGGTAAACATAAGTATTACGCCAACTGTTGCCTAAAGCAAGAAGCAAACTCCATATCATTCTCAACCCGAGCAGCTATGTAACAATCTCGAAGGTGACCTCAAGAATTTGAAAACAAACAATTACCTAAATCAGAGTCGCGCAGCGAAAGCATGGTGGGCCCATAACCCACATGTCCCAGGATCTGCGAACAAACAATTCCTTAGATGTATATTAATCCAACCCGAAGATGTCAATCCAGTCCTTGAATTATCTCTACCTTGATTTCAATCTAAAGTCAATCCGAAATGACGTTTATTTTCAGCTCATTTCATCAACCAATGTTGAATCAAGCAAACCAGCCGTTGTATTCAAATACCCTTCTTAATGATAACATTCGGTTTTCCCAAATAAATCTAATGGAAATACATCATTTCCTCATCTCAAATATTCTAAATATACCATATGCCACTCTATAAATTAGAACATTCTTGTTAACAATACTAGTTATTCAAACAAAAGAGATATGTAGAAAGTATTAGTATCTCTTGTCCTTACCTAAAACTCAAATAGATTTCTCTTCTCTATTTCTTCGACGTCAACTTGGAATCGCAAGACGAAGGTCGATGAAGCAATTGCAATGAAGACGATGGATCAACGAACGATAAGTCACCTCCGATAGAGAATTCCCAAATTTATCTCATCCTCAAGAATTATGAAGTTCATGGTATTCACCATTTCCAAATCCGAAGTAACCTGGCGCTACGATATATTAGGCCACGCCGTATTGTTAAGAAGATGGGAGAAAAAGAAAAGGCATATAAGTCAGAGTTGTCATCCCAGCTCTAGTATTCATCATATCTTCTAGGTACCGCAATTAAGGAAAAGTCTTCGTCTTCCTTCTGAGCTCACCCAGCTAAATGAAATCGATTTACAATTTGACTTAACTTGTTGGGAGCGTCCGATTAGAATCTTAGAAGAAACTTAACGTCACACTCGTAATAAATGCTGCAAGATGATCAAGATTCAACGGAGCAATCCTTCTGAAGAAGAAGCAACTTGGAAACGAGAAGATCGACTCAAGGAGTTTCCTGACTTCTTTTAGAAATAATTTTCCTTAGACCCGCCAAATCTCGGGGTCGAGATTTCTGTAAGGGGGGTAGATCTGTAACATCCCAAAATTTTAATAAAATAAAAATTAATATTTTGAATTTGAATATTATTCTTTCTGAGTTTTCTTGGCATTATTGATTTTTATTTGGAGTTCTTGGATTTTCATGTTGCAAGAAAAATCAAACTAAAGGGAAATAAAGAATGAAAAAGAGAAAAAGGCAAAAATGTAAAAAGTAAAAGTTTAGAAAATTTCCATGAGAACCCTGATAATATAATTTAATCATTTTAGCCAGCAAATGAAATTTTATGCATAAAGAAATGAAAAGAAAAATGAAAAGACAACTTTTTAATTCAAAACAATGCATTGTCAGAATTTATAAAATATTTTGGAATCTCAAATGGAGTTGAAAAATTTATCATAAAACCCTAAATGCAATATCCACCTTTGGTAAAAATATTATAAATTAATAATGTCATTTAGGACTTTTATAAATTTAAAAATAGAAACTCTGAAAATAGAGAAATTTCAATGTCAGAATTTTTATAAAATAATGGAACCATAGCTGGAGATGAAATTTTTACAGAAGCATTCTGAGACCAAATACTTTGGAAAAACAAAATTTCAAAAATAATAGACTTCAATTGCTCTCAAGGAAAAATTCAAAATCATTTTGAAAACTAGTTAAATTTAAAGAATTATTGTATGAAAACCAAAGTAGCGAATTGAGCGAAACCAAAGAAAATGGAAACTACATACTTTAGTCTTTATACATAAAAATTTCCAGAAAATTATGAAAGTGATAAAACTACTTTTGAATTAACTAAACCCATGATCAAAGCGGTTGGATTCATGTACAAGTTGCATCACCATTATCTAGTCGCTTCTGAAAGTGCGTCACCAATTTTGTCGCCTCACTTCTTGGTGGACGAAGCCTGCAGCTCATTCCTATTTTCGCTAGACTTCCCGGTTGCTCCGACCGACATGGGGTCCTCATCTTCGTTCGAGCCCACTCTTGACCTTACCCTCACGTTGTCTTCTTCCTCCGGTAGTTGTTCCTGAAGCAACTCCTCTCTGTTTAACCGACCGAGCAGGAGCTTTTTCCGATTCAGGCAGCTTGATCGAGCTCATCCATTGAATCTCGCCGAGTCGTCATCATCACCGGTGCCGCGTCATACTGTTTCATTTACGACACACCTCTCATGGCTTCTGACGCCCATGCCTTCTTACATGCAGCCTTGACTCGTCTCACCGAGGAAACAATCGAGACCAAGTTCAGCAGGCAGGGCTCATCCGATTGGTTTCCGTCTCTAAATAGCACCTGCGTGGTCGCGATGGCGGCGTTTTCATTCCCTTCATCCTTCCCTTCCTTGCTCAACCGAATACGGAATCCCCATTGCACTTCCGCCATTGCCGCACACCTCGAGCTCAAAACCCGGCCGCACATCTTGTAACACGACCACCAAACCCAAATTCCTTCAAGCATTAGTATCTGCAGCTCATAAGGATCAAAAGCCCCAACAATCTTCATCTTCTCTCATGCGAAATGTAGCTGCTGCGTGAGCATCTTCTTCCCCAAGGCAAGCCACCGGTGCGCGCTTCCTGTTGTCTCCACCTCAATTGGCGGGTAAAGGTAACCCCTAGCATCCACTCATGCTTACATTGCTGCCGATTTCACCTCTAATGCACTTGTCTTCTTCCTCCACTTTCCACCATATCCGCCGCAAGACCACCTTGGCTGCGCCCGCTTTCTTGTCTCTTCCGCCGAATCAACACCTCCCCGAGTTCCCTTGCCGAGCTCTACCTCCTGGTGCCGTCGCCGCCAGGAAAGTCGCGGGCGCCCTCGCCGTGGAGCCCTAGGAGCTTCTCTATTTTTCCTGTCGCAGCGCAAGGAGGCCATCAAGTCAGCGTCTCAGGTGGAAGAAGGAGATTAGGCCAGAATGCGTTTTCCCTTGGGTAAGGCGTAATCTTCAGTTTCCAATTGATTCCCCGGCTGAAATACATTCAAATATTAATACCATGTGCATTTTAGTTAGAAACCAGATAAATAAATTTATATATTTATCTAAAATCAGGAAGATTATAGATATGCAAAAATATTACAAGTTTGAACTGCAAGACAATTAATTGAATTAAACTTTGAATATAACCTCAAAATGGCCTTCATATTAAATTGGTAAACCATAAGTCATAAAACGAATTTGAATGTGCTTCTGGGATTGTAATAAACCTACTCATGCAAAAAGTATTTAATCTTAGAACCAAGTTTAACATAATGGCTTTATAAATCATTAATTAACCATGTTATGGCCATTAGCAAAATAATAGCATAATGGCTCACAAAATGATAATGTAATTTATATCAAGTTCCTAAAATTAGCAAGGATCCATGAATGTGAAAATATATAGAGTAAGATTTAATCTGCATGTTCTTAATGAAAGAAAATGTTAATTATAACAATAAGTAAATAGATAATCCATCGTGATTAAAGTTAAAATAATGCCAAACCAACTTTAAAATATTTCTAGGACTTCATTCTGTTGATGCACGAAAAATGAGTAAAGGATCATATATAATGTAGTCACAAACTTCAAATGAATCTTGACCGAACTAGTGTTCGCGTTGAGATCATTTATGCTACTTCAGCGATAGATAAAATAACTCGTTTAAATGTTAAAATCAGTAAAACTAGTTTAGAATCACTGTAAAAAGTTTATACTACCATATTCTATAAAAAGAATCTTATTTCATTAAGGTTTACATATTAATCTTATTAGTTCAAAACCCATAAGTGATAACCTTTTGTTTTGCATTCCTGTCGATTCCAAATAGTGTAAACTATATAATGCCGCATAAGCCTTTCCAACAACGAATATAATGTATCAGCTAAAGCCTAAAATTTATGAAATTAGCTTAGGATTGTTATACAAAGTTTGAATTATCTTATTATGAAGAAATAACCATACTTCATCATGTTTTGCATACAAATCCTAATAGCCAAATAACCTTAAGTGTTATGTTTTCTGAACTTTATAATATGAATCGGTAAGAATGATGAAACCTGTAGTTAAGTTATTTTTATCACCAGAACCTTCTTAAATATCGTGTAAATTAGTCCAGTAGCCTAAATCAGTAGATCTAACTTGCATGAAGCTAATTCTAAGCGAAATCAATTAAGGATAAAGAACAAGTCATTCATACTCTAATATGATCATTTAAGCCTATTCATTAACTCGCATAAGCGACTCATCAAAATCTGAATTTAGTAAAGAATAGATTAGAAGCGATCTTCAAGATATAATCTACCGCGATCTAAGAAAATATTCTTATTTCATCTTGCTTTGACTCTAAATCCTAATAAAGCAAAACCCTTAAGTGATAAGAATTGGCAGAAACTCATATTGTGAATAGTGAATCTGTAACCTTGCAACTAAGGATTTATTTCTATCAATCCAAACAATCTTTGCATCTTGAATTCGTAAAATAAGATTAATAAATTCATAAAGAGCAATCCCTGTTTCGTGTAAAGAGTTTTATTTATTCTTTCTATCTGCTTTCTTTTTGCCCTTATTGAAGTTAGTATTTTACTATTTTCCGTTGATCGACGTGTAGAACCCGACGTTGTTGATTCCGTCGTCGTCGTCAGCCGCAATCCTCGTCTTCATCGTAATCAATGAATAAGCAAGGCAAGCTTCCTTTGACCATATTGCTCCCAGTATTTTATATTCCTTTTGTGCATCAAATTGTTTTATGCATGCGTTTACCTTATGTAAATTGCTATATTGTGGATTTGGTAGTTATACCTGTTGTCTTGTGAATCTCCTTTGATGATTATGAACATGTGAACCTTGATAACCATAGGTTACGGATTAGGCATTACTTAATGTCATCTTGGGTACATACTGATCATATTAACACCTTAGCCATGCCTTAGCATCGACAATGTACATGATCAAATCAATATTTGTTTTCTGGAATCATTGAAAATGTCTTTGTGGTTGTGGGTACTTTGATTTAAAACCCAAAATAAAACTATGTGTTGATGCGGCGATTATTGGCAATAGCCGAATGCGACGTGAATTGCACGTAGTGTAGGGTGGAGTATCGCCGTGTCACATTAAGGACCGAGCAATGGGGCGCTATTGATCCAAGAATTCCGTGCAACCACGAGGGTGAGTATGGGTTAGCCATAGCCTATTAAGTTATTTGGACATGGCTTTGCTCATTGGTAGGCGGGAGCTAGTGGAGGCATTCGATCACGGATTGCTTGTGAGGGCTTCCATGCGATTCGTATGGGTAATTACTGGCGATTACAGCGTGTACGCCTTGCCATGGACAGAGAGCGTGGTGTTGGGTGTGATAAATGTGGATCCACGGCTTGGGTGAGTGTCTCTGTTTTCGGGCGAGGTTAACGTCCGGCTGGATCAAAGTCATGTCGGGTAATGAGCAGTGTGTATGATCGCTGGCGAGCACACATCTATTGGAGGTGTGTGTCGAAATGTTCTCGCAAAAGGTGGATCATTCCTTGTGGGTAAAGTTGTACACCTCTGCGAGTTTAAATCTAATTAATTAGCGCTACCATGATCAAGGGCACTTGGTGAAGTCATTCCAATGTTAGATTTTGGTATTTTTGGCGGAGTTTGGTTTGAAACTGTTTTGCAGCTGTGTTTTATGTCAAAGGGTGACATCGTTGGATTTGTGAATTGATGATTAAATCGCTCACGTCATGGAGGACTGTGAGTGTTACTTATGCTTTACTTATTTATTATCAATCAAATGCTCTTATAAATTCCGTTTGCAAATAACTTGATTTACCAACTCAATTTCGCTTTGTGCAAATTAACTGTGGTAGCCTTTCCTTTGAAATGGCCTGCATATATGATAGGTTTTGCTCAAGTCTTGCTGAGTACGTAAAGTACTCACCCTTGCCTAATTATATGTAGGTGGTTGTGGTAGCGTGGCTTGAGTCTCTTTTAAATCGCGAGTTGCGGATTTTCTTAAATCGTGTTCTATCTAGAGTTTATGCAGTCGGTTACTGCGGGAATGGATGGGTACACTACAAGGCTTCGCTTTTTTTGCTAGATTTATCGAGTTGTAATATTTATTTGTATAATCGTTTCGCTAATTAATTTAATGTATGGTTGTGATTCCAATTGTTGAAATGTGCGTGCTAGCTCTTGATCCGAGGACTAGTCTTGCAAGCACATTAGATTTCCATTTTTGCATTCTGTGTAAAAATGGGGGTCGTTTCACAGACTCAGGTGCATCATCGGCCCCCTCTTTGCTTGGTTTCTTTTCCGTCTTTTTAGCTTAGTTGCCTTCCTTTATCGCAGACCTTGAGCACTCGAGCTCACTGCCTGCCCGTCCTGACGATGACTGTTGTCTAGGGTGTGTCTGAGTCCGACGAAGAGGAGGAAGCCTCCTACATCTTTGGCGCTCGCCGCCTCGAACAGGGCGCACCCCATCCGCCCCCGAGTGGGCCTGATCGGGGAGTTCGACCAAGGAGTCGACGACCCGATCGAAGACGACGCCACGCCCACGGCCAGTGAAGATGACGCCGCCGGGTCTGTGGACGCTGAGGACGGCGCCGACCCACCGAGGAGGCCGAAGGAGACGGCGCCGGAGATGCCCCGACCACGACCGCCGAGACTACCCCGACCGTGGCGGTCGGGACCCCCCAGGCTGTCGAGGCTAAAAACGCTCTGGCCGGGGCGAGCACGGAAGACTGGGCTGTAGATCTAACCAAGATCGCTGTGGGGGAGGGGGCTGAAGACCCTCCAGCCGCGGGAGACAAGACCGAAGCTGCTACTGGGATCGAGTCCGGGGGCAGGCCGAGCCCCCTTGGAGAGGAAGCTCGAGGTGCAATTGCCCCCGACGGAGTGCCCGAAGGTCTCTGTAACATCTCGAAAAATTCAAAAACAAATAAAATAAGGATTTAAAATTTAAAAATGACTAAAATAAAAATTTGAGTTTGAAATGTGACTTAAGTTTAAATTTTAAGCCTTAAGTCGAATTGTTCTCTACTTATTAAATATTTCTGGAATTCTGGTCTATAAAGAAAAGCCTTTAATGATAAAAAGTAGTGAATCCTTAATTTTAAATTTCAAAAATCAGTCTTAAAAAATATCAAAGTACAAACAACAAGACTACAAACAATACTTAAATTAAAGTTTAGTGCTTATATAACTACATCATAGTCGTGTGAACCCCTCCCCAAACCCAAATCTTCAAACCATACTTCATAGCAGCTTTTCTCGACAAATCACATTAATAACCTGTTAAAAATTTAACCCCCAAGCCATATCTGTCCCTCCTAATGCCTACATTAGCAACTTGCAAGTCAGCTCATGATCATATTATACAATTCACCTTCTCTAAGAAATAACAAGTGCAAGCATAAGAATATGTTTACACAAATTCAAGCATTGTGCATATACACTTACATAAATCATGTCAACACAAAACACATAATTCTAATTGTCAGTAATGCCAAACTCACACATTCTCATAAACATCCAAACACAATACTTACATCTTTGACAAAGATTGCATAAGTGCATAATTATACAAACATATATATACACGCATGAATATACAGTATACGATACACGCATATCCACTCGAGGTTATCACAACCATAACATTCAGTGACCCACACAATTAAGCATCCAACTAACATCATTTCTCAAGTATACCAAACCAAATCGATTCCATTGTACTAAGGAAAAGCTAAATTTACATGTCCCGGCATCATTAACTTACATCAACACTCACACTTTAAGCCATAAGTTCAAAACTTCACAAATGAAATCTCTGAAGTTCCATATAAATATTTTACAAATAGCTTCACCGCTTGCATCCAGACGACCACCTCTACAATCGACCCAAACCAACCTCCATACAAGCCCATTCCTCCATTGTAAACTCTCAGTATTTTCCTTGGCTTCAAGCTTTTGCCACTCAAGCACACCAGCTCAATCACCGCATGTCGCCATCCGCCAAGCTGCATGCAGATGAACTTGTATGGCTGCCACCTAGCCTCTCGGCCCCTCATTTTCAGCCGGTGGAAATGGAAGAGGTCACATGTCCGCCACCTCGCCCTTTCCCCACAGATTGAGAGCCTCCGGACCACTCGATTTCACCTCCTCCATTCGGTTCCCTCTGCAGTAAAAAAAAAACAATCATTTACACCTGCCTTTTCTCACCTATAGAGCTCGCCACACACATACCTCTTTTCTGTTTTCCTCTGCCCTTCTCTATTGAAGTCAAGAGCGAGTTAGAAAAACAGATGGAGCCAAGCTCAGCTGTCTGTCCATTTCTCCAACTGTTCCTCTGCCACTCCCTGTTTCCCTGCAATAAAGAAGGTACCAATCATTAGCGAAGCATCCCCTTCCTCTTCTCAATGAAAATATATTGTTTGATTAATCAAGCATATAGCAGCCTAGCATGTTAACTAAGCCACATTAATGAATAAAAACTATACATAATCGTGTACTTTAGTATTGCATTTCTTATCTAGTAACCATTGCCAACTAAAACAGGCATGCATTCCAGGTGAATATCCGTAACAGATCTATGCTAGAACTGAATCACGAGGATCAAATAAACTGAGAAAGAGTTAATACGAGAACAACCCGGCTAATAAATCAAGGACCATTAGGCAAATAAGTGTGAAATAGTAACCTAGGTGCACCATCAGTCATGAGCTAAATCATAAGAATCAACATATGAGTGCCAACCCACTTGAAAGTGCAAAACCACAACCATCTATTTAATCATCTTAATAATTGGCGTGCATACAACATTCAGGGCCCATATTTTAAATTCTTAATCACCTAACCATAAAAGGATCTAAAACATGAACATAGGGAAATGATAACTATATACACTTATAGGTATTCACACATCAATTGATTCAAGAAAGCCTGAAACACATGATAGATATAATCATATTGATACCTTGTTAAATAGAAAGGGATAATGACAAACTAATCACATTGGAAGAACTAGGAGTAAAAGCATATGCAATCTAGTGATGAATAACCTTCTGCTTGCGGCCAAATTTGGACATGACCCGCATAATAAAATCTATAACCAGGTCTACCAACCCAGAACTAGAATCATTCAATCACAGAAGATACCTAGCACAAATCTACACTTATCAAATCACAGCACAACACATAATACCAATTCCAATCTGATAATCAAACACACAGATAATAATAATAATCATCATCATCATCTTCCATCATACATAGATCCATGTATACCACCCAGATTCGTAACACAAACACATATGAGATTGAAACTAATTCTATTAACCAGATGATCTGCTAAAAGCAAAAGATTGACTAAATAACTATTGCACAGAACCCAAATTTAGGCATTATTCCAAATTTCAGGACTCAAGATGTCAGTACATATGCACAAATAGAATCTCTAGAACTTGTATCATTAATCACAGAAAGATGCACATACTTCAACCAGATTCTAACCAATACACACACAAGATCAAATTGAGTAAAGATCACAGCATACACTTTTTAACTAAAATATCAGTCAATTCGGGCACACATTGTAGTATCACAGCCACAACTAAATATCGGATCAAATAAATTTCTTGCGGTTCATGCAAGCGCAACAAAGGTAAAAGAGGTAGGGATATAGGTACTTAGCTCTTGGGAAGCCCTTGTCCATGGCCGAGTCGTGGTTAGGGTGATGCGGCTGCTGCGGCCACCGGCGCTGAGGATCTCGGATCCGGTGCCGCCTAGGCCAGGGGTAGCGCAGTGTGATGGCCCGTGGCTCCGATCCTCCCGTCAGAACGTGAGCGCCTCGCCAATCCGGATCGCAACAAGAAAAGAGGATAAATCTTGGGGAGGAAGTAACGTGTGTTGTTTTTTTCTATTTAATTTCAATCATACCAGTTCATCTCTCCATACAAGCTTATATCTCCAACGAACAGCCTGGACTCTATTGTTTCTGAAATATTTACCGCTCAGACAACGACTCGCTAGCGACAAAAGATTACCGCTACAGTAAACCTCATTAGTAACTTTCCCCCGCCCGATTTTACTTAGAAAGACTCTACGCAATCTCCACCCTACGATTGGATGCTTGATCAGCTCCCGCGCGCTATCCTCCTGCCTTCGCTCCCTCATCTTCTTCGCCTTCAGACATGGCCGTGACATTCGCCCCCCTTTAGACCTTGCTTGAGTCCTCCCACGTCGCTGCTTCCGCCGGAATCCCCGTCCACTTAATCAAGCATTGGACGATCGCCGCATTGCCCTTTTTCACCAAACGGTGTTCCAGAATCTGCTCCGGTTCAGTGGATTTTGTGTCCAATTCATCTACCTTGGGCAAATCAGCAAATACAGGAGAGTAATCAGCGCTGTATGGTTTGAGCTGGGACACATGAAAGACAGGGTGTATCTGACTGCCCGGCGGTAACTCCAATCGATACGCCACCTTCCCAATTTTTTCAACCACCTGGTAAGGTCCAAAGTACTTGTATGACAATTTTGGGTAAGGTCTATTCACCACCGAATTCTGAGCATATGGTTGAAGTTTAAGCAACACCTTCTCACCCACAACAAACTGTCATTCCTGGCGGTGCCGATCAGCCTGCATTTTCATTCGGTTTTGAGCACGCGCCAAATACTATTTAACCAAATCCAAATGATGCGCACGATCCTGCAGCATTGCCGATGCATCACCTGCGTCACCAGCAAACCCTTTGGGCAGTAGGCCATAATTTGGCTCAACTCCATACAGTACTTTGAATGGACAAGCTTCTAGTGCTGTGTGGTAACTGGTATTATACCAGAATTCAGCCAATGACAACCAGGCTTTCCAGTGTCTTGGAGAATCTTGTACCGCACATCGAAGATACATTTCAAGACACTGATTCACCCTCTCGCTCTGCCCATCCGTTTGGGGGTGGTAGGCAGTACTCATCTGTAACTGGGTGCCCATTGCGCGAAACAGTTCTTTCCAAAAATGACTTGTAAAAACCTTGTCCCGATCAGATGTAATGGTCTTAGGTACACCATGTAGTTTCACCACCTGATCCAGAAACAATTGGGCGACCTTCTGAACCGTGTAGGGGTGTCGAAGAGCAATGAAGTGCGCGTATTTTGATAATCGGTCTACCACCACCATGATCACATCACATCCCTCGGATACTGGAAGTCCTTCAACAAAATCCATCGTCACATCCTACCAAGCTGTCTCAGGTATGGGCAAGGGCTGCAGCAATCCACCAGGTCGAGCTTTCTCTTCTTTCGCCTGTTGACAAATTTGGCATTGTCGGACAAAATCAGCCACTCGACGTTTCAAACCCTCCCACCGAAAGAGCTTCTTCAGACGTTGATACGTAGCATGTATACCGGAATGCACCCCAATTGAACTCGCATGAAACGATGCAATGAGCTTGGTTTGTAATGCAGAATTGTTGCCAATCCAGATCGCCCCTTTGTATCGAATCAGCCCTTGACACAGTGCAAAACCTTCCTCATCTGGACTCAGTATAGCTAATTGGGTGAGCTTCTGCTGTGCCACTGGATCGGTTATATAGGAATTGATCACCTCTTGAACCCACATTGGTTTGACTTTAGTTATGGCCTGCAGAGTCATGTTCGGTCCAGCACGAGATAATGCATCCGCTACAATATTTTCTTTGCCCTATTTGTATACAATCCGAAATTGCAAACCCATCAAGCGAGTCATTGCCTTATGTTGCATGTCGAAGTGCAAATTTTGTTCCTACAAATAACACAAGCTTTGATGATCCGTCCGTATGGTAAACTCTTGACGCTGCAAATACTGACGCCATCTCTCAACAGCGAGCATCAGAGCTAGAAATTCCTTTTCATAAATTGATAGTGCTTGATGGCGCTGGCTCAACGCCTTACTGAAGTATGCCACTGGATGCCCTTGCTGCAACAAAACGGCTCCCACCCCGGAATCACATGCATCCTGTCGGTGTTTCGTATAACCGGCAAGTAAATTTGTAAGTATAGGGGATCACGCGCCCCCTCTCCTCGAATGGTTAGGCCAAAGAAGCCTCGGATGAACACTGGATCAGACTGAGGAGTCTCAGATTTATACTGGTTCGGGCTGAACGTCTCTACTTCCAGTTCGTGGTGACGGTTTGATTTGCCCTGAGCTCAGGGAGCAAATAGAGGTTACAAACGGAGGCTAAGAACAAGCCCTTAGCACTCGCTCGGGAAGAAGAAATCGGGAGGGCTTTCCTAAGCCTGGCGCCGACCCGGGTCGGAGGATCCTGAGCGATCTAAGGGGTGGTGCCGGTGAGCGAGCTCAAGTGGTGTGTGTGTGAAGGAAAGAAAATCTATCCCCCTCCTCCAAGGGCCCAGCCTCCCTTTATATAGGCCGAGGGAGCAGGTTACACGAGGATTTGAAAAAGAGGTTGGGGAATGCTACGTCCGGGCGCCGTAGTCTTCGGTCACGATGACGTGCAGGCTCTTCGTCCGGGTGACCTGGTCTTCGGTCATGATGACTGACAGGCTCCAGCGCGTTCCATAAGGGGTGGGTAGATACAACAGGCGGTGCCCTTTTCGGAGGATGCACACCTGCCCTCTGAGCGCCTGTCAGATGCTGACGTCTTGAAAAGATGGGTGCTTTAGCTGAGGCCGCCCTCTGGTTGCCTTGGGAAGGAACCGTCCGTCCCAAGGTTACCGTTGCGTCCGTGCAATGGGTGACCCTTCGGCGTGAGATCGGCGGCGTGGCGCAGAGGCGGGCAGTGAGGAGCCGCCCAGACCGTCCTCGGGTTATTTGAATGCCTGGTCACCCTCATCGGATTTGGAAGCTAGCAACGGATCACCGATGGTGCTCACAGTGCTAACACCCAAGCCCAATTAGGACAACAACGAACCCATTCGAATAACTCGACAACAATCCCGGTATTCCCCCGTATTCCCCCGGTATGCAACCCGAAACTCGCCCAGGATCGCCCCGCATACCGGTTTCCATGGCCATATCAATTCAATTTGCATAAAGGGGGCAACGAACCCAAAACTTCACTACCAGACACGCAACGCGGAAGCACAACAAAACAACTAAAACCAAAGCACAAAGACAAACCAGACAACCACACAACAAACTCACAACTAAGACAACACACAAGATCCTACTTAGACTCATAAAATCTACAAAATTTCGGCATGACGCCCCTAGAAGTACAGACATCCACTCAGCAGACACAAGAGCAATTAACTAAACAAATATATCGCAACTACAACCACAATAAAAACAGACATGTATATAAGTAACAACCCAGACATGAGTTAAACATAGCGATACATTAAAGTTCAACAATGGAAATAGCCAAGTGATTAAACATAACCATAACAAGTGTCGGGACCCGAATATGCAAATCCGGACCCTCTGTGTATACTGCACTAGTCCAGGATCACGCTAGTGCACACAGGCTCAACATTAGTGAATATCACAATCATACATAACGTAAATAGATAAATGACATAATATATTAAATATTACCAGTTGTATGACCTTATAGTCAACTTACTTAACAATGCCTCACAAGGCTGAACAACAAATTGAACTGCAGCGGAATGAAGACGTAGGTAACCCCTCAGTATACCACAGGCAACTGACAAGGCTCGCACCCTAAACATTCGTCTCTCCATGGTACTTCTTCTTCAGCACTGTTGATGTTTGTAGGTAAGGGTGAGTACACCAACACGTACTCAACAAGTTGTGCACAGAATGCAATTCTATCATAGCTATATGCAAGGCTTATTCCAAAGGAATGGCTAAAAGGTTCATTTGCAACTAAGCAGCATTTAAAAACACGTACAGTATATAGATTGAAATGACAGTAAAACAAATAACAGTAATAGATAAATTCAGCATTTCTCAAGTAAACTAAGTTTTCTCAACCTAAGTCAAGATTCAACCTTCCATGGCAACCTGCCATCCATCCCAAATTTTCAAAAAGAAATCTAAACCCTTGACTGTAATCCCCGAGCATTGCTCAATACCGTGAGCACGGCTATCCGAATAGATTGTACATTCTGCAGAGGTTATGCACTTTACCCACACGACATGATCATCTTTTGTTGCCACGCGATTAACACACTTCCTTTGGTGTGTCGGCGAAGAGATCACGACAAAGCCTTTACAATGCATCATCTTAACCCAGTACTACCCGCTAAGGTTTCAACACTGGTGGGACTGGTTACCACATCCAGGGCCCCCCTCTTGCGCCATGTGAGCCACCCCAAGCGAGGACTGGTTACCACTACCCGGGTCTCACTCCACCACGATAGTACTAAAGCTAAGACTTTGCAAATTAATCAGCTAGGCTGCCCCATAACAGACATGTGGTTGCATGATTGACTCAGGTCAAAGGCTCGCAAGGTGTCCTTATGGTTTGATCAAAGCAAGACATACACATACCCTCGCCCATCAGGCCCACCACGCATCCTGCCCTTGCCACTTGCTCCGACCCAAAATCATAACCACCCCAGTTGATTACCAAGCACCACGTGCCATCAACAACTCAATATCGTTGCGTGACATCCATCGCCACCACAACTCAATCTCATCGTGTGACCACACATGACACACAAATTCAGAACATTGTTCCATATTCCATTAGTCAAGATTATTTATCAATAATCCAAGTACATGTGATGACGTGGCATGGCTAAGCAATTCTATTCCGTTCTAACCATCCATATTGATTTCAGTATTAACCAACTATAATTAACCAACCTAGGGTGACAAGTGGATCATGGCATACAACTAGCAAGGTAAGGTGTAATTCAAAGGGTACGATAGCTAATCCCAAACTTATGTTGAAATCATTTATACACATAAAATAACAAGTGATAAAGTAAAGCAAAATAGCATGCAATCTAGTTTATGGGTGCAACATGATCAAAGCACAACTTGCCTTGCTTAAGCTCCTGGTATTGCTCCGAAGATTGCTCTTGAAATAATAATCCTTCTTCCGACACCTCGCTCAACTCAACGTCTACGCGAATCGAGAGAGATAGCAAATAAACACCAAGAACAAATAGCAAATGAACTTGAAAATTCAAATAAAATCCACCATTGGAAAGATCTCAATCTTACAAACTTTTCAAAATTCGAATTACCCAAATCGGAGTTAAAATGCAAAAGATATAGCATTTAGAAGTTTTGAAAATAAACTAAACTCTGGAATTAGAAACTCTAAATCTTTCCGAATTATTTTTATAAAGAAAATCCGAATTTTCCGCCCGGCTTGTACGGAGAAAACGTATAAATCTAGACCGATGAACTCAATCTAACGGTTACGGGTAAATCTACTCGTGGCCTAATATCAATCGTCCGACTTAAATCCAACGGTCGATATTTAATCTAATACGCTTACCGATTCCGGAGTGACGTGGACGAATTTCGCGCGCTCGATTAAGATCCGACGGCTGACGAAACTCCCGATCGGCGATGAAGCGACGGCGACTTGAATCCACCGGAGACGAAGACAACGATCTTGGCGATAACTCGGTAGCGCGCGCTCGGAAATCTCCTGGCGGCACCTGCTATCCTCCGCGAAATCCCACAAATGCTGGCGCGACTCCACGATTTGCTCGCGAATTTCCTCCTCAGACAACGGCGCGACTCGCACACGATTTCCCTTTTCTTTTCCTCTGCCGCTCGCTTCTGTCTGGACGCACGATTCCTAACATCGCCACGCGATTCTCGGCGAAACCTCCGATCGCCGACACATCTCGCTCGCAGTTTTCTTCCGGCTGCTCGATCGCCTGCGTTTGGCTCCTAGCGACTTCTCTCTTTTTTTTCCCTCGCTTGGTTCTGGCGACACCGAACGCTCGGTTTAAATACGCCCGCGCACGTACTTCTCCCGCCCGAGAAGGACTCAGAGTCCATGCCGGCTGCGGCCACGCGCAGGCTAATCCAACTCGAGCACGCGTCGCTCTCCCGCATGGAAAGTCTTCCGGTTCCTTCGATCGTTTTGGCGTCAGCACGAGCTCGTTGAACCGACTACGTGTTGCACTCCCGCCGGCGATGGCTTTTGGCCCCAGCTCTGGATTTTTCGAATCAGCTACATGCCGCCTTGGAGGAGACAGCCGGTGGGCTAACATGTGGCAAGGTGACGTCCTGGTCTATGGTGGCGTGAGGCAATTCCCTTCCCGCCAACGTATGTAATAATTCCCGTTCCTGTGTATTTAGTTCTCCTCGAGATTTCCTTTTAATCTATACCGGTCATTAGTCCAAGTCCTAATCCGATTCAATTCCGGAGAGAAAAGAAATTTCCCAAAAATACTTCGAGACCTTCTATACTCAAATAAAATATTTTTGGGTAGTCTTTATTTATTTTAATTTCCTTTTATAATTCTTTCTTAACAAAAGCCATATATACCAATTCAAAATGATTCAAATAAATCTCAAAAAATCCAATAAATTCCAGAAAATTCACAAAAATCATAAATTGCAATAAAATAATATTTAATAATTGGAAATTCAAAAATTGGGATGTTACAACAAGCTTTAAAGTTAACTTTACAACAAAATGAACGCACAACCACCAAATTAAACCAAAAGCCAGATATCTCCGGAAGTGTCCTGCCCTTGAACACTTAGAGGCGTTCTATCGTTGAGCTAGCTTTTACTCGGTGCCCGCTTGACCACCAAGAAGCACGGATGAACTCACACCTATCGGGTCCTCACCGAAAACCACAAAGCGAAGCATGAGTCTGAAGGCACTTTCATAAGACTTACCCGTGGTCCATATATGACCGACTCGAAAGAATATGCATTTGGATGTAGCAAGGTATAAGCTTAAGGTAAAAGTGCAGAAAAGCTTACTTTGTTGCATAATCGTATTCAACTACACAAATTTCAAGTTTATAGCATTTATGGACAGCACCTATTGCTAGAGTAAAATCTGAAATTAAACATTAAAAAGAGCAAGTAATAGCATAAACAAGTATCAACATCAAGTATACCAACTAGTTTCAATTTAAGTTATTACTACGTTGAAGTGTCGGATGATACAAGCGTGCTCATATCCGAGAGTGGCAATTGAATCGCTTATTCACCTGCAGGGGATCATCAATCGCACGACATGTGCCACAAGGAACCTCATGTCAACCCTCCTCCCATCCATATCTACTCGTTGAACCATCCTCATGCGGCCCGAGCACCTAGCAACTTCCCTCGAGCGGCTCAAGCCTCGCTTAGCCCTCGAGAGTCAGCCTAGGCCTCGCCCTCAACCACGTCCAATCGCATGAGGGCATGACTCATCGAGTAGTATGCCATGAAAGGGTGGCTTACCGTACCATTATATCTGGCATGTGATCAACAAAGTGTGCTCGATCAACATGGCAAACAACGGATCGGTCCTTAACCAACACAAGCGAGACTACAACATTTGAGTCTCTACACTCAAATGATCCAACCCACTCGCCCGGTCTCAAATTTTCATTTCAAAGCATAATCATAACTATTGCAACCCAATAGTGTGAAGCAATTAAACTCAAATGATGGAACCTTCCACCACTTGGCCCATACCCGACATCTAAGCAAACTAAGCATGGACACAATATAAATACCCATATACTAGTTCCAAGGAAGGTATTCAACAATTATCAATGAGTGTATGTGCAACAAGTAGGTTCTAATCCTATCCCACATTTCAATTCCTAATGCAAGACATAATCATCCAATAAGCAATTTATTCGCCAAAATACAATTATATAAGGTTGAAAATGCTTAGGTGCTTGCCTTGAGCTTCTGCCGGATTCTCAACGACAATCGCCTCTCCGGTAACCCCCTCGGTCACCACCGCGTCAACCTCCGCGGGTTCGTTCTCTACACGCTCACAATGCATGAAAAATGAGATGCATGCAATGCATATGAAATGAAATGCTAGATGCATCACCATGGCAGTTTCCAAAAGTGCAAACATTCAACTCAATTAAAGAATGGAAATGAAATTGTTAAACTCCACTTCTATTCTATAGCCAAATTCTGAAAACAACAAGCATATATCCCTAAATAGGCATAACTTTTGAATGCTTAATCTAAAAATTGATTTCTTGGACTCTAAAAGACCACAAGAGGGTGATCTAACTTTACCATGCATCATAACATTCAGAATACAAATTTAAAGTTTGCAATTAAACTCTGAACTTCAGCCCCACAGTCTGAATTCAGGACAACTTTGATACAAATGGCCATAACTTTTTGATCACTTAATCAAATTGAGCAAACTAAGATCCTAGACGACCACAAGACATAAACCTACCACTTAGCTTTGGCCAATCACCCAGATTATGCTCAGAGAATTCCCAGTTCGGCCAGGAACAGAGAACAATTTCAGTGTTCAGAAGTTTCAGAGTTTCAGAACAGCATGCACAAATTTCATTATATAAATTGCTATACTTAATGGAATTGAGTAAAGGATGATATTTTTACAATCTACACAAAATTTTCTACAACTTCTCGGGCAAAATTAATTTCTAATTCGGCCTCTAACTAATTTTAATTCGCAGCTCAAGTTTCAGCTCCACATTTTCAGCATTTTCAGAGCAGCACGCACTAAAATTGACATAACTTTCAGCTGGATTAACGAAATTGAGTGATTCTACTTGGAGATGAAATATAATTCCATTACCCACAACTTTCTCTAGAGTCAACCTAGCAGAAAATGCTCGTAACTTACTCGAATCAGTCAAGAACAGGAGCTACGAAATCTGCTCGAAAATTTGAATCTTTCCCCAAACCCTAGAATGGTTGTTCCCCACCCAAATCCCAAATCTCTACTCTTCCAAGCCCTCAAATCCACCATGGCTACCCCCAAAACTAGAAATAACCAATCAAACCTTAGGGGAGAGGTCTCACCTTAAGATCTCACATGGGGATCAAGAGAGAGAGGAGGAGGGCTGCTGTAGAGGGAGGAAGGAGGCACCACCAATGGAGGCTGCAGGAGGAGCTCGACTGGATGTCTGGAGGAGAGGCGCCTGCTTGGGGAAGGGCTGGAGAAGTCTGGCTTGGGGAGGAAAACCGGGAAGAAGAAGTGTTGGCTGCTTTGCTTCGGTTTGGGGCTGGAAATGAGGGGTTGCTTGGGGAGAAAAGAATAAGGTGCGGTTTGCTTGGGAAAACAAAGGTTGGAGGGAGGGTTCGAGCTAGGAGAGGAGCACTTGGGGAGGCTGCTTCGGTTGGGGATGCTGGCTTTGGTTGCTTGGGAAAGAGAAGCCAGGAAACAAAAACAAGAATGCTGATTTGGTTTGGACTGCCCCTATTCTTTTGTGTATTTTTAGTTCACTTGACCCCACTAGAAGCAAATGGCTATGTCCCCAACAATTTCAGCATGGGTTCAATCTTGACACTATGATTTAAATTAGCAATTGAAGTTGGATTGAGCTCAAAACTCAACCATTGTATAGAGAAAAGTTTCTAGTTTTCATTTTACTAACATGCACACTCTAGGTCCTTATAGTTCTCAAGTTACAACGCTCTGAACTTTAATGAAAACCACATTTGTACACTGAAATTTCTAGCTCTTAAATTTGGTTAAGTTGGAAATTCTTAAGTGGAAAAATTTGGGATAGATTCTGAAGTTAACAGTGGATCTCAATGCGGCCAAAATTTGGTTGGCGCTAATGTTAACTGCATGAGACGAATTCGAATTTGGGGCCATGACAGGGGCCGAGGCTTGCGGGGACTCTGGTCGGGGTCCTGGTTGGAGCCTGTGGTGGTGCTTGATGCGGGGTCCAGTCGGAGTAGGTCCCTGCGGAAGCGCCGGTCCTGGGTCGGTCAGGGCCGGCGGGAGCACCCGACCCGAGATTGGGCCGGAGTAATCAAGGCGGGTGACCCTTTGGGGTCTAGGGAGGCCTTTGATGAAGATGTGGTCCAGCGTGGCCCATTTGGTATCACATTTAATGTCGGCGATAACCCCCTTTCAGTAAGGGACGAGGGCCATGTCGGTTTCACCTTCGGGGTTGCTGCGCCGTCGTCAGTCCAGACTCCGGGGCTAGATAACTCGGAGAAATACGATATTGAAATAGATGTATACTTTGCTGTGGGGTACCCCTGGTACGGGTATTCGTTAGTAGCCCCGGGGCGTCTGAACGCAAGCGTTTCGGGAGGACCTTCCGCTTCGTTCGGTAGGGTCTTCTCGGCGGTAGCGATGCGCATGAAGAGGGAACAGTGTCTTCTGGAAAAGGACGTCCTGCTCGGCCGAGTCCAACCAATCCGTCGGTGTTTATTTGACTGGTGCGACGAAGCACCGGCAGGTGTAGCCCCGAGCGGTCGGGAGCTGGTCGGGGTTACATGCACCAAAATGAATCTGACCGACTTCGGCCGGAGGGGTCCTATTGTGCGACCATGTCATCGGCATGGGTACCTTACGCAGTCGCTTGTTTCGTCGGTTAGACGCTAGGTCAGGCCGTGGGGAGGCGGATGCCCTTACGAGAGGCTTCGGTTCCTAGTGCTCGTTTAACGTCGTAGCTAGACGCGGCCGTGATCGGTAGGGAGGTCCGGATGCCTTCGCGAGAGGTTCCGGTTCCCGAGTGCTTGTTTAACGTCGTAGCTAGACGCGTTAGTGCTATTTTTACACCGTAGCTGGGCGGAGAGCGTCCATCTCGAGTCCTCGTCAGGCGAGGCAATCTGCGAGAGGAGAGGCCGCTGTCGATCCCATGTATACGCCCCGTCCGTAGGTGTGGGACCTGGAGGGGGTGAGCAGACGCGTGTTTGCCTCGTCGTCAACACCGTGCTCGTGGAGCCGCAAACGGTTATCCGAGTGGGCCTCGAGATCGAAGCGATCTCGAGCGGACGATCCTTACGCCGGTGTCCGACCGCTGGGCGACCCATAAAAACCTTTCTTTACTCAATCCGTGCTCGAACCCCGAGCCGTTCAGTAACTTCGGGCGCATTGTTGCTGCTTCTTTCGGGGCTCAAGGAGAGTTTGAAGTATGGTCTCGACACGAGCTAAGGCGATTGGGTCGTCCGCCAACCCAACTAGAGACCCACCGAGGGTTCGCTTAAACTTGCCCTCGCTCATTTGCTTGCCGGGGTCGGCGAGGGATCCATCCGGTGGATCCTGCCCTTGGGACCCACGGCCAGGTCTTATTCGTCAGGCATTCAAGCCTTCTCGCCACCTCGAGGCTGCGAAGGCCTGGTGGGATTTTTGAACCTGCTCCGGGTCGGTTTTAGCCGATCTGGAGGCAGTGATCTAGGGGTCGCGTGGCATTTCGCCCGGAGCGATATCCCGGCATCCTTGCAAGCATTTAATGTGCGTGCGGGAATCAAAATACGAAACGAAATGATCCGGGGCGATACGTCTTACCGGCGGCTTGTCGTGGCGTTTGCGATGGGACGCGCGATGCCTGGATTGGCGAGGGTTCGGCCGATGTTTGTCCAGCTAGCAGATGCTTTGGTTGGTACCTGCAGATTTTGAGGTAATGAGGGGATCGTTTTCCTATCCTTCGCCATCGTTGTTCCCTTGCTTTTTGCAATTTCCACTCCTGCAAAATGTCATGGACTGGGTTGAAAAGGGTTACGATCGTGGGGGAACCAAATGGCCAGTCGGACCATTGCATTGGTCCGATTCTTATTCTTCATGCTTCCCAGGGAAGATGAACATTCGATGACCGTGGATTAAAAAACCGCAGGGGTTATACAAGCATGGGTCGATATACTGATGTCTTTTAGGAAAGCTCTCCGCATGGGTATTTCCTTCTTCCACAGAGCACTACTGCAAATCAGAGCTGGGCGAGGCCGAGTGCCTCGGTCGAGGGGTTACCGCTAGGGAGGACCATGTAGCCGAGTCCGCCACCCGAATTCGTGAAAGTGTGTGGCTTGCAGCCCGGGCAAGCTGGCGGGCCGAGCTCGTGATCACTACACGACGCTCGGACTCGAAGTGGAAAACGAATGCGGAAGAACTTGTAAGGGAAAGATTGCCTTATATTTTATTTCGGATGCGGGAGGTGTTGTGGCGGTCGAGTCCTCCACTCGGGGTCTCCGTGGCCCATCCTGACGTCGCTTGGCGCTGACTACGGCCAGCCACCGAGCCTCGAACTGAAATCGAAGGTCGCGATCTGCGCTCCCTCCTAAGCATGGCGTCCTTCGCCCCAACCGTCACGTCGCATTTTAATGCGAGGTGAGGGGTGTGGACAAGCGCGTCGGTAGCCCACAGGACGTCACGATTAATGCTTCAGGCGACACGCCGCCGGACGATTCCACTTCTCCGCCTCCGCCTGCCCTATAAATATGGTGCGGAGGGAAAGAGCCACTATAGCTAGCGCCGCCTCCACCTTCCTGCTCGCTTTTGCCCTTTGTCAAGAGAAGAGGAGAAGGATCGAAGGCGGGCGTTGATGGCGAGTGGCGGCGATGATCGAGGGGCGTAAGCGGAGGGAACGGCGGACTTCGGGTCGGGCCCCAAGAGATCCCGTCGCCGATCCGTCGTTGATGCGTCGTGAAGGAGGGCTCAGATTGCCCTCGCCGATCTTCCGTGATCCGTAATCCTCGCTCAGAGTGAGTCTTCTTTGTTCGCCCCGGCGATGGCTTTGGTTTTCCTCTTGTTGCTAATGTCGGCTGCTTGTTGCTTTGACCGGCGCTCATCGCTCGTTCTAGCGACCACCGCTTGCTGCGCCGCCACCTTAGTGGGGGGCGACGCCATCGCTTACGACAGGGCGGCGCCAAGATGACGGCCGCTGCCGACGCGGCCGACGCTTCCTTAGCGCCGCAGTTGCCACGATGCCGCCGGGCGGAAGTGCTTTTTCGGCAAGCACGGACCCGGCCCGCCGAGGGGAACCGCGCAAGCGCGAGGAGGTGGCGGCGAATGGGCTCGGTCGCCGCCCGAGGAGGAGCCACACTGGTGAAGACGCAGCTGTCATAGCTGGCCCGGCCGAGGCCGCCGAGAGGACCTCACCAATGTACGCGAGCGGCTAGCCTCGCTGGAGGGCCTCCTCTCCCCGCTCCGCCGCCTTCGAGAACATGGGCGGAGCTCGAGTCTCGGGGTGAGGCCGCCAGAGCCTCTCGAGCTTACTCCGGCGGGTACGCTTCGCTTTAACCAGCGGCCGATTCCTTTCCGACTTGCCCGCCTCGCATGAGTGTTCCGCCACGAGGGTCGAGCTGCCTCCGCGGCCGCGGTGGAATACTTGGCTCGCTCAAGGTCACCGCGACATCCTTCGATCCGATTGCAACCGTTGCGGATCGCGGGGATGTGGACCTGCGGGCCGGCAAAGCGACCGGCCGGGGAGAAGGTGGCTGAAGGCTGGTGACGTCATGAAAGCGGCGACAGCCTCGACGACGACACGGCGAGGGCGATGCTCGATCGTAGCCTAGAGACGGCTCAGCTCCCCCTCGCCTTTTTTCTTCTCTTTCTTTTTTTTGTAATATACGCCACCGCATCTTCGCGACTTTTGGGGATTTTGCCTTATATTGCGCGTTTTCTCCTTCGTGATGAGCGCTTCACTGGATGACCGTAGCCGATGGGGTGTGGGCCATAGCGCTTTCGGCAAAACGAGTTACCACCAGGATGGGTCACGCTGTATTCGGTTGGTGCACGATCTCAGATGGCCATACGGGTAGGCGATCCTCTAGCGACGCGACGACGATCGGGTGTGATCAAGACGTCACGCCGCCCTGCGTGTTTTAAAGTTGCGGTGAATAAGGATAAAGTTTTAGGATAAAATCGCTTAACTTTTCGATATTCCATGCGCGTTGGGTACAACGTTGCCGTCGGCGTCTTTGAGTCGAAAGGTACTGGGTCGGAGGACTTCCACGACGGTGAAGGGTCCTTCCCATGGAGGGGACAGCTTGTGCCTGCCGATGTTGGACTGGACCTGGCGCAAAACTAGGTCGCCAACGTTGAAGGACCGTCCGCGGACCTATCGATCATGGTAACGCCGCAGCGTTTGCTGATACTTGGCCGATCGCAAAACGGCCACATCGCGTGCCTCGTCATGTTGGTCGATGGCGTCTTGCTGCGCGTCGAGCCCCCACGCCTCGTCGAAAGCTTGCAGTCGTGGTGCGCCGTAGTCCAGGTCGGTGGGTAAAACGGCTTCTGCGCCGAACACCAGAAAGAATGGCGTGAACCCGGTCGATTGGGTCGGCGTGGTCCGCAGGCTCCAAAGGACGGAGGGCAGCTCGGCTGCTCATCGTCCCGCGAATTTCTTCAATCAATCGAAGATCCGTGGTTTTAGCCCCTGGAGGATCATGCCGTTGGCGCGCTCGACTTGGCCGTTAGTCCGCGGATGGGCCACAACTGCCCAATCGACGCGGATGTTGAAGTCGTCGCAGAACTCAAGGAATTCTCTCCCTGTGAACTGCGTCCCATTATCGGTAATGATGGAGTTCGGGACTCCAAAACGATAAACGATATCGCGGAAGAAGTTGGCCGCTTGGACAGAAGTGATGGTGGCGACCGGCTTAGCTTCTATCCACTTGGTGAACTTATCCACTGCGACGAGCAGGTGCGTTAAGCCCCCGGGCGCCTTCTTAAAGGGGCCGACCAGATCAAGTCCCCAAACGGCGAACGGCCATGTAATAGGGATCGTCTGTAGGGCTTGCGTAGGAAGATGCGTCTGTCGAGCAAAGAATTGGTACCTTCAGCAAAGCGGAACAATCGCTTTCGGCATCGGCCATCGCCGTTGCACAAGAAAACCTTGGCGAAGGCTTTGCCCACGAGGGATCGTGGGGGCGTGATGTCCGCAGATTCCGCGTGGATGTCCAGCAGAGCCGCTTCCTTGGTTCGCCAGATGCACTCGAGGACCCTGAGGGGCTTCTCTTGTAGAGGTCTTCTCAGACCAAAGTGCAAAGGATTTCGCCCCACGAGCGAGGCGCCGGCCTCGGTGGGATCGGAGGGAGCGATCCGTCGGTTAGTCGGGTGATGAAAGGTTTCTCCAATCGAGTCGGCATCAAAGACGCCGAGTGGATTGATTCGAAGACTCCGGCCGGACACCCTAATCGGAGTGGGCGCATGCCGAGGGTCACCGATGTTCGGAGGAGAATCCGGCGAGCAACTGGGCTTGTAGAGGTCGGAGACGAACATCCCCGACAGGGTGGTCCCATTTGCCGAAGCAAGTTGGCTGTAGTCGGCTTCCCATTGTAGCGGCAGAGCTATGGTGAAGTTCAAACCCTTGAACCTCTCCTCCAATTTATGTGCCTCTCGGTAGTATGTCCATACGATCGCCACGAGGCTCTGAAGCCTTCATGACTTGGTCGACGATAAGCTTGGAGTCTCCGTGTATGTAGAGGCGGTAGCGCCGAGGTCGGCAAAGAATCCGGAGACCGCTGACGAGTGCTTCAGTACTTTCGGCCACATTGTTGGTGGCGCTGGCGCACCGAATCGCAGATTGAAGCTTGTTTCAAGTGGAGAGATGAGGACAATTCCAGCGCTACCGCTCCGCTTTTAGTGTAGGACCCGTCAAGTACATCGATCCCAAGACGGGTCTTTGGGCATGGGCAGCGCCTGGGCTTCGGTCCACTCGGCGACGAAGTCGGCCAAGGCCTGCGACTTGATGGCCGTCCGAGGAACGTACGATATGTCGTGGCCGTTGAGCTCGAGAGCCCATTTGGCTATTCTTCTGGAGGCGTCGCGGCTGCGAATGATCTCGCCGAGCGGCATGGAAGTTACCACGGAGATCGGATGCCGATCAAAGTAGTGAACTAGCTTCCTCTTGGCGATGAGCACCACGTAGAGCATCTTCTGCACCTGAGGGTACCGGGTCTTGGACTCGGAAAGTACTTCGCTAACGAAGTAGACTGGACGCTGCACCTTGAGTACGCGGCCTTCTTGGTTCGCTTCCTGGCCTTGTGGCGACAACTTGGGTCGTGGCGGCGATGTAGAGGAGGAGCGACACTTACAGCGTTAGGCGACCAACACCGGGCGTGGTTAAGAACGCCTCAATCTACCGAGGGCTTCTCGCACTTTCTGGCCCGAGATGAAGTGGTCGGACTTCTTGAGCAGGCTTATAAGCGGCGGATTCGCGCCACCGAGGTGGGAGACGAAAGCGGCTCAAGGCCGCTTAGGCATCCCGCCGATTCTCGACTCCTTGAGTTGCCGATCGGACCCATCTTCATGATCGCGGCGATCTTCTCCCGATTAGCTTCGATGCGCCGCCGAGACGATGAAGCCGGCGATTTTCCTTGGGGACCCCGAAAACGCACTTCTCGGGGTTGAGCCTGATGCGAAACCTTCAGAGGTTCGCAAAAGTCTCCTCCAAGTCAGCGACAAGGTTGTCAACCTTCTTAGTCTTGACGATGATATCGTCAACGTACGCCTCGATGTTACGCCCGATCTGGTCGTCAAAGCACGTTTGCATACATCGCTGATATGTAGCACCTGCGTTTTTCAGACCGAACGGCATCAAGCGTAATAGAACGAGTTTAACGGAGTGATGAATGAGGTCGCGAGTTGATCGGACTCCTTCATCGCTATCCGTGGTAGCCCGAGAAGGCCCAAGAAAGACAGGATTCACACCCCGGTGGAGTCGATAACTTAGGTCGATGGGACAATGGAAAAGGGTCCTTGGGACATGCCTTATTGAGGCTCGTGTAATCAACACACATTCTCCATTGCCCGGACTTTTTTACAAAGACAGGTTGGCCACCATTCGGGGTGGCGGACCTCTTTATGAACCCCGACCAAAAGCTTGGCGATTTGCTGCGCCGATGATCTTGGCGCCTCTCTTCGTCGAAGCGGCGCAAGCGGCTGGACGACCGCCTCGAGCCGGCCGAATATTCAAGGAGTGCTCGGCGACTTCATGGGATGCCGGCATGTCGGAAGGTTTCCATGCAAAGCGCCCCGATTGGCGGAGGAAGTCGACGAGCGCTTCCTATTTGGCGGGGAGCGTGGCTCCGACGTGCATGGTCTTGGTCGGATCTTCGGGATCGACCGCGACTTCCTTCGTATCCTCGGTGGACTTGAAGGATCCGGACCCCGACTTGCTGGAGTCGGGGGGGGGGGACTCCGAGGTCTCCTTCCGGAGATTCTCGAGCTCGGCGGACGCAATGATCACCAACGCCAACTCACAACCGCTCTTCTCGCAGTTGTAAGCGAGCCGAAAAGATGCGGCCACGGTGATGACTCCCCGCGGCCCCGGCATCTTCAGCTTGAGGTAAGTGCAGTTGGGGATCGCCATGAACTTGGCGTAACACGGCCTCCCCATTATGGCGTGATAGGAGCCAGGAAACCCCACGACCTCGAAGGTGAGGGTCTCGGTGCGGAAGTTGACATGGTTCCTGAAAGTTACGGGCGGATCGATCTGCCGAGTGGATGGGCTTGCGGACCGGGGGCGATCTTGAGTGGAAAGGTGCCTTGCTCGGTCGGAGACTGAGCGAGGGATTCCTGAGCATCGAAGGTCTCAACGTATAGGATGTTGAGACCTGTTGCCATCCATGAGCACCTTGGAAGGCGCCGTCCCACAATGGGGCCACACCGGAGGGTATCTCCGGGTGCGGAACGTGATCGGGGTGATCGATCCGATCGAAGGTGATCGATGACTCACCACGAAGATATTTGGGCACTGCGGGAGCCGCCGTGTGAACTTCGCGGAAGGCAAGCCACGGCGTTTGTCGGCGTAGCTCGTTGGTCCGCCAAAGATCATGAGGCGACCATCGAGGTTAAGGAACTCTTCGCCGCCTCTTTGGGCTTGGCATCCGGTCTTGAAGTCGCGCTTCTTCCTTTACCCCGCGCGGAGGTTCCGGAGATAAACGCTCGAGGTTTAGATCCACATGACTTGTGTTTGACGGGTACCATGATGCGGACATGAACATCCATCAGTTTTGAAGTGGTCGAGATCTCCGACGCCTACGGCTTAGCGAGGCGGTGGTTGTACCCGACCACGGGGCCCTCATGACCCCGCTTCTTCGTTTCTTCTTGTCGTAGCGGTCGGGGTAGCACCGCGTCGGGGGCGACCTCTCGCTTGGCCTTCCCCTTATCGAAGATAGCTCCAATAGCCTCCTCGTCGGAGGCGTGGTTGGTAACAATGTCGAGGAGCTCCTTGGTGGTCTCTGGGCTTGGCTGACCAGCTGTGCACCGAGCTTTTGACGAGGTGCCGTAGATGAACGCCCCGACAACATCGGCGTCGGTGACGTCGGGGAGCTCGTTGCATTGTTGGGAGAATTGTTGGATGTAATCCCGGAGAGACTCCCCCGGCTGCTGCTTGCAGCTTTTGAGATCCCAGGAGTTCCTAGGGTGTTTGTAAGTGCCCTGGAAGTTACCGACAAAGACGCTCTTAAGGTCGGCCCATCTCCTGATGGTGTTCGCGGGCAAATACTCGAGCCATGCTCGGGCAGAATCCGCGAGGTAGATGGGGAGGTACTGGATGACGAAGAGATCGTCCGTGGCACCTCCCGCCTGCATGCGAGCCGAAGTCTTCTAACCGGACAATGGGGTTCGTGGGCCCGATGTACTTGGTTATGTTGGTGGCGCCGGAATCGGGCGAAGTCCGCATGACGAGATTCTCATAGGGGTAGGTTTGTAACATCCCTAATTTTGGCCAGATTTTAAATTTTGGAGTTATTTGAATTTTATGAATTAATCAACCTTTAATTGCATTTAATTGCATTTAATTGAATTTATTTAATTTTTCTGGGATTTATTGGAATTAATTGGATTTTATTTATATCATTTCCTTGAGTAATTAAATATCAAAAAATATAATTATCAAAAATTAAAACTAATATTTTATTTAGACTCAAAATGCTCTGAAATATTTTATAGAATTTTTCTAGAATTTTTCTGGTGTTTTTAGTGCCCCAAATAATTACTTTGAATTGCTGTCTTTATTTTTATTCGTAAAACCCGGAAAATAGCTAGCTACAGTGTTGGGCCGACCCAACACTGTGCTTCGCTGGGAAAAACCCTAATCGCCGCCGAATCTGGACCGTCGGATCGGGATCCAACGGTGGCGTGGTGACTTCGGTCTCGGAGAGGCGATTGTTGTAATGCCATGCCGTCGCCATTGGGTCTTAGAAGATCGTGTCGTGATATTGCAAGGCCGATGCATGTCAAGCAAGTGAAGTACTTCCCATGCTCAAGACTCTTCCGCTCATTTCCCCTCACTCTCACGCTCGCCATCCACCATAGCACGCATGAATAGCTCGCCGTAGTTCACACTCTTCCCCGCCGGTTTTTCCGTGCCCGCTTGCGCCGTCCGTCGGCCGCCCGCTGCCGCCAAGACCACCTCCGAAGTTCACCGAGCCGAGACGCATCCGTGTGGTTACTCCTTCCGACCGAGAAGCTCGAAGCGCCGTCGCCGTGTCATCTTCTCCAAGTCCGGTGGCCAGCGCCGCCGCCTCTTCTTCGACTCATGACTCACCTCGGCCGTCGATCATCATCAAGCGCCCAAGGTAACGCCACGAGGCAGATTAACGATGAACCGCTCGGTTAGTTCTTGCACCGTCTGATCCGAATCCAACGGTCGGGATTGCATGCATGCGTGGCCTGATGATCCCTCGACGCGTGTCAGTCACCGACATGTGGGGCCGGGCGCTGTTCACCGGGCCCACACGTTAGTGGGTGGACCGTCGGTCGTGCTGGCGTCAGCGTGACGTCATTCGGGCCCACTTGTCAGTGACCGGAACCGACGTGGCTCGCTCTGGTGCCGACGCGTGTCGCCGAGAAGGATTAATCCGGATTTTCAGTGGAAAAATAAATAGAATAACTCGATTATTCATTTTTGAATTTCAGCAAAACTTGAAAATGCTATAACTTTCGCATTTTAACTTTCGGATTTGGGTGATTCCAGTGCCCAAAAATTTGTAAAAATGTGAACTATTTATTGGTGATTTTTATTTTATTTTAGAATTTATATTGCTGTCTGTATAGTGTATTTATTGTGTGATTGCTTGTGCAGAGTAGACTCAGAGTCATGGGTTTAAATCGAGGAGAGTTTGAAGACCCGTCGCAGAACCTCGACCAGAACCAACTCCTCTTGAAGGCAAGTCATGCTTTGATCATTTCGCGCCTAGTTTTAAAAGTATATTTTGATTTCCATATTGCATGCTATGTTAAGTACAACCACTATTGATTAAATTGGGAAATGCTAGTTAAAAGCCAAACTTGTTATGCCACCTTGATTATAATGTTTATATGCCCTGAAACCTTGTCCACCCTAAGATGCTTAAATATATTTGGATGCTAATATGATGCCAACACGGGAGGCTAGACCGTGATTAGCCGCTTAGCCTCGCTTTGTGTCGTGGAATGACTTTCAAATATCAAATGAATATTGACTAAACAATTATGGAGCGCATTTTTGGAAAATCACGATGATGTCATGAATTGGGCAGGATAGTGACCTGTGTGGTGCTATTCATGGAATGATGTGGAAAATGGCATGTGTTGCTTAAGTATAAAGTGGGGTGGGAAAATGATTTGAGCAAGGGCAAGTGGCAAGAAGGCTTGTGCCTGTGGGCCAATGTGGCAATGGGCTGTTTGAATGATTAAGAAGGTCGTGTGCGAGTTGTATAAAATGGATGTCTTGCAGGGGACGAGTTAAGGACTTAACCTTGCGAGCCTTTGAGGCTGAGTTCCGTGTACAACCACTTGTCAGGAATGGGACGGACCTAGTTAAGTAGGTTTCGACCTCTTTCCTTTGAAACCTCTGGGTGACAGTGCACAGTGCAAGCTGGGAAGCGATACATGTCTTTGCTGGCTTGGTACCCATTCAAGCAGTACTTGCCCTGTCTAAACTTTGGCTCTAAGTGAGGGAAGTGTTAGAAGGAGGTATGAGAGAGGTTCAACGGTTAAATGTTAGTCTCCTAAAGGCTTTGTTGCAATCAATCGCTTGTGTGGTGAGCAATTGTATCCTCGTGGGTAAAGTGTCTGACCTCTGCAGAGTGTGTGTGTGAATCTATTGAATAGCCGTGGTCCATGTATTGGACATTGCTCGGTGATTCTGATCAAGGGTTAGATTTTCAAAATGAAAATGTGGAATGGGTGTGTGTGCCAAAAGGTCGTGTGAATGAAATTAGGGTGTGTGCCAAACTCTTGGAAAAAGAATTGAGAAATTAATTATCAATAATATTGATGTTCTTGCTTTTAATCTAATAGGATTACCTATTAAAAGAAATCTTTGCTTCATGCAAAATAACCAATTAAGCCTTTCCTTGGAATAAGCCTTGCATATAGTAATAGTCTGCATTGTGCATGACTTGTTGAGTATGTTGTATACTCACCCTTGCATCGACAAAAACCTCAGAAGAAGAAGAAGCCGTGCGACTTGGAATGAAGAGAGTTAAATGAAGGCCAGGAGGATTAAGGGTTGAGCAGCACTCGATGCTTTGTGGCTAGGAGTGGTTCCGCTTATCGTATTTTGCTTTATTTGAATGAACTTGATCTTGATGATATTTATCGCCTGCTGCTGAAGTATTGTAAAGGCGACCATAAGGTCATGTAACTCGTTACTATTAATGTTTGAAGTACTTATTATTTATTTCCATTGTGTATGATCGTGGTACTTCAACTTTGTTTTATCCTGTGTACTAAGCGTGATCTGGACTAGTCTGAATACCACAGAGTGTCCGAATCTGTGGAAATTCGGGGCATGACACCTTGCTCCAGATCGGCCTGGAGCTTGACAAGCTCAGCCTCTTGAGCCTCCAGCTGCTCGCGTTGCCGCTGGAGCTCCGTATGGCGGGCTCGAAGAGCCTCGGTGCGCTCGCACTGGATTTCCGCCTCCCGCGCCTCTGCACGCCGGGCGACGGTTCCCGGGCTGACGGAGGTGGTGGCCGGGGCATCCGGCCTCGCCATGTTGCATTCGCGAGGGTACAACGCGCTGGAGGTGATGCCGTAGACGGAGGTCGGCAAATGGCCGACCGTAGCCACGAGGTGTGAGCCTGCGGGGGGTGATGCCGTCATGCGTGCAGGCTCGCAGGGACCACTACTAGAGGTAGCGTGGCGGTAGACGGAATCCCACCTCGGGGTCCACGCAGGGTCCCCAAGCTGAAGGTCACCGAGAGTGTGGGTGACGTAGTCCAGGCTCGATGTAGGTGCTCGTGCCTGGAAAGTGGCGGGGATGAGCACGAACTCTCCTGCCGGGATGGTGATGAAGTCGAGGGAGCCGAAGCGGATCCAGCCCCTTGACGCAAACGCGCCGTCGTCGGTGAAGAAGGCCATCGAGGAGGGAAATGGGAATCCAGAGATCACGAAGATGACGCACAAAGGCCCCTACCTGGCGCGCCAACTGTCGGTGTTTCGTATAACCGGCAAGTAAATTTGTAAGTATAGGGGATCACGCGCCCCCTCTCCTCGAATAGTTAGGCAAAAGAAGCCTCGGATGAACACTGGATCGGACTGAGGAGTCTAAGATTTGTACTGGTTCGGGCTGAACGTCTCTACTTCTAGTTCATGGTGATGGTTTGAATTGCCCTGAGCTTGGGGAGCAAATAGAGGTTACAAACGGAGGCTAAGGACAAGCCCTTAGCACTCGCTCGAGAGGAAGAAATCGGGAGGGCTTTCCTAAGCCTGGCGTCGACCCGGGTCGGAGGATCCTGAGCGATCTAAGGGGTGGTGCCGGTGAGCGAGCTCAAGTGGTGTGTGTGTGAAGGAAAGAAAATCTATCCCCCTCCTCCAAGGGCCCCCTCCCTTTATATAGGTAGGGAGCGGGTTACGAGATTTGAAAAAGAGGTAGGGGAATGCTACGTCAAGACACCGTAGTCTTGATCACGATGGCGTCTGAGCTCTTCATCCGGCGACTGGTCTTCGATCATGATGGTAGCGAGGCTCAGTAGCGTTCCATACGGGGTGGAGTAGACCTGGCGGCGCCCTTTTGGAGGACGACACTGCCCTCTGGCGCTGTCGGATCTTGGCGTCTTGAAAAGATGGGTGCTTTAAATGAGGCCGCCCTCTGGTTGCCTTGAGAAGGAACCGTCCGTCCCAAAGTTACCGCAGGCGTCCATGCAGCGGGTGACCCTTCGGCGTGGGCTGGCGGCGTGGCGAGGCTGCGGGGCGAGGCTTCGGGGACTACGGTCGGGGTCTGGTTGGAGCACAGTGGTGGTGCTTGATGCGGGTCCGATCGAGATGGGTCCTATGAAGCCGCCTGGTCGATCGGGGCCGGCGAGAGCGCTTGGGCCGAGATTGGTAGGAGTAATCAAGGCGGGTGACCCTTTGGGGTCTAGGGAGGCCTTTGATGAAGATGTGGTCCAGCGTGGCCCATTTGGTATCACATTTAATGTCGGCGATAACCCCCTTTCAGTAAGGGACGAGGGCCATGTCGGTTTCACCTTGAGGTTCTTTGCTTGCGTCGTCGATCCGGACTCAGGGGCTAGATAACCTTTCGAATCTGATTTTGAAATAGATGTATACTTTGCTGTGGTGTACCCCTGGTACGGGTATTCGTCACATCCGTCTCTAGTTCGAACGGCAGACCAAAATCTAGCAATTTCAGAACCAGAACTGAGGACATGGCATGCTTCAGCTGGACAAAGGCTTCGTCTGCCGGTTTACTCCATTCGAAGGACTTCCGTTTCAGCAAGTTGGTGAGAGGTTTGGCCAGCACACCATAGTTCCTCACAAATTTTCTGTAGTAGCCCGTCAACCCAAGAAACCCTCGAAGTTCTGTCACAGTACTGGGTGTCGGCCACTCCTTCATTACCTTGGTTTTTTGTGGATCGGTAGCGACCCCTTTGTCAGATATTATATGCCCCAGGTATTCAATTTGTGGCTGCGCAAAAGCACACTTCGATCTCTTCTCAAACAACTTATGAGCTCGCAAGATTTGCAGGACCAGCGCAAGGTGTTTCATATGTGCTTTCAAATCAGGACTATACACTAAGATATCGTCAATGAAGACCAATACGAACTTCCTCAAATATGGAGCCAGAATAGCATTCATCACACACTGAAATGTTGCTGGTGCATTGGTTAAGCCAAATGGCATTACCTTGAACTGGTAGTGGCCATGGTGTGTCTTGAAGGCAGTTTTGTACTCATCTTCCTCTCTCATGCGGATTTGATGATATCCCGCTCGCAAATCCAGTTTAGAGAAGTAGGCAGTACCAGCTAACTCATCCAAAAGTTCATCGATCACCGACATCGGAAACTTGTTCTTGATAGTAAGATCATTCAAGCGACGATAGTCTACACAAAACCTCCAACTTCCATCTTTTTTTTGCACTAACAACACCGGAGAAGCGAAAGGGCTCATACTCGGAGTTATAATGCCGACAGATAACATGGCCGCTACATGCTTTTCAATCTCGTCCTTATGAAAGGGCGAATATTGATATGGCCGTGAGTTCACTGGCACCACATCTGGAACGAGATGAATCAAGTGATCATACTCTCGTTTTGGAGGCAACCCGGTGGGTTCAGAGAAGACATCTTCAAATTGCTTAAGCACCATCGAACCTGCTGCATCGACAAGCGAGCTTCTGTCGAGAGGTTCAATCGAGGCCATTGCCGGATACCATTTCCTTGTCCAACTTACCACCTTTGCTCAAGAGAGATGGGGTGAAGTTACGCGAGTGAATCACTTTGTACACCCTTCAACTTGACCAGCTTCCCTTTATAACAAAATTCCACCTCTTTCTCTCGCCAATTGCATGTCATGGGACTGTGAGTTTGGAGCCAATCCATGCCCAGGATGGCATCATAAGCCCCTAATTCAAGTACCCTCAGGTCGGTTTGAAAAGTTTGCCCTTGAATCCACCACTCCATCTTGGGCACCCAGCTATTACAACATAGAGTCTCTCCATTAGCCACTTTCCTTTGTCTGGTTTGGTTTCTGCGTAACTTAGCGCCCGATCACGATCTGCGAAATCCCATATTAACAAAGGCGTGTGAGCTGCGAGTCTAAGAGAAATAACATCACGATTTACGATAGCGCCAAAAATCGATAGTGTCCCTTGTTCACCTCGGATAAAGCATTGAGAGACACTTGAAAGGACTCATCATTTCTGTTTCTTGCTCTTCTAACAGGTGAAGGACTTCATCCGACAATAAGTCCTTGGACTCCTCTCCGGTGATCGCATGCACTGAAGCGATGCATTCTTTTTCTGATGCATTGAATGATGTTGATCATACTTTTCACCGCACTGATAGCATAATCCATTCAAGCGTCGATAATCCCTTAACTGACGCGCCTTCTATAACTCTCCCTGCCCCATTTTACCTCCCCCTTGAGGAAATTCAGTTTTGACTAGCACCCCTCCTTCCTTGCCAGTGCTTGTTCTGAATTTCCACCCCTTTCCTCTATCCAGGACATCCTGTTGCACCTGAGAAAGAAGAGCAGCCCGATCGACCGTGTCTGGGATTTGTCCTTGGACCATGCCACGCAATTCGGGTTTCAATCCTCTCACAAAATGGGACACAAAAAACTCCTCGCCAATATACGGATTATGCATGGAAAGATTGAACATGAGTTCATCAAAGTGTGCTTTATACTTTGCTACCGTGCCCATTTGTCTCGTTTCCACCTGTTCAGTTATCCACCTCTTGTGATCATATGCTCCAAATTTACACTCTACGGCCTCAATGAATTGTTCCTAGTTACTATGCCCATTCTGAACCTTATATACCTGCCACCACCTTGCTACGTTCCCCTCCAAATGCATCGTGGCTGCAGAAACCCAGAGTGCCTCCGGTATGTTAAAAATCCAAAAATAATCACTGCACTTATCCTTCTAGATTCTGGGATTTTCTCCACTGAATATGGGAAAAGTCATCTTAGGCAACCAACTCCTGTTGTTTCCCCCGGCCCCTTCAGATGCTCCTCCTGTCGAACACCTGGTGGGCGCAGTTCCCGTCAGGTAGGGAGATTCTTCTTCCATTCTATGCGCTCGGTGCGTCGGTGTGAGTATAGCCTTCCCTTGTCCATCACCGCTGCCGCCTACGCCGCTTCGATTTTCTTCTCCCACCTTCCCAGCCTCCAACCGCGCCACTGCTTGTGCGGTCGCCTCCATTTGCGCCACGAGTAGTTGCTGATCCTTCGCACCCTACTCGACCGCCATCGCCGTTATTTCCGTTCGACTGATGAGTTGTTGTTGGGCGACGTCCAATGTCTCCACTCGGGCAAAGAGACGATCCAAACTCTCCTGGATCAACGACAGCTTCTCCTCCGTTCGTCCTGTCACCTCTACCATGGCCTCCAAGACGAAACGAGTTTGCACCGATGGTTTTTGGGGCGCCGTGATTGATCTTCCGCTCAAAGCCTTGATCGCCAAACAAGCCGAATCACACAAGCCAAGTTAACCAAACTCAATAACCGAGGTTTTTGCGGAGGTTCTCAGGATCGATTGATCAATCCCAAATTCCTCCAACCCGAGCCTGGAAATTTTACAACTCGGCCAGATGATCGGAACTAGCTCTGATACCAGATTGTGATGGCCCATGGCTCCGATCCTCCCGTCAGAGCGTGAGCGCCTCGCCAATCCGGATCGCAATAAGAAAAGAGGATAAATCTTGGGGAGGAAGTGCGTGTGTTGTTTTTTTCTATTTCATTTCAATCATACAGTTCATCTCTCCATACAAGCTTATATCTCCAACGAACAGCACGGACTCTGCTTTGTTTCAAATATTACCGCTCGAGACAACGACTCGTTAGCGACAAAAGATTACCGCTTCTGATAAACCTCATTAGTAACTTTCCCCTGCCCGATTTTACTTAGAAAGACTCTACGCAATCTCCATCCTACGATTGGATGCTTGATCAGCTCCCGCGAGTGCTATCCTCCTGCCTTGGCGTCCTCATCTTCTTCGCCTTCAGACATGGCCGTGACACGCAGTTGGCTCGGGGAAAGTGGTGGCGCTCGGCGCTTGGGGAAAAAGGAGAGGTGCAGTGAGAACCGGCGGCTGGGAGGCGCACAAGAGAGATAGGAGAGAGTGAGGAAGAGGCATACCTCAAGCCACTGGAACCGGCATAGGAGACCCATTTGGCGGTGGATCTGTGGCCTTCGGGTCTGTGGTCTGCGCTGGATGTGGGTCAGGCGATGGCGGGAGGGAGCAGGAGATCAAGCAAGTGGCGCAGAGAGAGGGAGAGGAGTCAAGGCATAGGCAGCGGCTTCTGGCGCAGGGAGAAGGCCGGAGCAAGCAGCAGAGCAAGAAAGCAAGAAGGCTCTGGCGTGCGAGAGAAGGAGAGGAGAAGGGGTATGCGGAGGCTGGGTGAGGAAATGAAGAATGGAAGAGAGAGAGAGGTGAGAGATGGGGATAGGGTTAGAGGGAGCTCGGCCGGGCCTAATGGGCCGAAGGAATGGGCAACCCTAACAAGAAAAAAAAGAGAAGACAGAAAAATAAATAAATGAATAAATAAATAATGAGACAAGAAAATAAATGAAAAATAAAATTATATTCATATCTCATCCTGTACTGAAAACAAAAGAAAAAGAGAAAATGGGCTGAAAGAGAGAACAATAATAAACAAATCTATATTCTTTTCTCTAAAATAATTCAACAATAAAATACAGAAACAATTGCAGATAAACTCTAGTCATGTCTTAATTAAATCCAAATAAATTTTGCATCTTGAATTCGTAACAAAACATAGGCAATCAAGAAACTCTAAACTGAAATCATACATGTTTTGTACAGTAGATTTCTATTTGATTTTTCCATCTGATATCTTTTTGTCCTATTTAAAAGTTGCTATTTGCTCTATTTTCATCAATCTAGCGTGAGACTCAAGCGTTCGAGCAATGACAATTGACTCGACTTATTTGAAATCAATGAGCAAGGCAAGCACCCCTTTGACCATGTTGATCCCGTTTACAAATGTTTTATTAAATGTTTTACTGCATGCGTGACGAATACTCATACGGAGGTACCCCAAGACAAAGTATACATCTATTTCAAGATCGTCTCTCTCAATCGCTCGCGACGTGGCGTGGATCGAGGCGAAGCGAGCGTATTGGAGGGGTATTACCAATGTCTCCGTCCCTCACAGATGGGATTATCCCTAAAAATCGGCTGAAGCATCAAGTGATCCGCCTTGGGCCCAGCTATGGGCCTCATCAGGTCACGAAAGACCCTCAGCCGTGTCCAAACCCACCAGGGGCTGTCCGACCTGGCTTCAGGTCGGACGCCTCCGCAGCTCGACCGCCACAGTCGAACGCCCATGAGCTCCGTGGGGTTGGTCAGGCGCCCGCGTGCCTCCGACTTGGCCTTAGGACAGGTCCCAGACGAGCTCCAACTCAGCAACCTTTGCCACGTCGCCGGTCGACTCGGGTTGGTCACCGCCTCGACACGCACGACCATCTTTGGGCGGTGGCTCCTTCCGGTGGCGGGGGCTGCCATAGTCAAGCACTGGTCGCTTCACCCCCATCATGCGTAGTGGAGAGACGCACTCCCTCCCGAGGCAGCGTCAGGGCTCGTCTGGCAGCATCGGCGTCGACAGCATGCAGAGGCGGTCGCACCTTCTGACAAGCGCCACCGTTGTGTCTACCAACCGGCGTGGAACAGCAACAGGGCTGTCAATCATCAAGACCGAAGACCAGGGACTCCCAGGCGTAGCGTGCCCCTACCTTTTCTCTCCCAAAACTCCCGTGTAACCTGCTCCCTCCGGCTATATAAAGGGCGGCAGGACCCTCAAGGGGGACGGTCTGAACAAATAAACAAACGAACACTCCTGAGCTTCCGAGCCCCTCCACTCGGATGAGTGCTCAGGGCCTGTCCTGAGCCCTCGCTTGTAACTCCAGCCTTGATCCAGCTGCGCCCAGAGCAATACATAGCCACCACCACGAATTGGACGTAGGGGCGTTCGGCCCGAACCAGAATACATCCTGGGCTCCCTGAGTCGACCATCAAGGAGAGGGAGCGCGTGGCCCCTCGACTTACAAATTTACTTGCCGGTTATACGAAACACCGACAGTTGGCGCGCCAGGTAGGGTAGTCCGCGCGCCATCATCTTCGTCTCCAGACTCCCGGTCACCTCCTTGATGGTTTTCTTCACCCACGACGGCGCGTTTCCGTCTGGGAGCTGGATCCGCTTCGGCCCCCCTCGACTTTGTCGCCACTCCAGCGGGAGAGCTCATGCTCACTTCTGCCGCCTCTCGGGTCTAGGCCTCCGCCAGGAGCCTGGACTCCGTCGCCGACGCCCTCAGTGACCTCTGGTTTGGGGCTCCTACGCGGACCACGGTGCGGAGCCGTCGGCGCGCCAGCCCGCCTCGGGCGGCAGCAAGATAAGCTTTGTCAGGGCGGCAACCTCGCCCCCCGCGGACTCACGACTCGTGGTGATGGCTAGCTATGTGCTAGCCTCCATTCACGAGCTGTTGGAGGATTCCTCCAGCAGCGACTTCAGCTCCGACGCGGAGCACGTCACGGACGAGTTGTACTCTCGCAAGTGCAACATGGCGGGCGTGGCCAACACGGCCGCGACCCCTGTAAGTCCAGGCACCGCCGCCCGGTGCCCCGAGGCGCAAGAGGTGGAGGAGAGCCTCCAAGCTCGCCGCGCTGAGCTTCAGCAGCCAGCCAACGTAGCCGAGGCTCGAAGGCCCAGTGGACAAACTTGAGTGGCACGAGTAGCGCCGACTGAGTCCTTGCAGCGCTTTGGCGCTGTATGACTGCCTACGCTAGGTCCAGCTCAAGCGGCCGAGGGTCTGACGGTCCGCAGCTTCTTCCCCACGCCGGCGAAGCGTCAAGCGGCGGCAATGCCGCTCCGCGGCTTCCCCGAGCCCAAAGCCTCTGATGAGGACATCACTTCCATGGATACAGCCACATCTACACATCAATTTGAACCCGCTGCTATTATACAAGGACCGGTTATTGGAGCTCACGTACGACAGTTTAATCATCAGGTGAATGCGTTCCTAAGCCTGCCCATTAGCGATAACATGAATGGGATGCTATTTAATACTTGTGGTGATTTGATTGTACTTAGGAACCATGGAGAAGGACCCTCGTGGACCAAAGATGGGCCAAAGATCAAGTTCAAGTCAGATTGGAAAGAGAAGCTCAAGTTCGAGTCCAGTTCGGCCTCTCCAACAGTGCCGATTTCAAAATACCATAACTTTCGATTCCAGAGGTTTCTGGAGGCTCATGAGTACAATTTTGAAATATCTAGGAGTCTACTTTTCAAAGGATCTGGTCTCACCTCAAAACTCCATCAGATGCATCCAGAACCTGCCAAATACCACACGTTGCTTTTTCAGTCCGAGTTCGACTCCAGTTCGGCCTCACCAACAGCGCTGACTTCAAAATGCCATAACTTTTGATTCCTGAGGTTTCTGGAGGCTCATGAGTACACGTTTGAAAGATCTCAGAGTCTACTTTCCAAAGGATCTAGCCTCACCTCAAAACTCCTTCAGATACGTCCAAAACCTGCCAAATACCACACGTTGCTTTTTCAGTCCGAGTTCGAGTCCAGTTCGGCCTCACCAACAGTGCTGAATTCAAAATGCCATAACTTCTGATTTTGGAGGTTTCTGGAGACCCATGAGTACACGTTTGAAAGATCTCGGAGTCTACTTTCCAAAGGATCTAGCCTCACCTTAAAACTCCTTCACATGCGTTCTAAAACTGCCAAAAACTACACATTGCTTTTTCAGTCCGAGTCAAACTCTAGTCAAAGCAGGCTTGGTGCTTTGAATTTGAGTTGTATTAGATCTCCTATGCTTTGGGTGACCCCCTCCTGCTCCCCTAGTATAAATAACAACCCAAACCCTCATCTAGGACTGGGGTTTTGTTTAGTTATGTCTAGCCTTTGCTACATATCGATAATCACGCGTGTCGGATAGACCGCCTGCTTTATCATTACAGAACCCCACCGTTTGTGATACTTTCAGAACTGATCTTAATATATATTTGCCAATTTAGTTGGTTGTTCATCTTGTTCTTGCTATGTTCTTCGATTGCTTGCAGGAACAAGGACCTTCGTGGTCAGGTTGATCGCGTCTCGGCAAGATCAATAACGATCTTAAGTTGGTGTATCAGTCGCTAAAGCGCAACGTCCTGGATGGTTGTAGTCGGGCCGTCAATGTCGATTTCTACCAAATTGATAGTTACCCTCCTCTCATTGAAAGATCGAGACCAATGCTTCTATCAGACTCAGGAGCCAAGGCCACGTACCAGAACCTCCGGGGGCTGGTAGAGCGTGCTGCCGTCCACAACCCTTCCGTCCGACTGGACACGCCAACTAAGCAGCAGACCGACACTCCGAATGTGTCCACTCCGTCTGCCGGCCAGTCGGACGCGGGACCTTCCGGGTCGAACTATGGCGTGCCGGTTGCCGACTGAAGTGGGCAATGGTCTTGTCTTTCACAAAGGTGATAGGTGATGTTACTCATAGGACCATATCTAATTATATGATTTCCTTTGCAACCAGAGCATCTAATCGCATGCTTATTTGAGGTATGACTAATTTCCTCACAGCGAATGCACGCTCGATCCTCTAACTTGTTTGGTTGACCGCGCTTCATAGAGCAATACCTATGTTTCGAGCAAGATGCAGGGTAGCGTTCCTTCTCTGAATTCACTATGACTATACCATTCCTGGGAGTTTCTGTTGGGTTGATTTCCATTTTCTCTGGCTCTATTGCTATCACTATTCTGAACTATTTGCGTGATTACCTCAGAGGGGTTAAGAAAGAGGGGAATATCATAGGTAAGGAACAAGAGTCCTAACACAGGGGAGATAGATTTAACCCAATAACTTAAGCAATCAATATTAATAACTTGGTATGGTTGCTTATATAAGCCTAAGAGCTTTGCAACACATACGCACACTCGGCAATTAAGAAGAACCAATTCACCTAAACACACAAAACTACCGTCTACATGGGCGACACTCTATCTTAGGAAAGCGACTCTCACACGAGTCTCAGCGGCTACTTGAAGCACTTGAGTCTTCTAGCTCTTGATACACTTCGTTGATCCATTCTTCCATGAGCTTGATGATTCCTTCCGTTATGATCATGATGGTAGCAACAAGTACTTGATGTCATCTCCTAAGTGTGGTATATCGTTTTCTACTCGGGATAACTCGGATGAGATTTTAACTTTCGATTTGGAAGAGGTAAGAGTAAGAGACTTCAGCAAGGGACAAGAAAGAATTTTTGGTAAGGACAGAAGTAGAAGAATGAGATAAGTCAACACATTATTCTTCTAGGTTGGGTCTTTTTATTTTAGAAAATAATTTTGAAGGACCTATAGAGACGATCGACTATCTAGGGTCAAGACCTACAGTCAGTATGGCTCTGATACCACTTTTGTCGGGACCCGAATATGCAAATCCGGACCCTCTATGTATACTGCACTAGTCCAGGATCACGCTAGTGCACACAGGCTCAACATTAGTGAATATCATAATCATACACAACGTAAATATGACAAAGACATAATATATTAAATATTAGTAGTTGTATGACCTTATGGTCAACTTACTTAGCAATGCCTCACAAAATTTGAGCAACAATTTAAAGCTAGCGGAATGAAGGCGTAGATAACCCCTCGGTATACCACGAACCGACAAGGCTCGCACCTAAACATTCGTCCCTTCATGGTACTCCTTCTTGAGACTTGATGATTTTTTGTAGGCAAGGGTGAGTACACCAACACGTACTCAACAAGTTGTGCACTGAGAATGCAATTCTATCATAGCTATATGCAAGGCTTATTCCAAAGGAATGGCTAAGTGGTTCTTAAGCGATGGAAGCATTTTCAAACATAAGCAATATGTAGTTTGAAAAGACGATAAAACAAATAATAACAAGTAAATAGATTCCATTGTTTGCAAATCAACCCAAGTCTCCACCTAAATCAAATTCCATTACCCACATGGCATCCTGCCATCCCATAATGATTGTTCATTTTAATTAACTACCCCTTGATTGTAATTCGAGCATTGCTCAATACCGTGAAGCACGGCTATCAGAATAGATTGTACACTCTGCAGAGGTTATGCACTTTACCCACATGATACAACCATGCACCACAGGCGAATGATAATGCTTGAAGCCTTTACAATGCATCCTCTTAACCCGGTGCTACCCGCTAAGGTTTCAACAATGAAGAGACTCTGCCACACGACAGGCCCCCCTCTTGCGCCATGTGAGTTTCTCCGTGAACTTGGACCCACACCACCAAGATAGCACTTAAGTTAAGCATTTGCAAATTAGTCGACTAATTTGTCCCATTCCGAACATGTGGTTGCAAGTAAGACTCAGTCAAAGGCTCGCAAGGTTAAGTCCTTAGGATTGATTAAAGCAAGACATACACATACCACCCTTTCTCGCCCATCGGCCCACACAACACCCTTGCCCTTCCACTTGCTTCAATCTAAAGTGATTATCTCCGGTTGGTTACCAAGCATCAATTCAACATCATCATTCCATATTCCATTAGTCAAGATTATTAACCACTAATTCATGAACATGTGATGGCGTAGCATGGCTAAGCAAATCTATTCGGTCTACCCATCTATGTTGATTTTCTATTAACCAACTATAATTAACCAACCTAGGGTGACAAGTGGATCATGGCATACAAATTAACAAGGTAGGGTGTAATTCAATAGGGTATAGTAACTAATCCCAAACTTATGTTGAAATCATTTATACACATCAAATATCAAGTGATAAAGTAAATCAAAATAGCATGCAATCTAATCTATGGGTGCAACATGATCAAAGCACAACTTGCCTTGGTTAAGTTCCTGGTCTTGGTCTGGGAATAATTCCTGAGCTGAGAAATCCCCTTCAGAAGCCTCGCACAATTCAACGTCTACGCGAATCGAGAGAGAAAAGCAAATAAAAACCAAAACCAAAGAGCAAACAAATTCAAAAATTCAAATAAAAGCCACCATTAGAAAGATCTCATTTTTACAAATTTTTAGGAATTTGAATCACCTCAATCCGAGTTCGTATGCGAAAGTTATAAGGTTTTGAAGTTTGAAAATATTGAAAATACCCTGAAAATAGAATTTCCGAATTTAGCGAATTATTTTTATACGGAAAAATCTGATTTTCCCGCCCGAATCCGTACGGCGCGACGCGGCTGATTATGGGCCGTTGATCTCGAGATCAACGGTTCACGCTTACCCTTGGAGTTCCCTATTCACCGTCGGCGTGGGCGATTCCGTAACCGTTGAAGATCGACGGACGAAGCTTCGAGCGGCGGCGTTGAGGCAATGGCGCGGATTCTCGGAGCGAAGACGAAGGTGAAGGCGATGGCGCTGCGAGGCTTCACGACGACGAAGAGTTGGCCGATTCGACGCGTCTCGTCGAGAAGAACTCGAAGATGGCCTCGGCTTGTCAAGAGAAACTCCGGCGACACCGTAGACGCGGCGCAAATCCTCGGCGAAGTTTCGCAACTCCGGCGAGCTCTAGAGGCTAAAGCGGCGGCTCAAGGGCGAAGGCTAGAGCTGCTGGCTGCGAGGTGGTGAGGAGTCTCGGGGTGCGAGGCACGGCTTTATAGCCTCGCATGCGTGCAAAGGAAACCCTAGGTCTCCGAGATGAAGGCAAGAAGCGGCGAAGAAGGAAAGTTCAATCGGAGACGATGACGCTATCCTCGGATTTGCAATGGACGGTCACGATTGCTTCGGGTTTCCTATTCCTTGGCACCTGCAAAGACACAGGCCGCCCACTACTATTCATTCCATAATCTTAGATTTTCCTTTTTATTTATTAGAATAAAGGTTTTGATTTATTTGGGGCCTTAAAATACTCTAAAATTCTGTAAAATTCTCAAAAATATTTTGGATATTCTGGACTTAAATAAAATATTTTCAGAAAAACTTTATTTTGCAAATCTCTTTTTATAATTATTTCTTGACCAAAAGATAATGTATTTAATTCCAAAGAATTCAAATAATCTCAGAAAATCCAAATAAATTCAGAAAAATCATAAAATCCATAATTAGCACTAAAATAATATTATTTAATTAAAGAGCTGAAATTTTGGGATGTTACAAACCTCCCCCCCTTAACGGAATCTCGTCCCGAGATTCAAGGCTGACTAGAGAATAGGTTTGGGAATTCTGCCTTCAAATTATCTTCACTCTCCCAGGTTGCTTCATTTTCTGAATGATTACTCCATTGAACTCTACAAAAGCGAATAGTCTTGTTTCGGGTCCTGCGCTCCATTACATCCAAAATCTTGATCGGATGCTCCTTGTAGGTCAGATCTTCCTGTAACTCGATAGCCTCCAATGGCGTTTGTTCTGTTGGCACCCTAAGATATTTCTTAAGTTGCGACACATGAAACACATCATGGACTCCTGCTAATGACTGGGGCAACTCCAACTATTATGCATCCTCGGCGGCTTAAGATCTTAAATGGTCCAACATATCTAGGTGCAAGTTTTCTCTTTAACAATCGCATAAGAGGTCTAACTGTTGTCGAAAACCCTTTTCTATGATTTAGCGATAATTATCTTTGCCATTTTCTAGGACTTCAAATCTAAGTATGAACTTTGGTGGTTTCCTATTTAACACAACTTCTAGCTTGTTTGGCTTAACAACAACTCCTTTAGAAGTCTTTATATGACTAAGGATTTCGACCTTTTTCTTCTAGAGGTCACACTTTTTGAACTTAGCGTGCGACTACTGCTCTTACAATCTTTCTAAATCAATCTAACATGTTCTGCATCATCTTCTCTTGTCTTAAGGTATACTAGATTGTCATCAACCATGATTTTGTCATTTACACCATAAATATCTTACTTATCACGTTCATTAGATATGCGGGGCATCGGTCAATTCAGGAGATTTAACCAAAACTTATATCGTTTATGTAGAGAGCGCAATCTTAAAAACATCCTTCCCTTGATTCCTAAATTTATGATTGATAATTACCTAAGCGAAGCTTTATCCTAGAGAAGTTCCAATTCTATTCTCAACTGTCCAATCATGTAGTCGATCCTGATATTGGATACTTGTTTTTTTTTACCCTTTCTTTATTTAAAGCATGATTCATTGCACTTTTCTGATCTTCTATTTTCCTTTTTGTTAACCACAAATAACGCACTAAGCTTTCTCAAAACTCTTCCTAGTAATTCTCCATCATGCCTTTCCATTTTTCATTAATTCGCTAGAAACGTTTGACATTGTCTTTTCACTATTGGGTTGTATCGCTCACAATCTTGATCCTCTGATATGACGGCATGCTAGACAAATTCTTAGGAAATATATCAAGGTTTTCTCTAACAACTGGCGCACCTTCTAGTTGGCAAATTCCGCTATTATCCATTAGATGGCTAACATGAAATGTCATCCCATTTTTTTTTCCACGTTCAGGGTTTTAAATTGACATACCCTTCCCAAAACAGCCCTATGCTTGAGCATTTATCATCTTACATTCTTCCTTTTTATTCCTATAATCCGTATACCAATGTATCAACTATTTCCGATTTAATTCTTTTGACAAGGAGACCTTTACATGGACTTCATTGCTAATCTTTTTATTATTATTATTATTATTTTCTCCCAAATAGGGTTACAACATTGCACTAAGTAACTCATGGTACCTAACTTTCCTCATTTAGCATTGATGCTAGGGCTTTGATAGGGACAGAGTTGCGATTGACTGGAACCAACATGATTGCTTTCTTTTCAGGGCACTTATTGGCAAAGTACTCAGGATTGTGGTAACTTTAGCAGAGTTTAGGGTGAATTTTCTTTAGCATTCGATAATTGGAAAATATCTTTACCTAAACGCCTTTTCTTTAATTGCTTTTCTTGGCAAATTTCTTTTGCAACTTTATTGCTTACTCCTGGCGTCATGTACCGGACTGAGATAACTTCCGTTATATATATGGTTATAGAAATTACTTGTCTGTTCTGTGGACATCGATTAGCATCATGGCCTTTTCTGTGATAATTGTAGCACTAAATGACGCTCTACTTGTGATCCCCTACTTGTTGTATTCACATCGCATCCCCTAGTAAATCGATCTTTTTAACCATACAAGGGACCTACTGTGGGTGATGGCTGCTTACTGGTTTTTCTGATTAGGGTCGTTAGGTTCAAGAATGTGCATTTTTATTTCTCCAGGCGACGTCTCCTGGCAACTAACCCTCTCTCTTTTGTTGATAATTCCCGAGCAACTAGGGTTCGTAGATTCTGTTGATGCTAGATTACGGCAGTAACTATTGGATCCAAGGGACACTGAAGTGGGCAATGGTCTTGTCTTTCACAAAGGTGATAGGTGATGTTACTCATAGGACCATATCTAATTATATGATTTCCGTTGCAACCAGAGCATCTAATCGCATGCTTATTTGAGGTATGACTAATTTCCTCACAGCGAATGCACGCTCGATCCTCTAACTTGTTTGGTTGACCGCGCTTCATAGAGCAATACCTATGTTTGAGCAAGATGCGGTAGCGTTCCTTCTCGAATTCACTATGACTATACCATTCACAGGAGTTTACATTGGGTTGATTTCCATTTTCTCTGGCTCTATTGCTATCACTATTCTGAACTATTTGCGTGATTACCTCAGAGGGGTTAAGAAAGAGGGGAATATCATAGGTAAGGAACAAGAGTCCTAACACAGGGGAGATAGATTTAACCCAATAACTTAAGCAATCAATATTAATAACTTGGTATGGTTGCTTATATAAGCCTAAGAGCTTTGCAACACATACTGCACACTCAGCAATTAAGAAGAACCAATTCACCTAAACACACAAAACTACCGTCTACATGGGCGACACTCCTATCTTAGGAAACGCGACTCTCACACCTGAGTCTCAACTGGCTACTTGAAGCACTTGAGTCTTCTAGCTCTTGATACACTTCGTTGATCCATTCTTCCATGAGCTTGATGATTCCTTCCGTTATGATCATGATGGTAGCAACAGGTACTTGATGTCATCTCCTAAGTGTGGTATATCGTTTTCTACTCAGGATAACTCGGATGAGATTTTAACTCGATTTGGAAGAGGTAAGAGTAAGAGACTTGACAAGGGACAAGAAAGAATTTTGGTAAGGACGAAGTAGAAGAATGAGATAAGTCAACACATTATTCTTCTAGGTTGGGTCTTTTATTTTAGAAAATAATTTTGAAGGACCTATAGAGGCGATCGACTATCTAGGGTCAAGACCTACAGTCGGTATGGCTCGATACCACTTTTATCGGGACCGAATATGCAAATCCGGACCCTCTATGTATCTTGCACTAGTCGAGGATCACGCTAGTGCACACAAAGCTCAACATTAGTGAATATCATAATCATACACAGCGTAAATATGACAAAGACATAATATATTAAATATTAGTAGTTGTATGACCTTATGGTCAACTTACTTAGCAATGCCTCACAAGGCTGAGCAACAATTTAAACTGCAGCGGAATGAAGACGTAGATAACCCCTCAGTATACCACGTAACCGACAAGGCTCGCACCCTAAACATTCGTCCCTTCATGGTACTCCTTCTTGACCTTGATGATTTTTGTAGGCAAGGGTGAGTACACCAACACGTACTCAACAAGTTGTGCCTGAGAATGCAATTCTATCATAGCTATATGCAAGGCTTATTCCAAAGGAATGGCTAAGTGGTTCTTAAGCGATGGCGACATTTTCAAACATAAGCAATATGTAGTTTGAAAAGACGATAAAACAAATAATAACAAGTAAATAGATTCCATTGTTTGCAAATCAACCCAAGTCTCCACCTAAATCAAATTCCATTACCCACATGGCATCCTGCCATCCCATATGATTGTTCATTTTAATTAACTACCCCTTATTTGTAATTCGAGCATTGCTCAATACCGTGAGCACGGCTATCAGAATAGATTGTACACTCTGCGAGAGGTTATGCACTTTACCCACATGATACAACCATGCACCACACAGGCGAATGATCGTGTGAAGCCTTTACAATGCATCCTCTTAACCCAGTGCTACCGCTAAGGTTTCAACTTTGAAGGGCTCGCCGCCACGCACAGGCCCCCCTCTTGCGCCATGTGAGTTTCTCCGTGAACTTGGACCCACACCACCAAGATAGCACTTAAGTTAAGCATTTGCAAATTAGTCAGCTAAGCTGTCCCATTCCAGACATGTGGTTGCAAGTAAGACTCAGGTCAAAGGCTCGCAAGGTTAAGTCCTTAGGATTGATTAAAGCAAGACATACACATACCACCCTTTCTCGCCCATCGGGCCCACCCTGGCACCCTTGCCCCTTCCACTTGCTTCAATCTAAAGTGATTATCTCCCGGTTGGTTACCAAGCATCAATTCAACATCATCATTCCATATTCCATTAGTCAAGATTATTAACCACTAATTCATGAACATGTGATGACGTAGCATGGCTAAGCAAATCTATTCCGGTCTACCCATCTATGTTGATTTTCTATTAACCAACTATAATTAACCAATCTAGGGTGACAAGTGGATCATGGCATACAAATTAACAAGGTAGGGTGTAATTCAATAGGGTATAGTAACTAATCCCAAACTTATGTTGAAATCATTTATACACATCAAATATCAAGTGATAAAGTAAATCAAAATAGCATGCAATCTAATCTATGGGTGCAACATGATCAAAGCACAACTTGCCTTGGTTAAGTTCTGGTCTTGATGCAGGAATAATTCTGAGTGAGAAATCCTTGAAGCCTCGCACAATTCAACGTCTACGCGAATCGAGAAAGAAAAGCAAATAAAAACCAAAACCAAAGAGGAAACAAATTCAAAAATTCAAATAAAAGCCACCATTAGAAAGAACCTCATTTTACAAATTTTTAGGAATTTGAATCACCTCAATCCGAGTTCAGTATCACGAAAGTTATAAGGTTTTGAAGTTTGAAAATATTGAAAATACCACGAAAATAGAATTTCCGAATTTAGCGAATTATTTTTATACGGAAAATCTGATTTTCCGCCGAATCCGTCTGGCGCGACGCTGTTGATTATGGGCCGTTGATCTCGAGATCAACGGTTCACGCTACCCTTGAGTTCCCTATTCACAGTCGACGTGGTCGATTCGGTAACCGTTGAAGATCGACGACGGACGAAGCTTCCGCGGCGGCGTTGAGGCGGCGGCGCAGACATTCGGAGAGCGAGCGAAGGTGAAGGCGATGGCGCTGCGAGGCTTCACGACGACGAAGAGTTGGCCGATTCGACGCGTCTCGTCGAGAAGAACTCGAAGATGGCCTCGGCTTGTCAAGAGAAACTCCGGCGACACCGTAGACGCGGCGCAAATCCTCGGCCGAGTTTCGCAACTCCGACGAGCTCTAGAGGCTAAACGGCGGCGGCTCAAGGGCGAAGGCTAGAGCGGCTGGCTACGCGAGGTGGTGAGGAGTCTCGGGGTGCGAGGCACGGCTTTTATAGCCTCCGCATGCGCGCGCAAAAGGAAACCCTAGGTCTCCGAGATGAAGACGGCAGGCGGCGGCGAAGAAGGAAAGTTCAATCGGAGACGATGACTGCTATCCCTCGGATTTGCAATGGACGGTCACGATTGCTTCCAGGGTTTCCTATTCCGCCCGGCCTGCACAGTACACGGGCCGGCCCACTACTATTCATTCCATAATCTTCCGATTTTCCTTTTTTATTTATTCCGAATAAAGGTTTTGATTTATTTGGGGCCTTAAAAATACTCTAAAAATTCCTGTAAAATTCTCAAAAAATATTTTGGATATTCTAGACTTAAATAAAATATTTTCAGAAAAACTTTATTTTGCAAATCTCTTTTTATAATTATTTCTTGACCAAAAGATAATGTATTTAATTCCAAAGAATTCAAATAATCTCAGAAAATCCAAATAAATTCAGAAAAATCATAAAATCCATAATTAGCACTAAAATAATATTATTTAATTAAAGAGCTAAAATTTTGGGATGTTACACCGCCGCCCGCACTCTGGCTCGTGCCGGGCTTGCGTCGCCTTCGATCCCGGCGACGGTGGCCATCGGGTCGAAGGAGGCGTCGTGGCTGGCGCAGCAGGTCAGCACATACTCCGCCACGATGATGGCAACGTTCCGCTCCTCACGAGCAGAGCGCTCGCGCAAGGCGCGGGGCAGGTCAGCTAGAGCGTCCACCACCTGGGTAAGGCCGAGGGCGTACCCGATGAAGTACGGTCCAGCGGCTCGTTCAGCCTCACCCTTAGCGGCTCCAGGCTCCTGGCCATGCTTTCGAAGGCTGGGCGGAGCGTGGATAGGAGGACCTCGCGCGAGGCCCAGTGCTCCGCGTGCAGCCTGGACAGCTCTTCCCCGAAGCCCACGGCCCGAGCCCGCAGCGTCGCCACATCCCCGCGCGCCTCGGTGAGCTCCTCCTCGGCAACCTCGGCCCGAGCCCGCTGTGCTTGCGCCTCCTCGCGTGTCCTCGCGAGCTCCTCTTCAACGGCCTGGACTCGAGCCCACTGCCACATCGGCTCCGCCTCCTGGGCGGCGGCCCTCGCGGCCTGGACATTGAAGGAGGCCTTCAGCCTCGACATTGCGGCCGCCAGGTCCGCCGCCCAAGCTCTCGTCGAAGGGGGATGGCCCGGGGCGATTGGAAGAGCATCGGAGTCCGCTCCGGCCCTGTCTGCCTCCCCTACCGAGGCAGCCACCGGGGATACCGCTGGTAGCTGGCGCGAACCCGAGCCAGAAGCAATGAGAAAAAGAGGAAGCAGCCCAACATTAGCAGAGCAAAATCAAAGCCGTCCCGAAGCACAAGAAAGGAGCTCACTCCGAGAGAGAGATCCTAATGCGGATGATTGACGAGGGCAGGGTGATCCTACCCCTCGCCGCAGTAGCAGAGGGCTCGGCGTCGGTGCGGGGCCTCTTGGCGTCGGAGCCCTGTGGGCCCGCTGCCGCATCCCGCTTCCCAGCCCTCCGGTCGTCACCGCCGTCCGTCATCTGTCGTTCGAGACGTGGGAACCTCTCCGTCTTGTGTTGAAGCAAGGCGCAGGGAGGCGAGGAGGCAAGGAAAACGACAGGGCGCGGCCGCCCACAGGCACTCCATGCGACATTTATAGAGGCGGGGCGGAGCGTCCAAAGCGGGCGCCGCGTTGGGCAGGGAGCCGCACTTGCATTAACTCCACGCCCGGCGCCGCAGGGTGTGCCCTCTCCACTCCTCCCGCTGCGCATTAAAATGCGATGGGGGGCGAAAGGATCTTTGCCATGGCGGAGCGCGTGCGACCCTCGATTTTGACTCTGAGCTAGACCGCCGCATCGACGCGTAACGAGTGAACTGCATGGGCGCGCGGCCCCAAGCTAGTGGAAGGCCCATCTGCTCGCTGTTCCGGTGGTTGAGCGATGGGCCTAACTGCCACGACGCCTCCAGCACGCGGAATAAAAAGCTAAGGCAACTCTATCCTTAAAGCTTTTTTCGTTCCCGCATGAATATTCTACGGGGGCTACAAGTTCACACACTTACACGGGTTGGTGACCGACTGGCTATTTGGTCCCCCCTAGCGGTAACCCTCTCGACCCGAGTGCTACGGCCTACGCCCCAGAGGCTATGGTTTCGAAGTAGCACTTCGCGGAAGAAGGAAGTGCCCTTGCGGTGCGATCCATAGATGGTCGGCAACACTCCTTTCCCGCGCAAGCGCAGATGAACGATTTATACTTAAGTTCCCACACTCACACGGGTCGGTGACCCGACTGGCTATTCGGTTCTCCCTAGCGGTAACCCTCTCAACCCAAGTGCTACAGCCAACGCCCCAGCCGCTACGGTTTCGAAGTAGTGCTTCGCGTTAGAAGGAAGTGCCCGTGTGGTACGACCCATAGCTGGTCGGGAACAATCCTTTTCCGTGTCGACTGCAAGTGAACGTTTTGTACCTTAGATCCCTGTTTTTCCTTGGGCTTTCCTCAAAAGTGTTAACATACCGACCTACGCTTGTACAACCCCTGCGGTTTCTAAAGCTATGGTCGTCAAATGTTTATCACCTCTGGGGAGTGCGAAGGACAAAGCCAGACCTATGGAATGGCCCAATTGGCCAAAACGCTAAAACGAGCCTCGATTCATTACACGACGAGGCTCCTTACATCGCTAAACACAAAAATCTAACTTTTTCCCACTCCCGGTGGAGGACGCTCTGCGACGACATTCGACCGATGATCACTTCGGCGGCAAGGTCGATGCCATCATAATGGGAGATGACGAAGACGAGCACCGAAGAAGCTCCGAGGTCGAACCCCTCGCTCATCAAACGCTCGGCGTCCTCTAGCACGCGGGTCAAGGCGGCGCCAACCAAGCTCAGACCCTGCACGGCGGTTCCGAGCACTCGGCTGTGGACCTCCTGTGGCCAACCCTCCGAAGGGTCGCCAGCTCGGCGGTCTGCTCCGACAGCCCCTTCACAGCAACGAGGCCGCCATGTCACGCTCCTCCACCGCCAGTTGCAAATCTGCAGATCGAAGAAACATCAAAAAGCACACCCGGCAGCCCACGATAGCGGAAGACCAAGCCAGCATTGGGCCGCTTACCGACCGAGCAGGCATCGACTGGGTGGACGCCAGTCAAGCGGACATTTCTTCGGTTGAAGCGTCGCACGTCCCATCAGAGCGCCACGCCGCGCCGCTGGTGAGACGTATCGGTTCCCAATCATTTCCTTTCACAATTAATTGCCTCCGCGCGCATTAAAATCCAGCAGGAGGCGTCAGCGCACCGCCCCGGGCGACACGCCCCGCAACCTCTCGATCTCCGCCGCTAGACCGAAATAGGTATGAAAAGTCCACCGGGTTGCACCGGCCTCGAGGTGGCGAGAGAGCTCAATAGCTCGTGCTTGGACCCGATCCGGCGCCGCGGGTTCCAAAGCCCTAATCCACCAAGTGGATTCAAGGTCGCCCGGCACAAAATGAGCAAGGGGCGAGGACAAGGCGAGCCCCCAGTGTGCCTCGAGTTGGGTTGGCGGATGACTCAATCGCCTTAAGTCGTGTCCGAGACCATACTTCACACTCTCCTGCGGAGCCCCTCGAAGGGTAGCAACCAGCTGCGCTCCGGGTCGGCGGACGGCTCGGGGTCCGATACGGGATCGAGTAAAGAAAGGTTTTTTATGGGTCGCCCCCAGCGGGTCGGACGCCCGGCGCAGGGATCGTCCGCTCGGAGGTCACGTGATCTCCAGGGCCCACTCGGATAACCCGTTCGCAGCTCCACGAGCACGGTGTTCAAACCAACACATGGTAAACACGCGCTTGCTCACCCCCTCCAGGTCCCACACCTGCGGACGGGGCGTACATGTGGGACAGACAGCGGCCACTCCTCTCACAGATAGCCTCACCCGACGAGGACTCGGGACAGACGCCCTTCGCCTAGCTCCAGCGTAAAACAAGCCCTACAAACGCGTCTAGCTACGACGTAAAACGAGCACCCGGAATCCAAAACCTCGCTGAGGCATCTGGACATCCATGCCGACCAAGGTCACGTCTAGCTACGACGTAAAACGAGCACCCGGAATCCAGAACCTCGCTGAGGTATCTGGACATCCATGCCGACCAAGGCCGCGTCTAGCTACGACGTAAAACGAGCACCCGGAATCTAGAACCTCGCTGAGGCATCTGGACATCCATGCCGACCAAGGCTGTGTCCAGCTACGACGTAAAACGAGCACCCGGAATCCAGAACCTCGCTGAGGCATCTGGACATCTGTGCCGACCAAGGCTGCGTCCAGCTGCGATGTAAAACGAGCACTCGGACACCAGAACCTTACCAAAGGCATTTGGGCGTCCGCGCGGTCGGGTCGGATCTCGCCGACCAAAAGGGATGTTTTCCGACCAAGGTAACCCCCCAACCAGCTCTTCGACCTGCTCGGGGGCTCGGGGGCTAACACCCACCGGGTGCGCTCGCGCGCACCCGGTCGAAACCGACCGACCAAGTCGGTCAGGCTGCCGACCAAGGCAGCCTTCCGATCCACTCGGGGGCTCAGGGCCAATCGAGTCCGTCCTCGCCTCGCTCAGTGGAATGTCTGCCGATCAAAGTAACCCCCCGACCAGCTCTCCGACCTGCCCGGGGGCTCGGGGGCTACACCCACCTGCGCGCACCCGGCCCAAGCCGACCGACCAAGTCGGTCGGGCTCGCCGATCTAGCCGTACGCTGCCCCAGAGAACCCACTACTTTGTTGCGCGATGCTACAACTGGTCTCCAAGAGATCGGATCGACAAGAGTTCTCAAACGAGTGGAGGCTGGTAACATTCATATGGTGCGCGAGTTACACACAATTGCTACCCGCATCATATCAAATCTAGCCTGAAGACATCAAGATGACCTAACACCCTAAGCGCCACGCGCGCGCCAAATCGCCTTGATGAGGGCGTCCCTCACCTTGATGAGCTTTGGGACCACATCGATCAGCGCATCAACGGCAGCGACGTTGCCGGCGGTGGCGTCCTGCTCAGCCCATTCGGCCTGGACAAGCTCGAGGTCCTCCCAAAGCTCCAACAGAGAGGCCTCCCCGCCCAGGGGCACCGGCTCGTCGTCATCCCCGAAGCTGAACACCAAGGTTCCATTCTTGGAAGAAGCCATGCGGGAAGCCAAGCGCTGCGGAGCAATCAAAAACCCGCAAGGCAAATGGCTCCCCCAACTCCCGCAACCGTGCCATCCTCATATGTGTCCTCAAGGCGCGGAAGCCGAGTGGTTCCTGATCAATGGGGGCGCAAGAAGCCGAAGCGTCGCCATGCGTACAAAGAGATCACGCCGCCGAAGACGATGGGCCCATCCAGGAACGCACGCGTTCCAGGATGGCCCCGGGGGTTACTGATGAATACTCATACCATGGGTACCCCACAGCAAAGTATACATCTATTTCAAGATCGTCTCTCTCTCAGTCGTTCGCATGTGGCGGCGAGACTGGAGGCGACGCAGAGCGCTGGAGGGGGTATTACCAAAGTCTCCATCCCTCATAGATGGGATTATCCCTAAATATCGGCTGAAGCATCAAGTGATCTGCCTTGGGCCCAGCTATGAGCCTCATCGGGTCACGAAAGACCCTCACCCTCATCCAAACCCACCAGGTGCAGTCCGACTTGGCTTCAGGTTGGACGCTCCATGGCTCGACACAGCCACAGTGGGACGCCCCAGAGCTGAGCTCGGCGGGGTTGGTCGAGCGCCCCTGCGGCCTCTGACTTGGCCTTAGGACAGGTCCCAGACGAGCTCCAACTCAGCAACCTTTGCCATGTCGCCGGTCGACTCCGAGTTGGTCACCTGCCCCTGGACACGACGACCATGCTGGGGCAGGTGGCTCCTTCCCGAAGTGGCCAGGGGGCCGCCAAAGTCAAGCATCGATCGCTTCACCCCCATCATGCACAGTGGAGAGACGCGATCCCTCCCGAGGCAGTGTCAGGGCTCGTCACAACGGTCGTCGGCTCGACAGCGTCGCAGAGGCAGTCAAGACCTTCCGATTTAAACGCCACCCGTTGTGTCTACCAACCCGGCGTGGGGCAACAGGGGCCTGTCAATCATCAAGACCGAAGACCAGGGACTCCCAGGCATAGCGTGCCCCTACCTTTTCTCTCCCAAAACTCCCGTGTAACCTGCTCCCTCCGGCTATATAAAGGGCGGCAGAACCCTCAGGGGGGGACGGTCCGATCGAATAAACAAATGAACACTCCTGAGCTTCCGAGCCCCTTCACTCGGACGAGTGCTCAGGGCCTGTCCTGAGCCCTCGCTTGTAACCCAGCGCAGTCCGCTGCGCCCTAGAGCAATACATAGCCACCACCACGAACTGGACGTAGGGACGTTCGGCCTGAACCAGTATACATCCTGGGCTCCCTGAGTCGACCATCAAGGAGAGGGAGCGCGCGGCCCCTCGACTTACAAATTTACTTGCCGGTTATACGAAACACCGACACGTATGTTCATTAAACCTTGCTATATTGTGGGCAATGGTCGTTAAACCAATAGACTCATGAAACTTCCTTGATAGGTATTGATATGTGAACCTTGATCAACCTAGAATTAAGGTTAGACAATATATAATGTCACTTGGTATATGCAAATTAATAATCATGCTTAGCCATGCTTTAGAATTGGGATGAACAAATTGGATAAACTGGTCATTGGAAATATTGAGACATGATGATGGGTACTGGTATTTTGGTATAAAAGCTCAAAACAAAACTATGGTTTTGACGCGGGTGATTATTGGTAATAGCCGGAGGTGCATAGACTTGCACGTAGTGTAGGGGGAGATTATCGCCCGTGTCGATTAAGGACCGAACTATGGGTTGTTTTCAAGCCAAGAAACACGTACAACCACAAGTCTTTGGTATGGGATGACCTTAACCTACTAAGTTACCTAGAACTAGCTTTGCACATTGGTATTTGGAGTAGTACGGGCTTCGATGGATGATTGCTCGGGCGCCCACACCGAGGTGTTGGGAGTAACGTTTGCTGATACAACGGTGTACGCCATGCTATGGATATGCTTAATCATTTATTGTACAGTGATTGTACAAACATTTACACCATAGCATGGGTTTGTCGTCACCGGGCTGGTGCAAAGCTAGGGCTAGGTGATGTAACGGTTATGTTATGATCGCTCTGTGGCACACCAAAGGAAGTGTGCTAATAGCTTGCACAAAGAGCTGATCATTTCTTGTGGGTAAAGCTGTACACCTCTGCAGAGGGTTAAATCTTTTCAAAAAGCCGCACCCGCGGTCATGGGCACTTGGTAAAGTCATCTCATAGCTAGAAGTTTTCTTATTTTCAAAAAGGGTTGGTTTCATCTGGTTGCCTTGGCAAAGAATGGTATTAGCAGGAATTGGATGTCGCGATGCTCACATCGTGGAGGACTGTGAGTCATTACTTATGCTTTACTTACTTGTTATTTTCATATCAGTCAAACTTGCTTTTACAAATTCCGTTTTGCAAATTACAATCTAATTTACAAATCAAATTTTGCTTTACGCAAATTAACCGTAGAAGCCTTTCCTTTGAAATGGCCTGCATATACTTTAGGTTTTGCCAAAAGTCTTGCGGAGTAAGAAAGTACTCACCCTTGCTCAATTACCATTTTTAGGTGAAGATCGTGAACCTCCAGTCGATATGTAGTTGACGTAGGATTCGGGGATGTTAGCAATGAGTTTTTCTAGGGTTTATGTCTTGTCAGTTCCTGAGGGTTGGATGGGCACACTACAAGACTTTTGCTTCTTCTGCTACAATATACTAAATTGTAAGACTACTCTGTATCAATAGTTTCCACTTTAATAATATTGTGTATGGCTGTGATTCCAATTGTTATAAATGTGCGTACTAGCTACTGATCATGGGACTAGTACTGAATGCACATAGATCATCTTTTTTGGTATTCTGTAACAAAAAGGAGGGTCGCTACAGTCTCTCCCCCAACAACCCAGTGGCAACAGCGAGTAACACCACCCCAGGGTCGTCGGGCAGCAGACCCACCGAGTACTCTCGAACAAGTTTCGAGGGCCGACTTACCCAGGTACTTGAGTTTCTTCACCCCATTGCTGAATCTTAGCTCGGATTCCCCCTTTTTCCTTCTTCTTTTTCTCTCTTCTAGCGAGCACCATGTTGACCCTTCGAGCTCCGCAACAGTCGATTCAGTCGCCCAAGGGCTGCAAGGCCTCCAGACGCATGCCGACGCACTGAGGGTCCTCCTCGATGTGGTGGAGGCCCGGGATGCGGCGCGCTCCAGACTCGTGGAAGCCTTGCAAGCCGAGCGGGAGGAGGCCGCGCAAAAGGCGGCAATCGACTCCAACGAGATCGCCGGCCTCCGCAAGGAGGTGAAGACGCTCGAGGCTTCCCACAAGTCCGAGCTTGAGCGGGCCATTGCCTCAGAGCGGGATCACGCGCACAAGGCCGTCGAGGAGGAACGCGCGAGGTCGGCCAAGGCGCTCGAGGCCGAGCGAGCCAAGGCCGAGGAGCTAAGGAAGGCCGCTGCGGACCAAGCAGCCACTACGTCGAGGGCCTCCCCTGAGCTCGAAGCCAAGGTTCAAGAGCTCGAGGAGAAGCTGGGTCGGGCGAGCAAGACGATAAAGAGTGCCTTGTCCCAACTTCAAGAAGAATGACGCCGCGCCGCCGAAGCCTCCACCAAAGCCCTTCGACTCCAGGGCGAGCTTTCAACCTTGAGGGCCAAGGTCGCCGAGCTTGAGCAGGAGAAGCTCATGCATGAGATGACCGATTTGTAAATAGGTTTATGTTCCCTGTAAACAAGAACTTTTGTAAGACAAGAAAGGTTCAATGAAATGACATCATTTTGGCGAAAAAAGTCAATGTCTGGCGAAAATAGTCAATGTTTTGGCCTGCTTAGTATTTCTCGATCAAGAGATTTTTTTCATGCACTTAGCCTTTCGCGTCAGAGTATATCCTGTTCAATTTCGTTGGGCTCAAGGTCGGCGGCCTTGACCTTAGGCACAAGTTAGAAAACCTGTAGAGACCAAGACCTGTAAGATCAGGAAAAACCCACAGGGAGCATAACATAGGTGCACGAGGAAAGACTTAGGCTCTAGAGTGTTAGGATCGTTTCTAGGCCAAGCCTCTCGAGTCCTGGCAACGATTTGCGCCTTGCTCGTTGGGCCCGGGCACGGGCTTAATTCGAACCCTGGCGCAGGGGGAGCATTGATGTGAAGAGATTCGGCTTATAAGCAGCTCGACCACTGGGGGTGAATGTTTAAGCTTCCGGCGCTAGGGCCAAGAGCAAGCGCGCTCGCTCGCAGGCCGGACTCAAAGAAACCCCGAATTTGAGCCGACACAAATTATAGAACGTAGAAAAAGGATGTGAAGACCAAACATGACAAGCGAACAACAACAGCTTTATTGAAATCTGAGGTAAAAGGGTTACACATAGAATTTTCGAAGCTGGTCAATGTTCCACGAGCTAGAGAGCTCTCTGCCATCGAGCAACGCTAGCCGGTAAGCCCCCGTACGATCTGTTGAAACAACTCTATAGGGGCCCTCCCACCACGGGGATAACTTGTTGGTGTTGGACGGAGCCTGAATTCGTCTCAGGGCTAAGTCCCCAACAAGGAGCTCCCTAGGTCATACCGACCGAGACGTATGTCTGCGAAGAGCTTGCAGGTAGTGCACCGATCGTAGCAGTGCACGGCATCTTACTTCTTCCGCTAGGGTAAGGTCAAGGGACCGTTCTTGCTCGAAGTCGATTTGGTCGACCGAGCTAACCCTGGCAGAGCCCAGCGTGACCTTTGGAGGCAGGACGGCTTAGGTACCGAACACGAGCCGGAAGGGTGTGGACCCCGTTGTTCGGCTGACTGTGGTACGATTAGACCATAAGACGGTGGGAAGTTCATCCACCCAGGTCTGGTTGTGTCGTTTGAGCTCATCTAATACTCGCTTTTTGACGCCTTAAACGATTTGTCCGTTAGCGCGCTCCACTGCTCCATTGCTCTGCGGATGGGCCACCGAAGCATAGCATTCTTTGGAGTCGATGTCTTCACAGTACTCCTGGAACAGCTCACTGGTGAATTGTGTTCCATTGTCAGTGATAATTCTGCATAGAACCCCATACCTGGTGACCACGAACGAGCGGAAGAACTTGACTGCCGCGCATGTCGTGATGGTCGAGACAGGTTCGGCTTCGATCCATTTGGAGAAGGTAACGATGGTGACGAACAAAAACTTCTTCCCCCCGGCCGCCTGCGGGAAGGGATCGAGGACGTCGAGCCCCTAGGTCAAGAAAGGCCAGGCTAGTAGAATGGTCTGGAGCACATAGGCAGGCTGATGCGACTTTCGAGCATGGAACTGGCAGGCTCAACAAAGTGACGATGTTGCGGGTGTCTGGAGTCTTTGTTGGCGAAGAGAACCCCATGCGGAAAGCTTTCCCGACCATGGTCCTGAAAGAAGAATGTGCCCCACAGAGACCTGAATGAATGTCGTTTAACAGGTACTTACCCTCCTCCGTGGTAACACACTTCGTCAGGATGCTGGAAACATTCCGACGATAGAGCTTGCCGTCCACGAGCCTGTACGAGCTCGCCCGGCGCTTGACCCTGCTCCTTTCCGCGGGATTGGTCGGGAGCTCTCCAGTCGCCAGGAAATTGTGGATTGGCTCGGCCCATGTTGGAATACCTTCGATGAAGGCGACTAAGGCCCCTTGGTTGGAGATTGAGGGCGACGCCAGGTTCTCCAGGATCACATCTGGAGGGACTTCGTCATCAGATGACCTGAGCTTGGAGAGGAAATCTACGTCGGAGTTGTCTTTCCGCGCCACATGCGTGATCTCCAAGTTCTGGAACCACTTCTCCATCTTGCGCGCCTCAGCAAGGTATTTGGCCATGGAATCCTCTGAGCACTGATAGCCCTTGTCGAACTAGTTGATGACGAGCTGTGAGTCGTCCTTGACGACCAACCGACGGACACCCAGTGCCTTGCAAGCTCGGAATCCCGCCAGAAGAGCTTCGTACTCTGCTGCATTATTTGTCGTTGGGAATCCGAAACGAACCACATACCTCAGCCTGTCGCCCCGCAGGGTAGAATGAGGATCCCAGCCCCCGAGCGTTTAAAGGATCTTGAACCGTCGAAGTACATGACTCAGGGCTTCTCCTCCTCGACCTCGAGCTCGGGAGCCGGCTGCGAGGTCTGCTCGACCACGAAGTCGGCCGGCACTGCGACTTGATGGCCGGCGTGCCTTAACCGGAGGTCAAGACGGCCAACTCCATGGCCCACTTGGCGATGCGACCTCCAGCCTCTGGATTCCTCAAGATCTCCCCGAGCGGGAAGTTACTTGGGATGACCACGGAGTGAGCCTGGAAATAATGCCGGAGCTTGCGCGAAGCCATAAGGAGGGCGTACAGTAACTTTTGGACCTGAGGGTAGCGCTCTTTTGGCCCTTGGAGAACCTCGCTGACGTAGTAGATCAAATGCTACTGTGCTTCCCGCTCGGCCACCAGGACAGCGCTGACAGCCTGGGTGGTGGCCGCGAGGTAGAGCAACAATTTTTCGCCTGGCTGCGGGGTCGTGAGCAAGGGTGGGCTTGATAAGTATACCTTTAACTCGTCGAAGGACCGCTGAGCCTCGGGCGTCCACTCGAAGCTCCCTTGCTTATGCAAGGCCTTGAAGAACGACAATCCACGCTCGCCGAGCCTCGAGATGAACCGGCTGAAGGCAACCATGCGGCCGATGAGGCATTGCACCTGCCTTACCGAACTCGAGGGGGGCATCTTTTCTATTGCCTCGATCTTGTCCGGGTTCGGGCCGACCCCCGAGCTCCCGATCATGTAGTCGAGCACCTTCCCAGAAGCAGCGCCAAATACGCATTTCTCTGGATTGAGCTTGATCTTGTGCTTGTTCAGGTTGGCGAAGGTCTCCCCAAGGTCATGAACGTGGTCGGCTTTCGCGGAGCTCTTGACGATGATGTCATCCACGTAGACCTCGAGGTTGCGATCGATCTGAGGCTTGAATGTCTTGGTCATTAGGCGCTGGAAGGTCGTGCCGGCGTTATGGAGACCAAATGACATGGTCGTGTAGCAGTAGGTTCCAAACTGTGTGATGAACGACGTCTTGCTTTCGTCATCAACCGCCAGCTTGATCTGGTGATACGCTGAATAGGCATCCAGAAAGCTTAGCAGCTCGGCATTCACCGTGGAGTCGACGATCTGGTCGATGCGCAGGAGAGGGAATTTGTCCTTCGGGCATGCCAAGTTCAACCCCGTGTGATCCACGCACATCCTCCACTTCCCGCTGGGTTGGATGACCGCCTTCTCGCGGGCGACCTTCGTGGTTGCTTCAGGGCCTTCTTGCCGAGGCAAAGATGCGGTGGGGCCAAGGCTCAGGTCTCATAACGTGCACCGCCTTGAGGTCGCCCCGCACGGTGATGATGCCGCTAGGCCCTGGGAGCTTCATGCAGCGGTGGCCGTAGTGGTTGGCCACCATGAACTTGACCAGAGCCAGGTGCCCAAGGATGGCGTTGTAGGGGAGATCGCCCTCAACCACCTCGAAGGTGATCAACTCGGTGCAGAAATTGTCCGAGGCACCGAAGGTGACGGGCAAAGCCACCTACCCCAGAGGTGTGGTCGAGCTTCCAAGGACGATCCCGAAGAACGGAATCGCGATGTTCTTGACCTTCGACCGGGGAATTTGCATCCGGTCGAGCGCGCTAGCGAGCAGCAAGTTGAGGGAACTACCCCCATCTACCATGACCAACCCGACCAGGGTGTTGCTAATGGTCGGGGTCACAACCAGGGCAGTCTTGAGATCCTTGGACATACCTTGGGGGGCATCCTCCTGTGTGAAGGTTATCGTAGCCCCAGCCCACTTGCAGGGCTAGTCCGGGGCTTCCCGACGGTGGCCTGGTAGACCACGCGTGTGGCATCCTTGATCTCGCGCCAGGACTGGTACGCCGAAGATCACGTCAATCTGGCGGTCGCCCTGCTGGAAATCCAGGTCGAGGTCGGCCTGGTCCTCTCCAGTGTTTACCCTATCGGGCTGATCTCCCTCTTTTGGGAGCATGGGCATCTCTCCGCGCCCGTCGTAGAAGGCCTCCAGCTTGCTCTGCCTGGCCCGGCAGCCTCGCAGGTCATGGCCCGGAGTCTTGTGGAACAGATAAAACTTGCCTTCATCGAACCGAGGTCACTCCTAAGGACCTTGTGGGCAGCCGTCGGCCTGTCGCGACCCAGACCGGCGATCCTCCTGCCGAGGTCGGCGCGGTGCCTGCTAAGGTTGTGGCCAATTTCGCTGGGGATGGAGCCCCTCTTGGGCCGAATCCCGCACCTCCATGACCTCGCGGTGACCATCCGCCGAAACGGTCACCCGAGGTCGGCCATCACCGCGCTTGCGGTCCCTCTTCTGCTTCTTGGCGGTCGAGCCTTGGTCGGCATTCTTGGCGTTGGAGGGGCCAGCCTCACCCGAGTTGACACCAAGCTTACTTTGGTCGTAGTCATGCTTCCAGCGAACCGCGTTGTCCGCGTCCGCGTAGCATTCCGCCATGCGAAATAACTTACCGACGGTGAGCCTTGTCGTAATCTCCAGGTCTTCCGTGAGGCGCTGATCGTGGACGCCGAACTTGAAGGCCTTGATCACAGCCTCGTCGGAGACACTTGGGATCAGGTTCCTGGTGCGGATTAACCGTCGCACGAAGTCGTGGAGAGGTTCGTTCTTTCCCTGGATCACTCGGTCCAGGTCTTTCTCTCTGCCAGGCCGCTCGTAACAGCTCTGGAAGTTAGAACGGAGGGCGCTCTGAATTTGGCATCATGAGTGGAAGGTGTCGGGCTTCTTGTTGAAGAGCCAAGTGCGGGCGGCACCGTCCAGGACGGTAGGAAGATAATTGGCCATCACATACTCGTCTCCCCCCGCGGCCAAGATGGTGGTGGTGTAGATCGACAGGAACTCGTCGGGGTTCTTCGTTCTGTCGAACCGCTCAATCAGGGCGGGCTTGAAACGAGCCAGCCAGCGCACCCGCTGAAGGTTGTCGGAGTACGCTGCGCAGCCGTAAGCCGGGACAGGGGCGTGCCTAGGGAGGTGCTCGCTGCTGCTGGAGTCGGACTCCCGATCGCTCTGACGCTCCGCCCTACGACATCGACGGCCGCAGCGGTGGGCCCGAGCATCGCCCGGGAGATACTGCAGGCGCTCGTGGACCCGGTGATGCCTCGGGGGAACGTCAGGAGAAAGGCCCGATGTGCATTGCTAGAGCGCGAAGCGCCAGTATCGGCGATCGCCACACCGCTTGAGTCGCACTCGGCAGCAATGATGGCGAGGCGATGTACGGATGTGTCTCGGGATTCTTTGGCGCGTGGGAGACCAGCGGGGACGCTGGCGCTTGCGCGAGGAGCTGCCATCGCTCCTCAGGGACCGGGACCCAGAAGGGCGGCCCTGGTGCTGTGATGGTACAGCCTCGGTAGCGACCTTATCAAGCTCGTCTGCGAGAGCTTGGCCAAAAAGGCTCGACCTCGAACGGGCGGGGTCGGTCATGACTCGAGCGATCGTGCAGAGGCGCTCACTCGATTGGGGGAGCTTGGAATGTCCTAACGACGCTCCTATCTTCTCGTGATCCTCCCACCAGAGGGCGGTTATGGCCTGGTTGATGGCGATTTGTGCCATCCGGCGAGCATCTTCAGGGGTCTTCGGGTTGAGCTCCCCTTCCACCGCACTCGTGCTGTAACATCCCAAATTTAGTTATTTTTAATTTTCATAAACTATTTTGAATTTTTGAGAATTCTTAGAATTTATTTGGATTTAATTGGAATTTCTGGAATTTAACTCTTCTTCAGAAATTAATTAAATAATGAGTAAGTTTTTGTGAAATGAAAATGAAATTATTTTATTTGAGTACAAAATGCTCCAAAATATTTTTTGGAATTTTTCTAGAATTTTTCTGATATTTTAAATGCCTCAAATGATTTAAATGAATTTCGGGAATTATTTTTATTCGCAAAAGGAATAAAAATCCTCTAAATAGTGTTTGGGCCGAAACCCAACAGTCCGGCCCATCAGCTCAGCCCGCTCGGCCGGAAACCCTAACGTCATCGCCTCTCAACCGTTGGATCTTGATCCTGCTGGCCGAGATGCTCCATATTGCCGACCGCACCATTCGATAAATGCCGCCGTGTATGCGCGAGATGCGTCCACATCGCCTCTGCCGTTTCCGCCACCGCGGCCATTGCCGGTGAGTAACCGTCGTGTTTAAACGCCGGTTGAGCTCGCCTTCCGAGGCTATAAAACCAGCCGATGACCTCGCGGGAAAGCTCTTCGCTCTGCGCTCATTTTGCCCCGACGCTCACGCCGTAGTTCGCGTGCAATCGCTCGCCGTAGTTGGTTGTGCGCCACTCTTCGGTTTCCTTGCATTTCCGCCGACGTTGAGCTCTTCCGCTGTGCACCGAGGTCATCTCCGAGTTCCTCGTGTTGCAGCGCGTCTGGACCACTACTTCACTTCGCCGGAACTGCGTTCAAACGCCGCGCGCGTGGTCATCTTCCCCATCTCCGGTCGTCTGTCTCCACCGCGCCGTCATCAACGCTCACGAGCATTGTCGACCATCCGATCTCTACCCGACATGCGAGGTAATGCCACGTATCCTTAGCCCTGTACCGTAGGTAACGCTGACTCGATCGATGTCACTCGATTGAATTCCAGTCGTCCGATCATGATCCAATGGTCATGGTGAAGACGCGTGTTAGATTAAAACCGAAACGTCGTATGCATCTTAGCCGTCCATTTTAAATCGGACGATCGAGATTAGATCAAGTCTCGGTTGATAATTCGTCGCCGCGTGTCGCAACCAGATTGTGCCACGTGTCATGCTGACGTCTGCAACTGACATCATCAATGGGACCCACATGTTAGTCAAGGTATTATGGGTGCTGATGTCATCCGTGACGTCATTAGTGACGTCAGCAGTGGGGTCCACATGTCAGTGAGTGTATTGTTCATGCTGACGTCATGCTTGCGCAATAATTCAATTTTCCTTTAGGAAAATAATTCGGTGAAAATCAAATCTGGTGCTGACGTCATCCTTAGGTCATGCTGACGTCATATTTCTGAATTTTCTGTATAAAAATAAATAAAGGAATTCGGTTTATTCTTTTTAATTGATTTATAAACTTCAAATGGTTATAACTTTTGCATTTTAACTCTGATTTGAGTGATTCCAATTTCTAAAAATTTGTAAAATCAAGATCTATTTATTGGTGAATTTTATTGAATTTTTGGAGATGAGTTTGCTCTCTATAAATTATATTTATTGTGTGTATAATTGATTTGAGTAGACGTTGATTTGTCGGAGAGTTATAAGGGGGAATTCTCAGCACAAGATCAAGCTCCGAATCAGGACCAGCAGCTATTCGAAGGCAAGTTGTGCTTTGACCATGTTGCTCCTAAGTTTTGGAAATATATTTTGTTTCAAACTATACATGCTAATTCAACTAAAAATGGATTTAAATATTTTGGGTGAATTAGCTAATCAACCTAATTGTTATTGCCACCTTGTTATTATTATTTGTATGCCATAATTCCTTTGATAACCTAAGTGGACAATACTAGTTGGTTGTAATGACATGCCAACACGGGAGGCTAGACCGTGAATAGTTGCTTAGCTTTGCAAATATCGTGAATAGTCTTTTTGAATGCAGAAGCAATATTGACTAAAGAAATAGTGAATGCATTTTGATAAAAGGTGGAATGTTGTTGGTAATGATGTTGGAATGTAGAGACCTGGGTGGTTCTACATGAAGGATGATTACGGGCATGTGTTGCACCGTTAAACCACTTGGGATGGAAATTGATTTAGACTAGGGCAAGTGGACCGAGGCTTTGTGCCAGGCGGGTCTGTGTGGCATTTGGGAGATTTTGAGTGTTGTGAGGGCTGTGTACCAAATTTGAGAGAAAGATGTCTTGCCTTGGTCAGTTAAGGACTTCACCTTGCAAGCCTTTGACCTGAGTCTCTCATACAACCACATGTCTGAATGGGAAGACCTAGTTTAGTAGGATTCTGATATCTTACATTTGATACCTCGGGGTGGCAGTTACATGGGGTAATCTGATGGGGAGCGTGCACGTGCTACTGACTTGGTACCCATTCAACGGTGTTTGTCGGTCCTATACTTGGCTCTAAGTGAGGGAAGTGATAGTGAAGGCAACTTAGGAGAGGTTCCTAGGTGGAGATAGAAGTCTCTGAAAGGCTTTGTTATGGTCAATTGTCTTTGTGGTGTCTGTTGTATCTTGTGGGTAAAGTGTACAACCTCTGCAGAGTGTTAAAAGCTGTTGAATAGCCGAGTCCACTGTGATCTTGGACAATGCTCGGGATTACAATCAAGGGGTAGTGTTTTGAAAATAAAATGGGGTGGAAGGCTGTGTGCTAGGGTTAATGATAAAAGTTGATTAGGGACTGTGTGTCTAAAATTATGTGGAAAACAATTTGAGAAGTATAATATATTTATAGGATTTTGATGCTTTCAATCTAAATTAATAATAGTTCAAAATATTGATGCAGTGCAAATCAACCAGTTGAACCATTCCTTTGTAACAAGCCATGCATGTAGTAATAGAACTGCATTCTGTGCATGACTTGTTGAGTACGGTGTGTACTCACCCTTGCGGACAAAATTTACCAGAAGAGGAGACTACGCCTGCGTATGAGGATGAGTTCGTCGAAGAGCTAGATAACTAGGGAGCAAGCCTCTATCAAGGCGCCTGTGGCGAAGATGGATCACTATGATGTTTACTTTCCGCTGTTGAACTATTTACTCTGATTATTGTAAGCCCTGCGTGGCAAACTATTGTAAGGGACCATAAGGTCGTACAACTCGTTTATATACATGATTGAAGTACTTATTTGCTATTCCGTTGTGTATGTTGTGGTACTTTAACCCTGTATAGCCTGTGTGCACTAGCGCGATCCAGGACTAGTGCAGAATACACAAAGTGTTCGAATTTGCAGATTCGGGGCACGACACGCGCCATGGCTTGCGGCCATGAAAACAAGCTGATCATGCAGCGGCGGAGTGGGGGAGAAAAGGGACGTGGAACTTCCATGCTCGGGGACTGCATTCGAACTCGAGCCCACGAAATGTGCCGCAGCGTCAGATGCCATACCTCGAAAGTTTTGATTCTCCTTCAGATGAGCGAAGCTTTCGGGCCCCACAGTGGGCGCCAGCTGTCGACGATCGGGATCACTTGACCGCAAATGTGAAATGGGGTTAGTGTGAACAGGGGACCCAATACGAGCTACGCTCAGCAGAGGTATGGACGTTGCTCAAGGTGAAGCGTCAACGAGCTGGACACAGCGAATTATACTGGTTCGAGCCCCCGCGAGGGTAACATCTCTACTCCAGTCTTCTCCTGAGGTGGAGGGTTTCACTATCTTTGAGTACAAAGAGTGGATTACAGCTCGAGCTTGAGCGTTCTGGTTGTGTCTATTGGCCTATTGCTGGTGCGCTGATGTCCTACTTTGCAGTTTTGCCTCAAGGGCTTTATACCCATCCTAGCAGTTACCAGAAACTGCCAGGAGAGATTCCCGGGGTAGTGCATGGCGTGCATTGAATACGTGTTGTAACCATCCCGGATCTGGCGCCCACGTCTGCCTTAACTCTGGGATTTTCGGTCTTGGTAACCGCTGAGTAAACGCACACCTCCGAGCCAAGGTCGAGGTCGTGCAGGGTTGGGACCCCCACTGCCCGAGCTCGAGGTCGTGGGGGGATTGGCGCTTCCCTGGTCGTGGTCAAAGTCCCACACTGCTCAGCCCCGAGCTGGGGGACCCTGTTGACCGCGCGTTGACTTGTCAGAGATTCCTCAGTCCCCGACAGCCTTCTAGAGAGAGCATCCGCGGTTGCATTCTGATTTCCCTTTTTGTATTGTATCTGAAATTGCAAACCCAACAATTTCACAAATTCTTTATGTTGCATTCTAGTGGTTAATATCTGCTTAGTGAGATGCATTAATGCCTTTTGATCTGTTCTGATAATGAATTCCCTGTTTTGCAAGTATGATCTCCCTTTTGCAACAGCTTTACTGAGATATGCCACAGCTTTACTGATCTGTTCTGATAATGAATTCCATGCATTCTTTTTCATAAGTGGATAAGGCTTGATTCCTAGCACTCAATGCTTTACTGAGATATGCCACAGGATGTCCCTCTTGCATCAAGACAACACCAATGCCCCCATTACTTGCATCCATTTCCAGTATGAATGGCTTGGAAAAATTGGGCAAGGCCAGGACAGGTGCGTTAACCAGCGCCTACTTCAATGCTCCGAACGCCTCATTGGCAAGAGATGTCCACTAAAATAACACTCCCTTTTTAAGCAGCGATGTCAATGGTTTGCATATGACACCATAATTTTGAATGAACTTCCTATAATACCCAGTCAGCCCAAGGAACCCTCTCAACTCTTTCAAATTCCGTGGCACCGACCAATTGAGCACCGCTTGCACCTTTCGCCCATCTGTTGACACCCCTGCGATGGTGATAATGTGTCCCAGATATTCTAGTTGCTGCTGCCCAAATGAACATTTGTCTCTCTTTACCACCAGTTGATGTTTTGTCAGTATATCAAATACTTTCCTCAAATGAATCAAATGCTCCTCCAGTGTAGGGCTGTACACCAAGATATCATCGACAAACACGAGAACACATTGACACAGTAAAGGTGCAAAATTTTGATTCATTACACTTTGAAATGTGGCAGGTGCATTAGTCAAGCCAAAAGGCATTACCAGAAATTCGTAAAGCCCTTGATGGGTGCGAAAAGCGGTTTTAGGTTCTTCTCCTTCAGCCATTCTAATTTGGTGATAACCGGATCGCAAGTCTAATTTGGTAAACTAGCTTGCTCCTTCTAGTTCATCAAGCAACTCGTCGATCACAGGTAAAGGATGCTTGTTCTTCACTGTGAGTGAGTTGAGTCTACGATAGTCCACACAAAAACGCCACGTGCCATCCTTCTTCTTTACCAGCAAAACCGGCAAAGCAAAAGGGCTGACACTCTATTGTATGACTCCTTTTTCCAGCATTTCAGCGATCTGGCACTCTATCTCATTTTTTTGCTGTGGAGAATATCTATATGGTCTGACATTAACTGGCTGTGCCCCTGGTATCAAGGGAATGGAATGATCAAATGCGCGCCGAGCGGGTAATTGGACCAAGTTGCTGAATATATGCACATATTCCTGCAAGACTTCTTCTATTGCGTTTGGAATACATTCCAACTCTTTTTCCTGCTCAGCAGCCCTGTGATTAACTGGATCTTCATGCAACTGAACCAAGTGGGTGATTGCTCCTCTTCTTAATAACCCCTTGAGTTCTTTAGCTCCAATGCACTTGCTCGGTGGTGGTTCATCCTTGATACCTTGCAACCATATCCTACGGTTTTGATGAGTGAACTTGATGCACTTGTTCTCCCAATGCACCCACATGGGGCTGTGTTCCTCTAACCAATCGGCACCCAAGATCATGTCATAACATCCCAAAGCCAGCACACGCATATCTTGTTGAAACGAATGCCCTTGAATCCACCAAGCCAACGCTAGTGCCATCTTACTATAGACTATTGACCTGCCATCTGCCACCGTCAAGTGTATTGGGGGTATGCTCCTGATCTGGCAATGCAATGTATCTACTAGCCTTTCACTGATAAATGAGTAAGTACTTCCCGAATCAATCAGAATTAAAATTTCCTGCTTGCCGATCAAACCTTGGAGTCGCAGTGTTCGGCGCTTGGGCCTTGCCGAATTCAACTGTTCCGTAACTGAGAGTAATTCTTCTTCGCCCCTTTCTGCCTCGTCCTCATTTGTAGCATCAGACTTTGAGTCAATTTGCAACACCTCAAATAATTCTTCAATGACATGTAGGGGTACCTGATCCGGGCATTTATGATTCTTGCCCCATTTCTCTCCACAAATGAAACAAAGACCATGGGTCTTCCGATAGGCCCGAAGCACTTCCAATTTGTCATCCATCCGACCACTCATTGTTTTCTTCTGCTCATCGCCTCGCTTGTTATCTTCTAATTTGTTCAAGAATTTGGTTTTATTCAGACCTTTTCCTTTACCGAATTCTTTACTCTCAGCTTTATAATATGGCCTTCTTTTAGTGTTTTCAATTTCTTCTTCTTGCAACAAAGCCAACATAGCTGAAGTTTCCACATCTTCAGTGCTATGGAGCACAATTGCTGCTCGGATCTCCTCTTTCAATCCTCCCAAAAAATGGGTAACAAAAAAACACGTCATCCTGGGAAGGATTGTACAATAACAGGTGATGTTGGAGCTTCTCAAATCTCTCTACAAACTCTGTTACCTAGCTAGTCTGTTTGAGATTAATCAATTGATTCATTTGTCTTCTGTACAAATTTCTTCCGAACCTTTGATCCATTGCAGCACACAAAGCTTCCTAGTCTTCAAACTTTCCCTTCACCTCTGCATTCTGCAACCAGAGAGCAGCATTTCTAGTGAAACTCAATGCTGCAATCCGAGTGCGAAGCTCCGGGCAAACTCCCATCACCTCGAAATAAGTCTCACATCTCTCCCTCCACAGCCTAGGATTTTCCCCATCAAACTTCAGGAACTCAATTTTCGGTATTGCTTGATGAGGTTGACAACTGGAAATGTGATTCTGCCTGTTTCCATTACCTCTTCCCTCCCCAGGTTTCGCATCAAACACCTGAACAACATAAGAGGACTCTTGTTTACCCGTGGCTGTGGTTGATGTGGGTGAAGGCCCCAATATTCCTTTCATCAACCCTCGCACTTGTTCTTGGCCACGAACCCCATTTGTAGAAACCATTCCTTCATCCGATGGTACTACTTCCAAGAGACTGGCTGGTTGTGCGATGCCGTGAAGTGCTGTCAAATTTCCCATCTCTGGTCGGGCTTCCAACACTTTCACCCTTCCTCGCACCTTCTCCATCGAAACCCTCACTTCTCCAACCTCCGATTTAACCCCATGCACATCTTCAAGGATCTGCTTCAACAAAGCATTGATCCCTTCGAACTGCGTCTCCACCGAAGCCATGGCGGTCGCCATCTTTGTCTCCCACAATGTTTGCTTCTTCCTGGGCGCCAGATCGAAGCCGAGCACAATTGGCTAATGGCTCTGATACCAAATGTGATGTGCATGCAAGAGAAGAAGGGGGAATGGAGTGGAGAACAAGCAACAGAGAGGAAAGATACGGGAGAACTTGTGATTCGGCATTTCTCATCTCTTCTTGTCGAACTGGCAGAGTTATATACTCCTCTATCCAAAGACCCTTACAAGTGGGCCAAGCACCCGAAAACACTACGCCAACCCATACTGCCAACGCTGCTTACAAACGCACGCACACAATAGCCGCCTTCGCTCCTATAGGATATCCGGCACATGACACATTAAGGATGTTTTTTTTTCTGAATGCAGCTTCAACCTGAGAACAGCATCGCTTTGTTTATTTGCTTTTGCAGTCCAGCTTATTACTCAACAAATGAATTCCATTAGTATATGTTGACATTCTTTTCAGACTGGGAAGCAATTCCGGACTAGGCCTGGCCCAAACATTTTCTACTGCAAAATATATAGGTCAATTGAGGTTAAGAACGATCTGATCAAGCATAGCTATGAGGAGCCGCCCAGACCGTCCTCGGGTTATTCGAATGCCCGGTCGCCCTCATCGGATTTGGAGGCTAGCAACGGATCACCGATGGTGCTCACAATGCTAACACCCAAGCCCAATTGGGACAACAACGAACCCATTCGAATAACTCGACAAAAATCCCGGTATTCCCCCGGTATGCAACCCGAAACTCGCCAGATCGCCCAAGATACGGTTTCGTAGCTATATCAATTCAATTCACATAAAGGCAACGAACCCAAAACTTTATGACCAGACACGCAACGCGGAAGCACAACAAAACGACTAAAAACCACGGCACAAAGACAAACCAGACCACCACACACGGCAAGAACTAACAGCAGCAGAATAAGACTCACAAAACAGATTAAATGCAAGCTCAAGTCTAGACTCATAAAATCTACAAAATTTCGGCATGACGCCCCAAGAAGTACGGACATCCACTCAGTAGGCAGAAGAAACAAATAATTAAACAAATATATCACAACCACAACCACAATATAAACAGACATGCATAAAAAAAACAACAACCCAGACCTGAGTTAAGCATGGCGATACATTAAAGTTCAACAACGGAAATAGCCAAGTGATTAAACATAGCCATAACAAGCTTGAAAGCTAACTATACAACAAAATGAATGCACAACCACCAAATTAAACCAAAAGTAAAACATCTCCGGAAGTGTCCTGCCCTTGAACACTTCCGGGCGTTTACATCGTTGAGCTAGCTTTTACTCGGTGTCCCGCTCGACCACCGAGAAGCAAAAAGGAATAAACTCACAACCGCCGGTGTCCTCACCTGAAAAACCACAAAGCAGAAGCATGAGTACAGAAGGTACTCGCAAGACTTACCCGGGGTCCATATATGACCGACTCGAAGGAATATGCATTTGGATGTAGCAAGGTATAAGCTTAAGGTAAAAGTGCGGAAAAACTTACTTTGTTGCATAATCGTATTCAACTACACAAATTTCAAGTTTATAGCATTTATGGACAGCACCTATTGCTAGAGTGAAATCTGAAATTAAACATTAAAGAGAGCAAGTAATAGCATAAATAAGTATCAACATCAAGTATACCAACTAGTTTCAATTTAAGTTATTACTACATTGAAGTGTCGGATGATACAAGCGTGCTCATATCCGAGAGCGCGGCAATTCGAATCGCTTATTCACCCTGCAGGGGATCATCAATCGCACGACATGTGCCACAAGGAACCACATGTCAACCCTCCTCCCATCCATATCTACTCGTTGAACCATCCTCATGTGGCCCGAGCACCTAGCAACCTCCCTCGAGCGGCTCAAGCCTCGCTTAGCCCTCGAGAGTAAACCTAGGCCTCGCCTCAACCACGCCCAATCGCATGAGGGCATGACCCATCGAGTAGTATGCCATGAAATGGTGGCTTACCATACCATTATATCGGGCATGCGATCAACAAGGGGTGCTCGATCAACATGGCAAACAACGGATCGGTCCTTAACCAACACAGGCGAGACTACAACATTTGAGTCTCCACACTCAAATGATCCAACCCTCTCGCCCGGTCTCAATTTTTCATTTCAAAGCATAATCATAACTTTTGCAACCCAACAGTGTGAAGTAATTAAACTCAAGTGATGGAACCTTCCACCACTTGGCCCATACCCGACATCTAAGCAAACTAAGCATGGACACAATATAAATACCCATAAACTAGTTCCAAGGAAGGTATTCAACAATTATCAATAAGTGTATGTGCAACAAGTAGGTTCTAACCCTATCCCAACTTTCAATTCCTAATGCAAGACATAATCATCCAATAAGCAATTTATTCGCCAAAATACAATTATATAAGGTTGAAAATGCTTAGGTGCTTGCCTTGAGCTTCTGCCGGATTCTCAATAACACACGGCCCTCCGGTACCCCCCTCGGTCACCGCCGCGTCAACTTCCGCGGGTTCGTTCTCTACACGTTCACAATGCATGAAAAATGAGATGCATGCAATGCATTTGAAATGAAATGCTAGATGCATCACCATGGCAATTTCCAAAAGTGCCAACATTCAACTCAATTAAAGAATGAAAATGAAATTGTTAAACTCCACTTCTATTCTATAGCCAAATTCTGAAAACAACAAGCATATATCCCTAAACAGGCATAACTTTTGAATGCTTAATCTAAAAATTGATTTCTTGGACTCTAAAAGACCACAAGAGGGTGATCTAACTTTACCATATATCATAACATTCAGAATACAAATTTAAAGTTTGCAATTAAACTCTGAACTTCAGCCCCACAATTCTGAAATTCAGCAAAGCCCGGTTTCAGGACAGCATTGATACAAATGGCCATAACTTTTTGATCACTTAATCAAATTGAGCAAACTCAGATCCTAGAAGACCACAAGACATAAACCTACCACTTAGCTTTGGCCAATCACCCAAATTCTGCACAGAGAATTCCCAGTTCGGCCAGGAACAGAGAACAGTTTCAGTGTTCAGAAGTTTCAGAGTTTCAGAACAGCATGCACAAATTTCATCATATAAATTGCTATACTTAACGGAATTGAGTAAAGGATGGCATTTTTACAATCTACACGAAATTCCCCACAACTTCTCAGGCAAAATTAATTTCTAATTCAGCCTCTAACTAATTTTAATTCGCAGCTCAAGTTTCAGCTCCACATTTACAGCAGTTTCAGAGCAGCACGCACTAAAATCGACATAACTTTCAGCTGGATTAATGAAATTGAGTTATTCTAGTTGGAGATGAAAGATAATTCCATTGCCCACAACTTTCTCTAAAGTCAACCTGGCAGAAAATGCTCGTAACTTGCTCGAATCAGTCAAGAACAGGAGCTACGAAATCTGCTCGAAAATCTGAATCTTTCCCCAAACCCTAGAATGGTTGTTCCCCACCCAAATCCCAAATCCCTACTCACCATAGCCCCCAACTTCACCAATGCTGCCCCCAAAACCAGAAAACACAAACCCTAAGGAGTCTTACCTCAAGGGAGTGGAGGAGGGAGAGGAGGGGCTGCCGAGTAGGGGAGGAGAGGCGCCACCAGGGAGCAGCAGGGAGGGCTGGCGCCTTGGGGAGGGCTAGAGGGAGCTTCGGCAGGGGGAGCTGCAGGGGGCGCCACCAGGGAGAGCTGGAGTGGGGGAGGCGCTGGAGGGAGAGTGTTGTGGAGGCTACTTAGAGGAAGAAGGGAGTGAGGTGCTGAACCGGTTTGTGCTGCCCCAATTGTTTTGTATGCTACTCACTTGACCCCACTAGTAAGAAAAGGCTAAATTGGCTAAGTCTCCAGAATTTTTCAGCATAGGATTCAATTTTGAGGCTAAGATTTAAATTAATATTTGTTGTTGGATTGGGCTCAAAACTCAACCATTGAATAGAAAAAAGTTTCTAGTTTTCATTTTACTAACATGCACACTCTAGATCATTATGGATCTCAAGTTACAAGGCTCTGAACTTTAATGAAAACCACATTTGCACACTAAAATTTCTAGCTCTTAAACTCTGCTAAGTTTGGAAATTCTTCTAAGTGGCAGTTTAGGATATTCACTGAAGTCGGAAGTTGATCTCAAATGCGGCCAAAATTTGGTTGGCACAAATGTTAGCCGCATGAGCCGAATTCGAATTTGGGGCCATGACACATAGCTACGATTAACTGGCCGGGAGGAGCTATCCATCCGCGGGGCATTGTCCAGGAAATGCGCTGCCGTTCGGTACCTGCATCCCCGCCGGCCAGGTGGAGGACGCCGATTTGGGGGTGGTTCGCTGTTCATAGGGGGTGGACGTGGTAAACTACGATGCATCGAGTATCAGAAAAAAGAGTGGGCGACGGGATGCATCTTGAATGCTGGACGTCAAGTTTATCATATGATAAGCGCTCCCCGTCCCTACTCGCTCCAACCCTGGGCAGAGCGGAGCCGATGCTGGATTTGCCTAACCGAACGCGCGAACAACCGCCGGATGACGCCGTGTCACTCGGATGATAGAATTCGATAGTTGGCTGTTAATCGGTGCCACCGCCTTAATTGAAATTCCAACAAGCAAGCTGCTTTTATTCTCTCCGCAAAGGGATATATATAATTACTTTTACAGAGTTCGACTCGACCTTAAACTCCCTAATTCAATCCTTCCAAATTAAAACAACTTATCTATAGAAATCTAAATACGAAAACAATCTTCATGATTCTTCCGCCAGCTCATTGTTGATTCTTCTCCTGAAATAGACATGATCCAGCGCATGAGGCATATCATCATATCAAATCGACCGTTAAACTTTGCCCATTCGATGCCATTTAGGAACTGAACGTACACTCCGAAACAGAGATGGTTTTCCACTTATCTCTGCTACTTAAGCAGTAGGTAGCCTTCCGTTCTCTCGTCTCTCGTGTGCCTTCTCACTTGCCATTCCATCTCTTAGAAAGAAAACCATTCCATCTCTTAGAAAGAAAACCAACCATGTTAGAATATCCCAGAGAAGAGACAACTTCCTAAACCAATTCCTAACAAACTCTATCCCACCTCTTCAAATAAATTCACCCGACATTATCTATTCAAACAAATCCATCCAACAAATTAACTCACACATCGTGTCCTTCCCTACATTAGTTTCATATTAGAAGGCAACAAATGGTGCTTTCTGTTAAGAAACCGGAGCGGTCCACGAAGGCCCGTTTGGCCCATCAGCCGAAACCCTAGTTCGGAGGCTATAAATAGAGAGGGGGTCCCCCCATTGTACATGGACGTGAGAGAAAGCAATAAAGAATTCTGTCCTCCGTATACTCTGTCTTATTGTTCGTTGTTTCTTCGATCTGTCGGGAAACCCCGGACTACACCCGGTAGCGAGATTTCCTAACACGTTATCAGCACGAGCCTCTACCACAAGGAGAAGGATCGCCGACGACGAACGAACGACTATTACCGGCGATTGATCTCCCGATCCGATCTGCATCGACTCGTCCTCACGCTGGCATCCACTCGGATTGCCGAAAAATCCTACGCGACAGTCTACGGAATTCGCTTGCAGATTGAATCGAAGTTTTGAATCTGGCATGAATTGAATAGCAGATTGGTGCATGAATTATTAGTAGATCGCGAGCAGAATACCCATGCATTATCACCGCATCTCGCGGACGCCGTCGCCGTGCTCGTAGCACGCGCCGCACCATCGCGCCTTGGTTTTTCCGTGCGCTCGCAATCTCGCTGTGCAACGATCGACCTCCATGCGACCACGGCCGACGACGGCACGTACCATGCCGCTGTCGCTCGAAGTTGACCGCCGCGCGTCTCGAAGATGACGCGCGCCTTGAAGGCGCCACCACCACCGGCCGCTCAACTTCCGCATCGCGACTAGAAGGCACTGCCGCATCGCCACCCAAACCCGCATTGGCTTCCTCGCTGGCCGACATCTCGGTTCCCGTGCGCCTCGGCGTTGAAATTGAAGAAGCCGCCGCCGTGCCGATCAAAGGAACCTCGCCTCCTGCGCCCGCAGCGCGTGCCAACGGCCGCCTCGAAGGTGCCGCCGCCGCCGCCGTGCCGATCAAAGGAACCTCGCCTCCGCGCGCATAGCGCTGTGCTAACGACCGCCTCGAAGGTGCCGCCATCGCCGCCATCCCACCTCCGGGCGCTTGCGCCGGCAGCCTGTTTCCTTGTGTGCGCGCCTTCGCTGGACTCCCTCCGTGCGATGTGCCGAAGGCCCTGCCTCCTCGGATTTTTTGCGCACGAAGCACACCGACCAGCCCGCCGCCGATCGCCTCGGACGATGCCGTCGCTGCTCTACCGGCTCGAAGCCGCCGCACTGTCGTATGCTTGTGCGCGTCACCTTGGGCTTGCTGCTCGCCTTGCCTACGCGCCCGAGCCGGCCACCATCGCCCATCGCCAGCCAACCAGCAAGCTCGATCGCGTACAGGAGATGGACTCAATGTCCAAGCGGACTTGAAGTCCTGGTAGCCGGGATTAATTCCGGTTGAATCCGGATAAGGGCAGAGGAAGGAAAAGGGGAAATTACCCTTTGCCCCTTTCCGGTTTTTCTGTTTTTTTATTTTTTTTCTTTCTTCCGAAAATCAGTAAATAAATTCGGATATTGATTAAAAATAACAAAAAATTACGAAAAAAATTGCCAGAAAATTCTAGAAAATTATGTGGCTCTGTTTTTAGCCTTCTTTATGCATTTATGAATTTTTACATTCATTGCTTTATATTCAGTTCATTGGAAATTCATAAGAATTTAATTTTTACACTTTATGAATTTTTGCAACCACTTTTATCGATTACACGCATAATCTAATGAATTTGTAAAACAAAAATGCAGATGTCTGGAATTGTGAACCGTGAGTTTGAAGAACTGGCCCCGCATGGTCAGAACTATCTCACTTGGGCATCTGACGTGAAAATCGTCCTTAGGGGCAAGAAACTCCGGCCGCCATCGCCTAGGATCCTCGAAGGATGCGCATAACCTATGAAAGCGAATGATCAAGCTCTGCACTTCCTCAGGCACCACCTCTCAACCACACTGAAGAATGAATACATGGCTGAAGAGAGTGCACTTGAGCTTTGGACTGCACTCCAGAAGCGGTTCGAGAAGCTCAAATACACAATCTTGCCCCAAGCACAGTAAGATTGGGTTCGCCTGAGGTTTGCAGACTACAAAACAGTGGCCGAGTACAATTCTGCCTTGCACAGAATTTGTACCAATCTCTCTCTATATGGCAAGAAGATCACTGACGAGGAGAAGATTGAGAAAACTTTCTCCACTTTTCACCCTAATGCTATCCAGAGTGCTCGCAGCTATCGTCAGGACGCATAAAAGGAGTATAGCGAACTGATTGATGTTATGCAAGTTGCGGAATCACAAGATGATGTTCTACGCAAGAACTTCGTCTCGCAGCCACCTGGAAGGGGTATTGGCACTGAAGTCAACGCCAACAGCTATAAGGTGAAAAAGCCCATATACAGGAAGAAGGGCAAAGGTGCAAAAGAGCGATATCAGGCCAAGGGAAAGCCCAAAGCCCAAGTGAAGCAAGATGACAAAGGGAAGTCACACGCTAAGCCATATGGACAGCAGGACCAGACGTGCTTCAGGTGTGGCACTTGGGGGCATTGGTCGAAGATATACCGGGAATCCAAGGAAGTGATCAACGCATATCAGGCCAAGAAGAAGGCCAAAGCCAATGCACTAGCAAAAGCACATTTCGCCAAGGTAGGCGACGATGATGCCATGGTCATAGACACCCCACTGGTTTCACAATCTTCCCCGGACATCAATGCTGCAGCCAAACTTTTGGCAAATGAAGAAAAAACATCTATTGATGACATAGAAGCAGAAGTCAATGCATTCTTTACAGATTCCGTTTAATGTATTAATTACATTATTAGTATTTCCTTTTATGGTTGCTTAGTGCATTTTTAATAAAGATTTGTAAGCTCTAGAAGAGCATGAATTTTCTCAAGAATTGAATTGAAATTTTATTCTTCATTCCAGTATTCTATATTTGCAAGCAATGTTTGAATCATCTTGCCACTGTCGGATTGGAATAATATTTCTTTTATCTAGAAATCGTGTAGCGCCCAAATGGAGGAGATATGTATTGTTGATAGTGGCACAACAAATACTATCCTAAAAAAGTCCAAATACTTCCAGTTGATCACGAAGAACGCTGGAAGAATTACTACAATCACAGGAAGCGATTCTTATATAATAGGTTCTGGAAGAGCCATAATTATATTACCAATGGGTACAAATTTAGTAATTGAAGAAGCCCTTTTGTACCTTGAATCAACACGCACTCTCTTAAGTTTCAAAGACATTCGCGCCAATGGGTTTCACATAGAAACAAATGAAGAAAATGGCAAAGAATACTTGTGCATCGTGAAGCACGTGGTATGTGGAAAAATGATATTAGAAAAATGTCCCTCATATGAATCTGGGTTACACTACACTAGAATTAATGCACTTGCAGTGCATACCAGCCTAGAAGGCTTGTTTTGAACACTCTAAACACTTATCTTTTCAATATTGCACAGTTACTCTAGTCTTAGAATGTTGAGTGATTGCATAAACAACTCACTGGGCTATAACATTATTATAAATATTTTTTCGAAACTCGAAGATTTTGTGTGCCAGCATGTGCCACCGAAAATTAATGAATGAATTAGGAAGAGAATGATGAAATCCATGAATTCTGACAAAGATTCGATGGGAAATTTGCGATCAACGAATATTTTCCCGCATCATCATGTGAAGTCCACTGCAACGGACAATGCTAATGAACTATTTCAAAGGCCTGAAGAAGTGCACATAGCATAGCATGTCCACTTGAAGAATGGACTAGCATAAGCATTAATTGAAAGCATTGAATATTAGCCCGGTTAATTTAGTAGAGTTGTAATTTATGTAGCATGTATAGAAACCTGAAGTTCTACACAAAGCAATCCTCATCAATTGTGTGCAAAAGGACAAGTAGTCCTACAACATCCAATTAGTGCATGCAACGGATCATAATGAAATTCCCTAAATTCGTAGTATATGTACCAATACCACTATTGATGAAGAATATTTTCCCGTTATTAGGGGGAGAATTAGAACCCTTGAATAAGAATGCCTGGAAAATAAGCATAGAGAATTCCCGTTCATGACCCTTGCACTAGTTAAGAAAATGAAAGTCTATGAGACTCTTTGAAGTATCTGCTTGCCTTATCATTTTTGTGATATGAAGGAGGTGATTAAGTTGCATTACTAGAAGTAATGCGCCAATGAGGGTTGCAATACCAAAGGAATTCATGGTACCCTAAACTGTTCTAGGGCCCCAGAAGAGAACAGGCAGTCTGGTTCCTCCAACCCGAAGTACCCGGGGACGTCTGGGGAAAAAGGGGAAAGATGACTTATTACAACCAATCACGAAAATGCCCCGAGTAGAGAAGGGGGAGCCAATTGATACCTGGTAGCTGGAGAGAAGCACGCTAGCGAGGCACTCCCGCTTGAATATTCCATTGCGAGGAATAAATGCATGAATGAATCGACCAAATGTGTGCGCACACATCGGCGATAAAGCTAAAGGAACTTGCTCTGTGATGGGAAATAGCGTTGAAGAGCAAGTAGAAGTGCATGAAGCACCCCATGACGAAATGGCCATAAATTTTGTAATAACAGAGAATCCTGAATAGAGCAACGACCAATGTCGATGCATACTTTGCAAAGAAGATTGCCTCGATCATTGATCATGATCCTGAGCCTGCATCTCTCGTAGAATGCAAGAAAAGGCTAGATTGGGAAGATTGGAAGAAGGCAATCACCGCAGAATTAGTTTCTCTGAACAAAAGAGAGGTGTTTGGGCCAGTGTGCCACATGCCTTCCCATATAAACCCTGTAGGTCACAAATGGGTTTTTGTTCAGACGAGAAATGAAAACAACGAAGTTGTAAGGTACAAAGCAAGGCTTGTTGCGCAAGGTTTCACTCAACGTCCTGGAGTTGATTATGAAGAAACCTATTCTCCAGTCATGGGAGGAATAACCTTTAGATATTTGATCTCAATGGCAGTCAACTTGAAGTTGAAAATGAAGCTGATGGATGTTGTCACAGCATATTTATATGAAAATCTGGATTTGGAGATATACATGAAAGTACCGGAAGGCATCCTTATCCCGAATCAAGATAGAGCAAATAGAAACCTGTACAGTGTGAAATTGGAGAAATCACTGCATGGACTAAAGCAGTCAGGAAGAATGTGGTACAATCGCTTGAGTGACTTTCTCTGCAAGAAAGGCTACATAAACAACGAAGATTGTCCATGCGTATTTATACAGCGATCCCCGAACGGATTCTGTATAATATCCGTCTATGTAGATGACTTGAATATCATTGGAATGGATGAAGAAATTGAAGAAGCATGCTCATACTTGAAGTCTGAGTTTGAAATGAAAGACTTGAGTAAAACTAAGTTCTGTTTAGGCTTGCAGCTTGAACATGTCCAAGGAGGAATCTTGGTACATCAATCAGCCTATACACAGAAAGTGTTAGAAAGATTTGGCTTTGAAAAGTCATATCCTGCGAAAACCCCAATGGTCGGAAGGTCACTCCAAGCAGACCAAGATCCATACAGGCCTAGAGAAGAGGGGGAGGAAGTCCTGGGAGCAGAATTCCCATATCTAAGTGCAATTGGAGCGCTCATGTACCTTGCAAATAGCAACAGGCTGGACATTGTGTTCGCCGTGAACTTGCTAGCCAGGTACAGCGCATAACCCACCAAAAGGCATTGGAAAGGGGTTAAGGACATCTTCCGTTACCTTCAAGGAAGCAAGGACCTCGGCCTATTCTATAGAACTATGAATGAACTAAGCTTGGTCGGTTATGCCGATGCTGGGTACCTATCGGACCCGCATACTAGAAAGTCCCAAACGGGATATGTTTTCCTTTGTGGAGAAACAACAGTTTCCTGGAAGTCGTCTAAGCAGACTCTTGTCTCGACGTCGACAAACCACTCGGAAATCATTGCCTTGTATGAAGCCTCCCGTGAATGTGCATGGCTTCGAAGAATGGTTCACCACATCCAGAAGTCATGTGGTTTGAACATTGAGCAAACCCCCACTATAATTTATGAAGACAATGCAGCTTGTGTTGCTCAAGTGCAAATGGGATATGTGAAAAGCAATCTCACGAAGCATATCAACCCCAAATTTTTCTATGCTCATGAATTGCATAAGATGAACGAGATTAAGGTACTGCATACTAAGTCATGTGAAAATCTCGCAGATTTATTCACTAAGTCACTCCCAGCATCTACTTTTGAAAGGTGCGTTAAAGGAATTGGGAGGATGAGACTTAGAGAAGTGTAGATTTTAGGGGGAGATATTTCGCATACTCCAACATAAAATCTTGAACTTGAAGTTTGAGTACCCAACGTGATCTTGAAGATTAACATTGAAGTTTGGGTGAAATGTACTCTTTTTTCCTTAGTGAGTTTTCACGGAAGTTTCTCACGTAAGGTTTTTAATGAGGCAATTCGTGCAACACAATAAGCGTATGCTATGTACTCTTTCTCCAAATTTTTTTCCCACTGGGTATTTTTTTGGAGTTTTGATGAGGCATATGCATCTCGCGGCAGAGGGCCAAGGGGGAGTGTTAAGAAACCGGAGCGGTCCACGAAGGCCCGTTTGGCCCATCAGCCGAAACCCTAGTTCGGAGGCTATAAATAGAGAGGGGGTCCCCCCATTGTACATGGACGTGAGAGAAAGCAATAAAGAATTCTGTCCTCCGTATACTCTGTCTCATTGTTCGTTGTTTCTTCGATCTGTCGGGAAACCCCGGACTACACTCGGTAGCGAGGTTTCCTAACACTTTCCTGCCTTCATTACGTGTATCTCTCACAACCTTGCTCAACAGATTGTTGTCGTAGATTAGGTACTGCACTGTAACTGACATATGAAGGAAACACGTGAGCCCGACGATGCATCGTTGAGTGTCAGGTTCCTCTCTTGATCATCACAGATAAACCACAACCAAGTGCTAAATTGACAACGATTCACAAAGTACCAGATACTTGGGATACAATTGGTGAAAAGAGGGAGTCAAGAATCAAGAAGAGGAAGGGGCTGAGAATAGAGAATTCAGAGTTTGGGGAAGAACACAGAGAAAGGGGAAGAGCTGAGGCCAGCGTTCATTTTCTTCGATCCCTCTTCGCTCCTGCTCATTAGCCTTTTGTACTGCCCTTGCTTCCAGCCGAGTGGGCCGCGCGAACGAGCCCAGCTCCAAGGCCCATGTCCGTGACATTCCTCCCTCCTTGAATTTCGGCTTGTCCCCAAGCCGATGATAGCAAACCATGGAATGTACATGTAGTCACCACCGGGATCCCATGGCAACTGTAAGTACAGACGTCTACTCCCCGCTTGATCGACACAGTGGTCAATAATGTAGATGAAGCTCTGGCCCTGCTTAACAGCAAAATGTTCCTCCTAGTCGTTAGTCAAGCTCTTGTAGAAGGTAGCATACTCCTCCTCAAAGGACTGCTCAATGACTTCACCTTGAACAGTTACTCGAAGTGATCCATGAATAGTCTCTGGAGGTTGTGACAGTATAGCAGGATGGGTAGGACCCCCACCTCTTCCAACAGTCCACATAGTCAACGTGCCCCCAAATTGCTTAGCAACATTGATAAGCGCCTCCTGAGCCTTGTACATCTGCCAAGCTGCTGAAAGACGACCGGCGTCCTTACCATAGTCTGAGTAGCCAATCATGACCTCCTGTTTGCCATGAATCCTTTTTCTGTACCAATCTACAAATAACAGCCTAGCCAGTGCTGTTGGGGCAGCTTCGAGATCAGCCAACTTCTCAAACAATGGAATGACTCTAAGTGGTGTCTTCACATGGCATTCGCGTTGGAGGAGCTCAACAGCAAGTACATCTGATGGAGCTGTCACCATGGAAATGATGTAAGCTCCAAAGTTGTCGGCAGGAAGCTCAGCTATCACACGGAATGTGTCTAGAACATCAGCAATTTCATCAGTCTGGAGAAGGTTTGGGCCAAACAAAGGGCGTTTCCCATTAAGTTCAGACAAGAGCCAGTCCTGACGGTGTTCCTCAGACCACTCACGGTACGATCCTATTCCTAGATATGTGGTGATGGCATCAAGGACATCAGTGTGCCTGTCAGATTCTTGCCTAATGTCAAGCCTCACAAGGCAAAGGCCAAAAGTTGACACCTGGCGCAAGAAGTCCAGAAGGCTTCCATCAGCAATTGCACGGTCACCACATGCACAGAGCGACCTGTAACATAACTCCAGAGGCTCTAAGAACTGCTCAACATTCGTGAGAGTAGCTTCTTCAGGAATGTTAGAATATCCCTTGGATAACAACTGGCGTGCTCGTTCACGTGTGGTGTACAGCTTATCTCTCACATCACTGAGGACAACTCGATGTGGTTCACTTGGAGGAACTTTCTTCCAGAACTCTATATAATGTTTTGCATCTTTCTTTGAGGAGAGATGCAGCTCATCTGCTCGGGTCCAGATCTCATCATGGCATCGCCACATAGACAACTCAAACATGAGATCCTCAATCTGTGAGCAATACAAATTTGCAGCCATCAATCTAGCAAGCAAGCAGACATCCCTTGTGACTTCTGGTGTCACTCTTGGGTTTCCATCACGATCTCCTCCCATCCAAGAAGAGAATTGAATGAGAGGGGCACTATAAGGAACACGCTCTTCAATTCCAATATTCTTCAAGGCAGTATCCAGACGGCATAAAAACTTTGGCACACCTTTCCATATTGTCTCATGGAAGTAACTCATACCAGCTCGCATTTCATCTTGAGGAGTTGGCTGGGTTCTTCGGATCTCGTCAGTTCTAAAGGCTGCTTGAATCTCCCTCTGGAGAGCTTCGTCAAGCTCTTGTTTGTCATCTGGTGTGATGTCCTTCGAGTATAGTTGAACCAAGCAATTCCTTATCCTTGAGTGTTTCTGAAGCAGTGACCTCCTGACTGACTGTGTCGGATGTGCAGTCAAAACCAGGTCAACAGCCTGACTCTTCAGAGCATCAAATACCTCAGCTGGTGATTTCTTCAGGTCAACAACGAGCCTCTTAAGAGTTTCATCAATGTCAGATTCAGTCAGTGCCGAGTTCTCATCAGCAAAGTTCCCCTTCTTGAGTTTGATTCTCCTCCTGTAAGCAATCTGGACCTTCTCAGCCAAGTTTGCCAGAATAAGTATGTGTGAGAATGACTTGGTTATCATGATGGAGTCTCCAGGATCCAAGCGGGGCAACGCATTCCCAATCTCATCCAGTTGATTGGGATCAAGCTTACTTTCATACTCTGCGGCTAACTCATAGCATCCTTCAATTGTATCATGCTTGCAACCAAAGATCACTCCTCCTAGCTGGTTTTCTTGGAGATGCCGAGCAAGGTCCCCAGATTGGCTATTTAGATGCTGTGTCTGCATTGCAAAATTGTAGGTTTCCTTTTCTTCCAGCACCTTGTGATGTGCACTCGAACACTTGGTAAGCTCCGCGTTGACAACAACACTCGCAGTAGTGCCCTTGCTCTTCATGACCCAACGCACAGGGCGACGAGTGATGTGCACTCGTGACACCCACTTAACTCTTCTCTGCCGTGTGCCTTTGCTTGAAGAGTTACTGAAGGACGTGACCGCCGCAATAACTGGGATGGACGAAACTGTTGGTTTGTTGGCGTCCTGGATGGGGCATGTTGTCGAACACCTGGTGGGTGTCACCGGGATGATAGTGGTGGGGAGCGACATCTCGTACCTGACATCCAGCCAACAGCAGTTGTCGTAGATGCAACGGCCATGAAGGGCCTCTCGAGCTCGCGTCGCATCATGGCATGACCGGAATAGGACGAGCACCTCCACGCTACCAGTCCTCCCGAGCACATACACCTTTTCAGCGCCAAATGCGTCAACGACTTGGTGAAGCACCTCCTCAGTCACCGGATAGAGCACATGGCTCACCGTGACATGAAGAACATGACCGGTGTTCGCCTCCTGGTGGCCTGACATTTCGTCAAACACTTGGCTAGCACTGACAGGGGTGGACACTACTGCGCCAATGGTGGCAGTTGTCATCAGCATGGGTGTTGGAGAGGGTAAGGCAGGAACTGGAACAAGTGTGGGTGCAGGACTCGACGAACTCAGCCATGGAGTCGGCGAGGCGGGGGAAGTGGGACTGGTCCAACTGTTCGGAGCCAGCGAGTCGGGAGTGCTCGGGGCGGATGAAGCGGACATGGTGAGGGAACTGACGCCGAACTGGGAGAAGGAGTGTCGCTGCAGAGCTGGGGAAGGTGGAGATCGGGCTTGGAGTGGAGCGAGGTGGCGTCGAAGAAGACGAGCACGGAGGTGTCGGTGAGGTGGATCACGCCGAAGGTGGAGCTCTCAACGAGAGCACTAGATGCGCCCTCCTCGTCTCGTCAGGCGACTCGGTGAAGATGACGAAGCGCGACGAGTGGTGGCGGAGGTGAAAATGAACCAGCTCTGATACCAAATGTCAGGTTCCTCTCTTGATCATCACAGATAAATCACAACCAAGTGCTAAATTGACAACGATTCACAAAGTACCAGATACTTGGGATACAATTGGTGAAAAGAGGGAGTCAAGAATCAAGAAGAGGAAGGGGCTGAGAATAGAGAATTCAGAGTTTGGGGGAAGAACACAGAGAAAGGGGAAGAGCTGAGGCCAGCGTTCATTTTCTTCGATCCTCTTCGCTCCTGCTCATTAGCCTTTTGTATCGCCCTTGCTTCCAATTGAGTGGGCCTTGAACGAGCCCAGCTCCAAGGCCCATGTCCGTGACATTGAGGCCCTACTCCATCGGAGGCAGGGGCAGATCCACATGAGGCTTGTAGGATGCATGGGACGCCGGGTTCAATTTTGTTTTACCTTATCAAAACTCACATATTATGGAAAAAATCAAAGTAATTATGAGTACATATGTTAACAAAGTATTAATACAGACTAAGTTCTTTAACGAAATAAAGAGATGGCAAATTCATATGTTTTAAAACCAGATTTCACTTATGTGGCTTACTTTTATTATGTGATGCCCAAATCTATATGTAATCGGTATACATCCTAAACATTCTTAAGTTACAAAACATTTAGGGGCTGTTTGGTTGCCTTCTCATCTCAGCCTGACTCGTATGAGTCAGCCAGGCTGGTGAGAACCAGATTGCGTAGATGCAAATAGATGGTGTTTGGTTGAGTGCATGAGTTGAGCCAGACTGTGAGAAGAATAGGGAGAATGTGTTTGGTTGACTGTTTATGTGCCTCCCCATGCCTTGCATGCACCCTAGCTTGCATCCCACCAGCCAGGACCATAGGAAACGACCAAAATCTATGTTTCTCCACAGCCTGGCTCGGCGGATGCAATTGCATCTCGGGAGACAGACTCCACCCCTCGTGCAGCCAACCAAACAAGTATCTTTTGTATCTGTAGATGCAATTCTCTTTGGATACAGCCAACCAAACAGCCCCAAAGTCACCAAGTGAACATACCACTATACCAGTTTGAAACTACGACATAATTTGGAAAATGTAGGTAGGTGAGCATTTCTAGGTTTTAACCATTTTAACACAATGCTAAAACCTACAGACAGAAAGTGGACTGTATAAGCATCAATGCATTGAGACTTGCGATCGAGTGTGGGAAATCTCACTAACAGTTGAACTAATGCAATCAGCAGATTCATGTTGTACCCCAAAGTCCCACTAAGCCTGAGGCCAGATAACTTTCTGCCAAGAATTTAGTTAGTACATATTTTTCTATTTACAAAGGTTCTTTCCGATCTGTAGTCACCACACAGATGAACTAGCTATATGCAAACAGGTAATAGTCCGGCAGACACTAGAAATTTGCCTTGCATCCATGCTTCATTAGAAGCAAAGACAAGTGGAGTGGGAGCCAAGTCATTAGCTGAATTACCAGGTAGATCTTGCGATTAGCAATTAGCATATATATCTGTTGATTTTCTTAATTCAGCTCAGAAGATCGAGATGCAACAATAGTAACTTACTATAGTGATACCATATATCCCAAGTCAAAGTGAAGTTCCTATAGCAAAAGCTTACTATGTAGATACCAACTCGCTGGAAGAAGAACTAACAAATCCTGAACCCCTGCAAACTAAACAAGGTACACCAGCTCTATCTGAAAAGACATCCACCCAACAGATTTTTTCTTTAAAATAATTCAAAGACACCATTGCTTAAAAAATGTAGTCAGTAAATATAACTACATCTACATACTGTGCAGGATTCAGATGTTACAAAAGTCCAAAAATTGATTGTTACTGAAAGACCATGTGGAGGTCTATCCTTGTGTGTGATGAGTAATTGACAAGATTTGAGATTAGTTTGATTTAAAATTGAGCTTGATTTGAATTGGATTTTTGATTTGAAGCAATTTGAGTGTTGGTTGCTTTTCCTAGTGCTACCGGCATGGCGGCGGTAGCACCGGACCTTTGAGCAAAATTATGATTGATTAATGACTTTGGGATAATCATTGAATATATTTGTGGGCATTGCTATGTGAAAGGTTTTTTTTGTTTGCCTTTGATGGTTGCAGGGCGACGGTGCTAGATCATGGTGAGGCGGAGGATGGCCGGGACTAGGCGAGGAGCGTCGGAGGTCCAGACGATCGGGAGATCGCCAGAAGATGATCGGAGACGGAGCTCGGGCAAGCCAAGAAGACAAGGAAAGGAGGAGATGCTAGCTAAACGCCGCGTGGATCAAGAAAGGCCGTCGGATTGCGGTCTAGTTGATAGGTTAGCGGGTCTAGGTAGTATGCTTTGAAAACCATGCAAGAAAACCAAGTACGTGTATGGGTTTTGGGTTAGCCCTTGCATGGCTGTGTGAGTGGGCAAATCCTAGCCCTTAGATGAGTTCTCTAGGGTTGAGGGCTGCATCCAAGGGTGGTAGGTGGCCCAAGAGTAGTATAAATAGGGGTGGAGGGGTAGCCTCCTCCTCTTGAAGATTTTAGAGGTTTTTGTGCTCCTTTGAGCTTGCCCACCTTGTTGTGAGGCTTTGTAAACCTCCTCCTTCCAGAAATACAAATCTTTTCACTTATGCTTGAATTTACATTACGCATTTACTTTATGTTTTAAATTCAGCATTTAAATTCCTGTAATTTATTTTCACGCAATTTACTTTCTTGCGATTTGGATTTGCCTCCCCTCCTTCTAAATGCTGATCTTGGATGTCTTGAGTGTGTTCATATGATTTTACATCTCTTTTGCACTCTTGGATTGAATAGAGATCATCTTTTCTTTCAAGTTGTAACTCTGTCCAGAACTTGTTCTTCGTGTAGTAGTCAGTGTTTGATTTTTAGAAAAATATAGAAAAATCCTTTTTGAGTGATTCTTATTGGATATTGTGTAGGACTCTTATATACATCTGCAAAAAAATTTGGGAGTCCACTGGTCACACAGTTTGGGCGCCATGAAGTGAAAACCATGCCCCCAACATTTTGCTCGAAGTTCTTGACTGTTTGTGTTCTTTGATTTTTGATGATTTTTCTGAAAGAATTTTTGAGGTTAACTTTGGTGGAATGCTTCATGACGCAATTGGTCATAGGGAAAAAAATTTCAAAATTTCTTGACCACCAGAAGTCCACCAACCTCCTGTTCTAATTGAGGACAGTTTCTGGAATTTCTGCTTCTGCTTTTTTGAAAGTGACTTTTGTGATTTGAATTGATCTCCTTTCTAAAAGCAAGAGTTGGATTGATTCCTCTTTATTTTGGACACTAGACAACTAGGATTGTGACTCAAAAATCCCCACATTTATGGTACTTATCAATGCAAGTTAGGGGTACACATAGTTGTCTAGTTGTTCGGGTTTTTCACGATTTCCTTTGCGCGATCTTGTCGAGGTATTAGTTGGAGTATTTTGGAGAAAATTTTTATTTGCGACCATTCACCCCCCCTCTGTTTGCCATCTCGATCCTTCAATTGGTATCAGAGCCGATTTTGCTCTTCCATAGATCTTGACCGGTCTCGAGAGCCATAGCGACAGATAAATATTCCACCAAGCCTCCCATCTTTTGCGGTGTCGATTTTCCTTTTTGGAAGTCCCGGATGGAGTCATACATCACTGCTCAAGGCTTCCTGATATGGCAGAAGGTGAAGCTCCCATATGAGGTTCCTGCCAATGAGAACGTCACGGTCGACAATATGGCTGACATTGAGGCAAATGCTAAGGCGAGGAACATTCTCATACAGGGACTCAGCCGTAGTGAGTATGATCGGATCTCTCACCTGCTATCCACTCACAAGATTTGGGTGACCCTAGATGCATACCATGAGGGCACAACCCAAATCAAGATCGTGAGGCAGGATCAATACAAGCGTGAGTACAACAAGTTTGAACAACACGCTGGTGAGAGTCTTGACGAGTGTTTCGATCGATTTACTAAAATTTTGAGCGATCTCCGGGCAGTTGGTTGCACATACCCTGACTCGGATAATGCTCATCACTTCTTGACCACACTCGATCTTCGTGTTTGGGAAATGAAAGTGACCACCATCAAGGATACTACCGACTTGTCGACCTTGACTCTTGACGGGCTCTATTCCCGACTCAAGACTCATGAGATCGACGTCGTCTCTCACAAGATGAAATCTCAGTCGATGGCCTTGGTCACTGATCCTATTGGATCTTCTCTTGATTCTTCTGTTGGTTTTTCCCTCTCCGCCCTTTGCGAGCTAAGCGATGACCAACTGGAAAAATTTCCAGAAACTGAGTTTGCTCTTTTAGCTCGCAAGTTTTCTCACGCCTACAAGAGGGTGAGAGAGAGGAAGAGAGGTGGTGGAATCACCTGCTTCGAATGTAGTGGCCCCAACCACATTCGAGTGAAGCAAGATTGACTCCGGCGGTTCTGGCAAGAATGACTACACCGATAAGAACTGCAATAAGAAGCCTCCAGTTCACGAGCTGGCGCACGAGAAGAAGTACCGCAACTTCTCAAAGAATAAGAAGCTCTTGCACCGCGTCCTCGCCGCCCTCGACGACATCAACCTCTCTGATACGGAGACATGGAGCGACGAAGGCGAGGATGATCCGCAAGAGAAGAAAGGCGGCGACGACTTCTCCGGCATGTGCTTCATGGCGGACACCAACGACATCATCGACTCCGAGCTCTAATGCGATTCGGACGAGGTACCTTCCTATGACCAGCTCAATGAAGTTTTTTGCAAATTAGGAAAATTTCATGCTAGAGCTAGAGCTAGGTGTATGGAGCTTGAGAAGGAAGTAGATACCTTGACTTGGGAGTTAGCTTCTCTTAGATCTTCTCCCTCCCGAGTCACTAATGACTGTTCTTTGTGTGATGCTTTACTTGTGGAGCTTGAGAACCTAAGGACTTTGCATGATAGTGTGAAAACTGAACTTGAAAGTCTTAGGTCGAAGAATACTAACACTTGTACTGTTGATATTTCCTCTCTAGATGCTAGTTTTCTTCATGCTCATGCTACTCCTTCATGTGAAAATTGTCCTAAGTTACTTTCTAAAATAGATGCCATGAGCGTTCACCTTAGGAAGCTTTCTTCTAGAAATGATGAACTTGAAATGCATGCTTCTAAGGACCCTGTCAGCTCATGTGAGGGCTGTAAGCAACTAAAACTTGATAATGAAGCTTTAAATGACAAATGTGCTAAACTTGATAAGGACTTATTAGATAAGTCACTTAAGAGTTGCTTGTATTGTTCTGTGATTGAGGGTGACTTGGATAAAATCCATGTCGAACTTACAAAGAAATTAGAAGACCAAGCCCATAGGATTAGAGAAGCATCGTACGTTTCTTGTGAGGCCCTCAAGATTGAGGCAGCCGTGCTGAGGGAGAAAAATGCACGTGCTAGTGTTTCTTCTTCTCTTTCTGGTTCTTCTTCTTCCTCTCACCCCTATTCTTCATGTGCCTCTCTCTTCTGGGAGTGTGAGTATCTCATGAGCACTCTCGAGAAGTTTGTAGGAGGCAAGAAGAAGCTAAATCTCATTCTAGACCAATAAAAAATTAGCAGATTTAATCAGAGTCTAGGATTTGACTACTTGGAGCACGCTAGGACTCATCCTCCTACCATTATGCGTGGCTCCAAGAGTGGAGAGATTGTGGTGGCTCCCAGGGTGAGTACCACTGTGTTTAGGTCTTGTCCACGGGACTTCCGAAGCGTATGGCATTTCTCTGTCACTTCGCCTAGCAAGGCTAAGTATTCATGCACCTTCTGTAAGAAAGATGGTCACCTAGTAGATTTCTATTTTAGGCATGCCAAGGTCACGAGGCGTGAGCGTGTTACTGCTCTTAGGGGTATTCAGAGTCATCCCCAGACTCTGAATGCTTCTAAGGCACACACTGGTACTAGACAGATTAGAGAGTCACCTGTTTTTGGGCAGCGTCCAGGACTCGGTTTTCATGCTGTTCAATTGAGTTTTAGTCCTGGAGTTGTTCGTGGTCAGTCTTTCCACCGTCCTCTTGATATTCCTCATTTTTTCCATTGAGATAGATATCAGCGGCGTGAGGTGTTTTCTGGTAGGAGATTTAGATAGCCTCATTAGAATGGTCCGGCCTTTGCACCACGGTGGGCCAAACCAGTGATAGCTCCTACATTTTCTACTAGAGATGCGTTTTCTAATCTTGTGAGAGTCAAGCGTCAGAGAGACACTAGAGTCCAGCCTTCTTCCTCTATGGCTAGTATTTTGAGACGTCGTGCGATTCAATATTGGGTTCCTAGGTCCTCACTTTATCCCAGTACTAAGTCTTCTCTCTCTTTTGACTTGATCAGGTTCGTCGGATGAGGAAGGGAGATGTTTGGATTGTTGACTCCGGTTGTTCTCGCCATATGACCGGAGACTCCCGTTGGTTCTCTTCCCTAGTCCGAGGCCACGGTGATGAGTTGATCACTTTTGGGGGTGCTTCTTCAGGTAGAGTCATTGCTAAAGGTACTGTCTACGTCAATGAAAATTTTATTCTTAAGGATGTTGCCTTAGTGAGTAGGCTGCAATATAATTTACTTTCTGTTTCTCAGCTTATCGATGACTCTTTCGAGGTAAGCTTTAAGAGTAATGCTTGTAGAATTCTTGATTCATCAGGAGAGTTAGTTTGCAGGATTTCTAGATTTGGGAGAGTTTTTCGTGCTGATTTTTCTGTTTCTTCTGGTGACTCTCTTCGGTGTTTGATTGCTTCTGAGTCCCGTGATCTTTCCTTCTGGCATAGGAGACTTGGTCACATTGGTTTTGATCATTTGACCAGAGTTAACAGACGTGATCTTATTCGTGCTTTAGCCAAACTCAAGATGGTCAAAGACTTAGTTTACTCTCCCTGCCGACATGGCAAGATGGTTATTGCTTCTTATCCTCTAGTCACCGTAGTGATGACTAATGCACCAGGACAACTTTTACATATGGACATTGTTGGTCCAGCTAGAGTGCAGTCAGCAGGAGGAAAGTGGTATGTCCTTGTCATTCTTGATGATTTTTCGAGGTATTCTTGGGTATTTTTCATGGCCTCGAAGGATGAGACTTTTTCTCACTTCAGGGGATTTGTTAGTAGGTTGTCTATTGAGCTCCCAGGTGTAGAGCTATACGCAGTGATAATGGCACCAAGTTCAAGAATTCCTACTTTGAGAGTTTCTGTGTGGAGTCTGGTTTAGAGCATCAGTTCTCTTCTCCCTACGCCCCTCAGCAAAATGGCGTAGCGGAAAGGAAGAACAGACCCTGTTGAGATGGCTGTGACGATGATAGATGAGTACAAGATTCTAGGAAGTTTTAATGAGGCTATAGCTATTGCTTGTCATGTGTCCAATTGCGTTTTCTTGAGAGTACATTTGCATCGTACTTCTTATGAGTTGAGGTATGGGCGAAAGCCCAGTGTTTCTCATTTTCGCATTTTTGGTTACAAGTGTTTTATCTTGAAGTCTGGTAACCTAGATAAGTTTGAGTCTCGTTCTTCTGATGGTACCTTTCTGGGTTACTCGACTTCCTCTCGTAGCTATAGGGTTTGGAGTTGTGATGCGAATAGGATCATAGAGACCTGTGATGTGACCTTTGATGAGGCTAGCCCAGGAGCTAGACCTAATATTTCAGGCTCTTCTTATCCTTCCGAGACCATCTTTGTAGAGGATGAGGATGATGGAGATGATGGTGTTCCACCTGATCCAGTCTCCTCTACACCTGAGGTGCCTCCTGTTTCCATTTCTGCACCTCAGGGAGATCAGCCTTTGCCTTCAGACTCTCCTTCAGCGAGTGGCTCTGTTCCTTCCTCTTCTGCTCAAGAGGTAGAGGCCACTTTTGCTTCTGGTCCTCCTCGCCACATTCAGTATTCTCATCCACCTGAGCAGATCATTGGTGATATATTTGAGTGTGTAACGTGCTCAAAATCAGGCTTATCTTCTTTCTACCTTCACTCTGCCTTTGTTGCCTCTTTTGAGCCAAAGGATGTTACTCATGCATTATCCGATGAATCATGGATTAATGCTATGCATGAGGAACTAGAAAACTTTGAGAGGAACAAAGTCTCGCAGCTTGTAGAGCCCCCATTTGGTCATAATATCATTGGGACCAAGTGGGTGTTCAAAAACAAGCAGAGTGAGGACGGGGTTGTCATTCTCAACAAGGCTAGGCTAGTTGCACAGGGCTTCACTCAAGTTGAAGGTCTTGACTTTGAGGAGACCTTTGCCCCTGTAGCTAGACTAGAGGCGATTAGAATCCTGCTTGCATTCTCTGCATCCCAAGGCTTCAAACTCTATCAAATGGATGTCAAGAGTGCATTCCTCAATGGCTTCATTGAGGAAGAGGTGTATGTCAAGCAATCTCCAGGATTTGAGAACCCAAATACCCGAACCATGTCTACAAGCTTTCTAAAGCTTTGTATGGACTTAAGCAGGTCCCTAGAGCTTGGTATGAGGGGCTTAAGTCCTATCTTCTCAGTCATGGTTTCAAAATGGGTATAGTAGACAAAACTCTATTCATCAGACACTAGGATTCTCATTTCCTTCTCGTCCAGATTTATGTGGACGATATTATCTTTGGTGGCTCGTCTTAGTCTCTTGTGTCTCATTTTTCTGAGGTGATGAGCACAAAATTTGAGATGAATATGATGGGTGAGTTGAGCTACATTCTTGGCTTCCAAATCAAACAGACTCGGGAGGGTACTTTCCTGCACCAAGGTAACTACACTCGGGACCTCCTGAGACGGTTTGATATGTTTGATGGAAAGCCCGTGATGACTCCTATGGCCACCACTGCTGTCCTCAAGCCCGATGAGGATGGTGAGCCTGCTGATCAAAAGGAGTTTCGGAGCATGATTGGCTCTCTCTTGTATCTTACTGCCTCTCAGCCGGACATACCCTTTGCCGTGTGTATGTGCGCTCGCTTTCAGGCTTCTCCTCGTGTCTTTCATCGCTAGGCAGTGAAGCGCATCTTTAGGTACCTTCGAGCTACCATTGATTATGGTATCTGGTACTCTTCTTCCTCTTGTCTATCCCTTAGAGCCTTTTCCGATGCTGACTTTGCTAGCTGTAGGATAGATAGGAAGAGCACTTCTGGCACTTGTCAATTCATTGGTACTTCTCTTGTTTCTTTGTTATCAAAGAAGGCCTGAGTCGCACAGATCCACCGCTAAGGCCGAGTATGTTCTTTGCAGCCTAGTTGTCAGAGCTGTGCACTCTAGATGAGATCAACCTTATGGACTTTGGGTTAGAGATAGAGAGTGTTCCACTTTTCTCGTGATAACATTTCGCTATTTGCATTGTCAAGAACCCAAACACTCCGGACTCAAGCACATTGATGTTAGATACCACTTTCTTAGAGACCATGTGGAGAAAGGTGTAACACCCCAATTTTTGCTTTTCTTGCATTTAAAATGGTATTTTGAATTTTTGGGAATTTCTAGAATTTATTTGGATTTATTTGGATTTATTTGGAATTATTTGAATTTATGTTGAATTAAACCATTTATCAAATCAATTAAATATTAGAAAAGTTAAAATAAAATTTTGCTGAAAATATTTTATTTGAGTCACAAATGTCCTAAAATATTTATGAGATTTTTTCGAAATTTTTCTAGTATTTTTAAAGCCTCAAATGAATTATTTTATTTTCGGAATTGTTTTTAATCGAAAAGAATTAAAATCACGATGAACAGTACTGGGCCGAGTAATCGTGCGGCCCGCTCCGAAAAACCCTAACGCGCCAATTGCTCGATCTTCATCCGACGGCTCTTATCGCGCCACGCCACCTAACCCGATTTCGTCGGATTCCGCCATTGCCGCCGTGTGGGCCTTTGCTTCGCGATTTTCACGGACGCCGAGGGCACTATTTAAGCGCCGCCACCGTGTCGTAATCCTCACCTCGCTACCGCACCCTCCAGACACTTCTCATCGCCGAGACGCCGCCGCCAGACGAGCTCGCCAAGTCCCGAGACCATCCACGACTTCCTTGCCGTTCGCCGCCGGTGACTCTCCGCCGCCGCCGTTGGTCCTTGAGTTCTCACGCTGCGCGACGGAGGGCTACTTCTTCACGGAGAAGCACGGAACGCCGCCGCCACGTCATCTTCTCCGCCCGGTGAGACCTCGCCGTCACGCCATCGCCGCCAGGCCGAAGTTCCCATACCATCCGATCGCGCATCAACGACTTCGATTCGCCACGCCGCCTTGAAAACAAAGAAACCCCATCTTCAAAACTCCACCGTTAGATGCAACCGAGGCCACCGTCGTGCCACATCACCGTTCATTTGCACGGACGCCGACAAGGCGACCCACACGCCGCCGCGACCGCTACCGCAGGCATCAGGCGCATGTGTCGCCGACAAGACGGGCCCGCATGTCATCCAAGACGACCGGTGACGTCATGCCGACGCCATGTGGGTCCCATCTGTTAGTGAGTCAATGATGACGCTATGCCGACGCCAAGACGGAGCCGCTGGTGGACGCCAAGAAGGCCGCTTGTCACTCTGGTGGCGACATGTGTCACGGATCACGCAATAATTAATTTTCCAAAAGAAAACATTTATTTAATTCGGAATATTGATTTTAAATATATTTTGAAACTTCAAACGCTTATAACTTTTATGCTTTTAACTCCGATTTGAGTGATTCCAATTTCTATAAATTTGTAAAATCAAGCTCTTTCTGTTTATGAATTTTATTTGAATTTTAGGCTTGAGTTGCTCTCTGTTTTATTTATTTATTGCTATTTATTTGCGTTCATGCGTGAGACGTTGAAGTGCCCGAAGGTTTCGAGGGAGAAGTTCTGACCCAGGAGCAAGTTCAGGAGCCAGAACTAGCACTTTTTGAAGGCAAGTTGTGTTTGATCATGTTGAACCTATTAGAGCAAATTATTTTGATTTAAACTATTGCATGCTAATTTGATAGAAATGACTTTGAATAAGTTTGGGATTAGTTAAATGCCTAGTTGTTGTATGCCACCTTATCATATATAATTTTAGGCCATGAATCCTTTGTCACCCTAGGTTATGAATTAATAGTTGGACATTAATAAATTGCCAACATGGGTTGAGTAGACCAAAGTAGTGTGCTTAGCCCTGCCACGAGGACAATTCATGATTTTGGAACACCAAAGTAAATAATGACTTAATGAGATATGGAACACGTTTTGTGAATGAGACATGTGTTATTGAGTTGATGATGGCACGTGGTGCAATGGTAAAGAACCGGTGGGAAAATGATTTAGACTGGGCAAATGGCAAGATTGTTTCGTGGGCCAAGAGTGGCAATCGGGTAGTCGATTTGGTTTTTATTGGTTTTGGATAATTGAGATCACACTTGGTTAGTCTTGCCTCGGTCAACTAAGGACTTAACCTTGCGAGCATTTGAACTGAAGTCTCTCATATGCCCACAAGCTCCGTGAATGGGACGGGCTTAGTTGAGTAAGCCGAAATCTATTCTTTAGTGTCGTGGTGGTGTGAGGCCCGGAGAAGCGGAATGAGAACTCACATGGCGCAAGAGGGGGCCCTGGTGTGGTAACCATCCCTCCAGGTTGAAACCTTAGCGGCAAGATCGATTTTAGATGGAACTTTGGAAAGGCTTCGTTACTGGTTATTTGCCTTGGTGGTATTTGATTGTATCTTGTGGGTAAAGTGTATAACCTCTGCAGAGTGTACAACCTATTCAATAGCCGTGTTTCACGTAATGAGCATCGCTCAGTGATTACTGGTCAAGGGTTAGATTTTCATGAAAATGACTTGTTTATGGAAAATGCTTGGGTTGGTAATGATGAACTGGACTTAGGATGAAAAATAATTTCTGATTGAAATGTTTGTGAAAGCTATTATTCTTACTCTGCTTTTATCTTGCTTTGCAATCTATTCTTTATTTACCTTGAATCTTTGACCGCTCATGAACCATAGCCTATCCTTTGTACTAAGCCATGCATGTAGAATATTAGAATTGCATTTCATGCATGACTTGTTGAGTGCTCAAAGTACTCACCCCACAACAACACAACTTCAGCTTGAAGAAGAAGCAAACCCCGCTCAGAGGAGGAGTATCGAGGAGCCAACGAACTAAGGAGCGAGCCTGGGTCGATTGCTCGTGGCACATTGGTTGGCGCCACGAGTTTATTTTATTTCATTGCATTTGAATATTTTAATAAATCTTCGCTTCATGAGGCGATCTTTGTAACTTGACCATAAGGTCGATCAACTAGTTTGAGTATTTAATCAAAGTACTTATTATTTCGTTGGTTATGACCGTGATATGTACCAATGTTGAGGCTGTGTGCACTAGCGTGATCCTGGACTAGTGCTAAATACACAGAGGGTCCGGATTTGCAAATTCGGGTCCCGACAAAAGGAGACATAGTGCTTCAGTTTATGGAGAGTGACCACCAGTTGGCCGATATCTTTACCAAGCCTTTGAATAGATATAGGTTTGTTGCCTTGAGGAGTGAGCTTGGAGTTGTGTGCCTTTACGGCCTTCTGTGAGGGGAAGCTGATTTGTATATTATGTATTATATTTTACTTCAGTTTTTCCTTTCTTTTGTGTTGCTCTGAGTGCTTATGGGTTTTACTTCTTAGAGTTATGAGTACACATCACTTAGACTTCTGGCATGTTTTTGCATAGACCTCTCATCTTGTGCTTTAGGTTGCTATCATGCTTAATTAACTGTTCTCTCTTTTCTCTAGGTTGATTTCTCTCACAGTATTATAAGTCTAGCAGATGTTGGGCCCCCTGGGTAGACAGGGTCTGTGTGCACTCCTTAGTTTAGGATCTAGAGGAAGCTTCCCTTTGTTAGTCATTGGGGAAGATGAGAGCGAGTCTGAGCCGTAGTGTTCTCTACCATCTTTTCTATGCTCTATAGCCACCCAGTTCACAGTTTCTTAACTTCTTCCCTCCATTCTGTGTTTCTGGCTTTAATTGAGTTCTTTTCGACCATTCTTGAGCTTAATCTTGCTAATAACTCAATTTGAACCAGAATTGTGCATTGCATTGCATATAGACTTGATTTTCATTTTATGAGCTTTGTCTATTATGCAAATGATCCATGTTTCATTTTATACACCATGCTATATTATGATGAAAATTACTTGCTTAGATATGTCCAAGTTCATTTATCTTGCTAAGCTTGCAAAAGTTTTTAAAAAATAAGCTTTACAAGAAAAACTTGATAAAACATGTTGCATTTACTTGCTAAGTTTCTTCTCTAGGTGTATTTGCCATGATTTGTGAAATTCTGGAATTCTTTAGAGTTCCTATAGCAACTTGGGTGAATCTTGTTTGACCCTGTCAGGACCGGATTTCCAAATCCAACCCTTCAGGTATATCCGTGCTAGTCCAGAACAGCTAGCACACATAAAGGGAAACTTGATGATAACACAATCATATCACGAACCAAATAACATTTATTAGGCGTAAAGAATTAGCCTTATGGCCAAATTATTACAAATAAACCAAATTTCATGGCTCGAGTTCAATAAGAAGAAGCAGTAAATAAAATAGCAAAGCAGAGAATGAGCCAATCCATATGCCATGCAATAGATGAATGCACGCGTCCTAGTAGTCTGGATTGCCTTCATCATAACCACAAGCATAGAATCGTAGTCACCTTCAGCTTCAGCACACTTGTCTGTGGAGAGTTGGGAAGTTGCAAGGGTGAGTACAAAATGTACTCCACAAGTCTTGGAAATATAATGCATGATAACTATATGCATGGCTAAACAATGGAAGGCATAATATGGTTCATTTGGCGTAAAACAGAATTTAACTTTAAATACCAATAGTAATTTCACAAAGCATCATTTAACAAAAATGAAATTGAATAGTAATTGAATCTTGACATAACAACTACACAGGTTCCAACCACCTGACTGGCTCCAACCGCCAAACCATAATCCGAGAGTTCCATCCACTCACGGATTCCCAAACCACCATTTTCATTTAAAACAAAACCAAAAGATCTACAATGTGCTAGTGTACCTTGCCCGACCTTGACCGTAGGCATGGCTACTTAAGTAGTTTTAACTCTGCAGAGTGTGTACACTTTACCCACAAACATGATCGACTCTTGTCGCCATGCAATTAACACACTTCCTTTGGTGTGTCGGCAGAGAGATCATGACAAGGCCTTTACAAAGCACGACCCCGCTACTAACTTCGCCCGCTAAGGTTTCACCATTGTTAGGGTTCCATCCACCAAAGATCTGAAGCCCCTCTACGCCTTTTGCAGTGTCTACATCCGCACCCACATTCACCCAAATGGCGAAGCCAATAACGAGACGCACAAATTAATTAGCCGTGTCGTACCCATATAGACTTGTGGTTGTACGGTAGTGCTCGGTCCATGGTAACACATGCTTCGGTCCTTAATTGACTAGGGCGGAACATTCATTTAATAAGATCTCGTGCATCCAGCACCCACCAAACATCCATCCGCCCGGTCTAAGCCATTTCCACTTTAATTCAATTAAATAACAGCAGCAATACCAATTGCCATAACTCTACAAATAAGTTTAAACAATGTTTGAAAAGTTTTCCATAATGGCATTATACCGACACGATTAAGCTGGACTAAGCAAATCTACCGTCCCATGCTACACTATTGGTTATCACCAAATAAATTAGCTAGTATTATCTAGGGTGTGAAAGGTTTGGCATGAGCAACATCAATGAGGGTATAACAAGTTTTGGAATTTAACTACACCCTAAATTGCGGGTAAAGTACATTACACAAAATAATGAGCATGCATAATTTAAAACAACATAAGGTTTTCATAAAATTTGGGATCAACATGTTCAAGGAAGACTTGCCTTCAATGCCTCCTGCTGATTCTACCTCTGCCGGATGATTCGCCTGCGTTTCGACTGCGTCGTCTACACATGAAACAAAAGCAAATAAATAAAACAAATTCAAAAATAGAAAAGAATGGAACTGGAAGATAGATCATGAATTTAGATGAATTTAGAAATTTGAATAACTGGAATCGGAGCTCGGACGAAAGAGAACGGGCCTCTGGAAGTTCCTCGGGAGGGAAAATCAGAGAAATTCAGAACGGGTGACACGTGTCAACACGCGATTGGCTGGAATTTCATATTTTCGAGAAATTGAATAAATCAGAAAAGAAATTTGGTTGACAGGTGGGACCCACATGTTAGTGGCTGGTCTATGGTGAACCGAGACCACCGAGAGGACTTTCGGGGTGATGTGGCGAAACGGCTGAGGTGGCGGCTGACGCGGCTATTAGGGTTGAGGTGGCAGCCGAGTGGCGCTGACGCAGCTGCCACGCGGAGGTGACACGACGCGGGTACGGGCGACGAGGCGTCGCTGACGAGGACGGCCACGCGGCGCACATTTGAGCGAGGCTCCGGATCGGACGGCCACGGGAGACGATCACGGCGGCAGGGACGTGGCGCAATCCGGGACGCGCGATCTTGATCAGATGGACACGGTGGAGCGGAGGAGCGCGACGGTGAGGGCGGCGGCGCAAAGTCACCGGACTCGGGGAAGAAAGCATGGCCAGCGACGGAGGAGCGACGGTTCGGGCATGGGATTGCGCAGATCGGGAAGAGGATGGCGCGACGAACTCGACGGGACCAAATCAGCGGCGGAGACTCACCGACGGCCGAGTTATACGCGACGGAAGGTCTTGGGCACGGCGATGAACTTTGGCGAGGGCGTGCGGAGCAACGGACGGCGAGGAGCGAGGCAAACGAGGCGGCGCAGAGAGGCGAACCCCGAGCTGGGGTCGGCGGCTCCTTAAATAGCCTCGGGAGGCGCAAAGAATCCGGAAACCGAGGGAGGCAGCGGTGGCACGAGGACTCTGCGGCGGCTAGGGTTTTAGGGCGGCGGCGCGACGTGGAGCCATCTCGACCGTCCACGCGGCGGGCATCGAACGGTCAGCAATACGCGGCGACGCGGGCGCGAACTGGCCGTTAGATCAAGATCCAACAGATGCGGCGTTAGGGTTTGGTGCGGACCGGGCCAGAACAGGGATGGGCCGGGCAAACAGGAGTGGGCTGCGGTGTGAATTGGAAAGGGCCGGCCCGCGCGGAGGAAAAAGGAAAAGAAAAGATTTTCCGAATAGAAAATTCCAGAAATCCGAATAAAAGAAAATAAATTCAAATAAATAGCAAATAAATTCAAAAAAATCTCCAAAAATACAGAAAAATTCCTTGAATCATAAGAAACCCAATAAAAACTAGAAATATTTAGTTCGATGAATAGTTTAGTCAAATTAAATCCTTTTGCTATTGGGAAATTCATATTAAGCTTTAATTAATCTGAAGAAAATGCAGATGGTTAATTTTGAAATTTAGGCACTCAAAAACTTCAAATTTTGGAATGTTACAGACCCATACTTGAGTTCTTCACTTGCTTAACAATGAAAATGCTAAAATGAAAGTGAAGCAAAATTAACTCTTTTGTAAAGATAGACTCAACACCTCACATTCACAAGACGGCTTCTCATTGTACTTGAGATGAACTTAGAATGTGTTGTGTATGACCAAAATCATTCTCTTAAGAGTCCCTCTTGAGATGATCGAATATGGCTTAAGTCAATTGCTTTAAAAATGCAAAAAAAACATATGCGGGTAAAGAATGAAAATAATGTCAAACATTTGCACCCCGCTATGTCTTTCAAAGATTCAAAGAAAAATTTGCATACAATGAAAAAAATAAGCTCGAAGGACCTTGTATGAACTTCTAGATTCCCCAAAGTATTGAGTAGGTTGAACTCTAGGTTTTCCATTTGATCCTTTGAATGGCTTTGCTTCTAGTTTTGAAACTAATGACAAGTGTTGCTCATGTTCAATCTTACTAAAAATGGCATGGTTTCAATTAAATCTTGCTAGCAAAATGTTTATTTGCACTTGGACATGCCTTAGCTTATTCTATTTTTGCCATAATATAGCTTGGTGTCATAACTTGTCTTGTTGGTCACTTGGATAATCTTCAAAGCTCCCTTAGGCTGCGTTACTTGCATAAAAACAACAAAAAATGGGGAGATAAGAAACTACTATCTTGATGCCTATATTGCCAAAAGGGGGAGAAATCGTAGAAAAGGCATCATTTTGCATCTTGATTCATCTTAATTCTTATGATCTTTGTAAATCTTTGCTATCTTTCATAGATCATAAGTATTTCTAGTTGCCAACTTGATCATGTTCTTGATTTTCATTTCTTTGATCAAGTTTGGCTTTGCATTCAAATTGCTTTCTTCTCTCTTATTCAAACTCAAAACTTATGCCTTTTCATGTGTTTGTCAATATACTCATCAAGGGGGAGATTGAAAGACCACGTGGAGGTCTATCCTTGTGTGTGCTGAGTAATTGACAAGATTTGAGATTGGTTTGATTTGAAATTGAGTTTGATTTGAATTGGACTTTTGATTTGAAGCAATTTGAGTGTTGGTTGCTTTTCCAAGGTTACTCTGGCATGGGGCGGTATACCGGACCTTTGAGCGAAATTATGATTGATTAATAACTTTGGGATAATTATTGAATATCTTTGTGGGCATTGCTATGTGAAAGGTTTTTTCCTTGTTTTTGATGGTTGCAGGGCGACGGTGCTAGGTCATGGTGAGGCGGAGGATGACCGGGACTAGGCGAGGAGTGTCGAAGGTCCAGACGGTCGGGATATCACCAGAAGATGATCGGAGACGGAGCCCGGGCAAGCCAAGAAAACAAGGAAAGGAGGAGATGCTAGCTAGACACCGCGTAGATCAAGGAAGACCATCGGATTGCGGTCTACTTGATAGGTTAGTCGGTCTAGATTGTATGCTTTAAAAACCATGCAAGAAAACCCATTATGTGTGTGGGTATTGGGTTAGCCCTTGCATGGCTGTGTGAGTGGGCAAATCCTAGCCCTTAGATGAGTTCTCTAGGGTTGAGGGCTGCATCCAAGGGTGGTAGGTGGCCTAAGAGTAGTATAAATAGGGGTAGAGGGGTAGCCTCCTCTCCTTGAAGGTTTTCGAGGTTTTTGTGCTCCTTTGAGCTTGCTCACCTTGTTGTGAGGCTTTGTAAACCTCCTCCTTCAAGAAATACAAATCTTTTCACTCATGCTTGAATTTACATTACGCATTTACTTTATATCTTAAATTCAGCATTTAAATTCCTGCAATTTACTTTCACGCAATTTACTTTCTTGCAATTTGGATTTCCCTCCCCTCCTTCTAAATGCTAATCTTGGATGTCTTGAGTGTGTTCATATGCTTTTACATCTCTTTTGCACTCTTGGATTGAATAGAGATCATCTTTTCTTTCAAGTTGTAACTCTGTCGTAACTTGTTCTTCAAGCAAGAGTCGTTGTTTGATTTTTAGAAAAATATAAAAAATCTTTTTGAGTGATTATTGTTGGAGATTGTGTGGGACTCGTATATACATTTGCAAAAAAAATTTTGGAGTCCACTGGTCGCACAGTTTGGGCTCCATGAAGTAAAAACCGAGCCTCATTTTGAAAATTTCTTGACCACCAGAAGTCCACCAACCTCCTGTTCTAATTGAGGACAGTTTCTGGAATTTCTGCTTTTGCTTTTCTGAAAGTGACTTTTGTGATTTGAATTGATCTCCTTTCTAAAAGCAAAAGTTGGATTGATTACTCTTTATTTTGGACACTAGACAACCAGGATTGTGACTCAAAAATCCCCACATTTATGGTACTTATCCATGCAAGTTAGGGGTACACATAGTTGTCTAGTTGTTCGGATTTTTCACGATTTCCTTTGCGCGATCTTGTCGAGGTATTAGTTGGAGTATTTTGGGAGAAATTTTTATTTACGACCATTCACCCCCCCCCCGTTTCTCCATCTCAATCCTTCACCACTAACATAAATTATGAGATGTCGCCACAAAGATGTCTCCCTAAATGTTTTATGTATTATTTCTCTTCCATAATTCATGGAAACGCTTTAATCTCTTAGTTGGAGCACCTTTCGAAATATTCTGTATTGGGTCAAGGACTTTGTTTGAAGAGGGTCCGTTCGACTCGAAAAAGTGTGCCGGGATTGGCCCAAATGATATCGCCTCCACGTTCCCATCGTTCGATACGTCTTCATCCAGAATACTCCATATGAAATGCATCAACCTCTCAGACTCCTCTGCGCTCTTCGAAGCATTGAATAAAGCTTTATTACCCATGTTGTAGAGGTTGCCGTAACGATCCATTTGTTCTAACCACACATGTTGTTGACAATCGGAATCGCCAACCGCAGAAGTGAAATGGGGGTTAGTGGAACTTGAGACCCAAGCAGAGCTTGGCTCAGCGAAGGAAAGGATTCGACGTGCCGAAGGTCTGAGCTAGAAGACAACGAGCGTGAGACGAGGGTTTATACTGGTTCGAGCCCCTGTGCAGGTAACAGCTCTACTCCAGTCGCCTTGCGGCGGTGATCCTTGCTAATCTCCAGTACAGAGGTGTGTTACAACTCAAGCTTTACAATGACGATGTCTAGCGCTCGAGCTTTCTTGCCCTCTAGGCTGCACGCCCTTAGCCTTATATCCTCCCTACTTGTAACGGACGGGAGATATTCCCGGATGGTGGTCTTCATGCGCATTGCGGGCTGGCAACAACCGCTCCAGACTTGCCGCGCGCGCCCGCTTTGCCTCCACGATCCCACATCTTGGTAACTGTCGGGCAAACGCACGTTCCAGAATCCAAGGGGACTCTGGTACGGACAAGGGCCGACCCGAGCTTGAGGTCGTGCGGACGCCGTGCTCGGGGACAGACGCGCTCTAGGCCGCCGCCGCCTGGCAAGACGCCCGGATTAGTCGGGCACTGAGCTTGGGAGCTCGAGGGACGCCGCCGTGTTTCTAGGGCGTCTGGCGCTTAGGCCGGCTTGGCCGGGCGACGCCTCGATCATGGTCGGGGCACCCGAGCTTGGGAGCTAGTTGACTTCGCGCTGATCGGACGAGGGTTGCCCAACCCTCGTCAGCTAGCCCCCGAGGCTCTGGGTCGAAGAGGGTACCCGAGACGACCTCGAGCCTCATATCGCGGGCATAGGGAGCGAGCTTCCGCGGGTCTCGATCCCTTGGTCGAGGTCGGGCGGAGACCGCAAGGTGAAACCTTCGGCCTTGACACCTGGCGTCCTTTGATCTTTGCGATGACGGTACGGACGCGGTCGGCCGGCGGACACCTAAGGCGCTTCGAGTCCGCGGCCCATGCCATAATTGCGCCTGTCAAATCATGGTGGCAAGGCGTTTTGAGGCGCCAGGATGGTTTTATTGGCGACGCGCCCTTTAACCCGAGCCCACAAAGAATCGCCGAGGAAAAACTTACAATCCTACGCTTCGTCTTCCAAGCTGCTTCGCCCGAGCAAGACTCCTCACCCGAGCAAGACTCCTCTTCTTCCCTCGACCAAATTCGTTGCGATCGCCATGGCCAAACTGGGAAGAAGCACATTGTCGGTGGCGAGGATGAAGGAACTCGAGACCCTGGGGCTAATTGACCCGGTGACATGGCGGTTGCCGGGCGGCGAGACCGAGCCGCGCCCCAGGGACGACGAGATCGTCTGCACCGAGCACTACGCCCTCTTCGGTCTGCGGACCCCAGAGAGCGTGTTCGTCGCGGCGGTCCTCTCCAGCTGCGAGATCGAACTCATCAATCTGGTGCTAAACTCCGTCCTTCTTCTCACCGTCTTCTCCCACCTGTGCGAGGGGTTCCTAGGAGTCCTTCCCACCCCCTCGCTTTTCTTCCGGTACTTCAGCCTTTTCCGTTCTAGGAAGGACCCCGTGGTCGGATGCCTCTACTTCTGGCTGCGGGCAGGGCTCAAGTGGTCCTTCCCCAAGTTCTAACCTCGGGACTCCCTCGGCCCATGGTCTGAGCGGTGGTTCTACTTGAAGAAGGGGGAAGGCGGCACGCTGGTGTACGAGGGGGCCCCCGTCACCGGGAAGAAGGAGACCCCAGAGGCGGACGACCTCGAGGTCGACGAGGAGGCCATTGCCACCATACACATCTGCGCCGAGCGTGGCCTCACCGGGCAGGCGATCGCCAACGATTTCCTACGGAGCCGGGTGTCCCCTCTGCGGAAGAGGTTGCATCCGTTCTACGAGATCCAAGGGCGCGACGACCCGACCCGCGAGGGCACGACCGGTAAGCCTTCTTGCCTCGAGGCTTTGCTCGAGTCCGTCCTTCGATCTTCTTTTGATGGTCGTTTCCCTTGCAGTGCCGAAGGAGTCCTGGATCGCCGCCAGGATGAACGAGATGTTCAGGAAGGCGGCGCACGACTATGTCATCGACGCCCCCGTCCCGAAGAACGTGCTCCACCGCAAGGCCGAGGTAAGCTACCCCGACCAAGCTTCCAACTCAAGTGTCGACGAGGCCCTTCTTGAATCTCGCATGCTCGCAGGACCATCAGGAGCTGCTTGAAACTGCCAGGAGGATGCTCCCGCTGCCCGGTGGGGGCAAGAGCATGAAGGGAAGAAGAGGTCTTCCCCTACCGGAGCAAGCCGCCAGGAGGCGAAGAAACCCCACGTCGAGTGGGGCGACCGCGCCACGGTAAAGATTCCCATGGCCGAGCCCCCGGGCCCATGCTCGCGTCCTTCGTTGTTTGATATACTTTCCTTCGCAGAAGAAGCGACAGCGCCGCCAGACCTCGAGCCTCAGCCCCCGCCCGGCCAGGCGCCCAAGCTCGACCCTCCAGATCGCCCATGGACGAGCGTGGACCCGGCTTGAGCTCTGAGGTCCCGTGGGCGGCGGGCGCGAAAACGGAGTGCCCCCGCAGCACCAGGGCAGCAAGACCTACGCCAGCCCTCGACGAGGCGGAGGCTGATGACCCAGCGACTCGAGCGAGGAGATCCAGCCCGTGACCAGCGAGGACTACGGCACTGGCGAGATGGACGTCGTCGTCGTCGTTGACCCTCCCGAGGTCGATGCGGAGGATGGTTCCCAGAGAGCCTTGGTCGCAGCCGTGGGGACACCCCAAGCTCGCCCGTCCATGGTCGCTCCGAACTTCGAGGTCGTGGCGCCACTGGCCACCAATGATGGCCCCGTTGCGGAAGCATCTTCGGCCCACCCGACCGAGGCTGTGCCTGGCGCCGAGGCCACGGCACCCCAAGCCACGGAGATCGACCGTGCTGCGGGAGAGGGCGCGGTGGATCCAGCCATCACTCCCTCAGCGCCGGAGGCGAGCGGAGTGCCGACCTCACAGGTTGAGACCGACGTCACCGCCGCGTCCGTCCCCGTCGGCGAGTTGAACCCATCAGAGGAGGCGGCAGAACTCCAGATCGCTGCCGGCGCGGAGACTCATGGTGCTGGCCCAAGTGCACCGGCGACGGTCGAGGTCGGCCTCGACGGGCAGGAAGAGATCTCCCGCGCGCGCATCGACAACCGCGAAGAATTCACCCGCGCACGCCTCGAGAACCGCCTCCGCGTGGTAAGGACCCCCTTGCGCATCTCGCGGCAGGTTAGCCTGAGTTCCCTTATTCCTTTTCTTATGTTGGGCCACCCTTCTTGCCATGAAGGTGATCGACAACGTCTCCCAAGGGCCATCGTGCTGAAGGCCCTCCTAAATGTGGTGGAGGCGCGGGAAGCTAAGCGCTCCAAATTCATCGAGACTATTGAGGTCGAGCAGGGGGAGCTCGAGCAGAAGGCCAGGGAGCTCGCCGACCTTCGCCGGACGATGAGGGTGTAGGAGGTAGCCCACGCGGACGAGCTCGAGCGGGCTAGGGTCTCCGAGCGCGAGCATGGCTATAAAGCCGTGGAGCAAGAGCACGCGCGGTCGGTCAAGGCGCTCGAGGCCGAGCGGACCAAGGTCGAGGCGCTGGAGAAGGCTGCTGCGAAGCAGGCCTTGACCTCGACGAAGGCGTCCCCCGAGCTCGAGGCCAAGACTTTGGAGCTTGAAGGGAAACTTGAGCGTGCTAGCAAGGCGCTCGAGGTCGAGCGGGCCAAGGTCGAGTCGCTGGAGAAGGCCGCTGCAGAGCAGGCGCCTCCCTCGACGAAGGCGTCCCCCGAGCTATAGGCCAAGATCCTGGAGCTTGAAGAGAAACTCGGGCGAGCCAGCAAAGCAGCGAAGAGTGCCCTGGCCCAACTCCAGGATGAGCGGAGCCGCGCGGTGGCCGCCCTCCAGCTCCAGAGTGAGTTATCGACCCTAACGGCCAAGGTCGCTGAGCTTGAGCAGGAGAAGCCGTCCCGCGAAATGGCCGACCTGTAAAAAACACTTAAAACGGAAAACTCTAATAGAGCCACGTTTCTCTTGGGGGATAACGACTTCCTTGCTTCAAGTCTGTTAGGCGAGGATTTTTGGCGCACGTCTCATCCGTCTTTAGTCACGCTCCTTAGGTCGTTTGCCGGCAATATGCCCTTATCCAGCCCCCGTTGGGTCCAAGGTCGAGCAACGCTGGCCTTGGGCACAAGACTTAGACGCGAGCGGACAATCACGACCTGCAAGGTGGAGGAAAGGCCCAGAGAGGAAGAAAACGTGACACGAGCTAGCAAGATAGCCACACCGGACTGACCTTTCGAATCACGACCACGACCGTGCGCACTGCTCGATGGTCAAAGCCACGAAGCTTGTGGCTCGAGCCCGAGCACAGGGGAGAGCCGGATGGCGAAGAGTTTCGGCTTACGTGTAGCTCGACCACTGGGGCGAACGTTAAGCTCGTAACGCTTAGACCAAGAGTGAGTGCGCAGTGCACGGAGGTTGTGCTAAAAAAAGTCCCGGACATCAACGACAGTAGTCACAAGCGAAAAAGATATAAAGGGTGAGAATGGAAGAACAGCTTTACTGAAATTTAAGGTATAAGGGTTACACATAAAACTTCCGAAGCTGATCTATGTTCCACGAGCTAGAGAGCTCTTTGCCATCGGGCATCGCTAGCCGGTAAGCCCCAGTGCGAGCTGTTGAAACAACTCTATAGGGGCCCTCCCACCGTGGGGATAACTTGTTGGTGTTGGGCGGTGCCTAAATCCGTCTCGGGGCTAAGTCCCCAACAAGCGGCTCCTAGGTCGCATGCGACCGAGGCGCATGTCTGCGAAGAGCTTGCGGGTAGTGCGTTGATCGTAGTAGTGCACTGCATCTTACTTCTTCTGCGAGGGCAAGGTCGAGAGACCGTTTGCTTTCAAGTCGACTGGTCGACTAAACCGACTCAGCAAAGCCCAACAGTAACCTCGGGAGGCGGGGCGGCTTGCATCAACACGGTTTGGAAGGTGTGGACCCCGTGGCTCGGCTTGCGATGGTACGAATAGACCATAAGACGGTGGGAAGTTCGTCCTACCAGGTCTTGCCGTAGCGTTCGAGCTCATCTGCAACTCATTTCTTGACGCCTTGGACGATTTGCCCGTTGGCGCGTTCCGCCGCTCCGTTGCTCTTGGGGTGAGCTACAGAAGCGAAGCATACTTTGATGTCGAGGTCCTCGCAGAACTCCTGGAACAACTCACTCGTAAACTGAGTACCATTGTCAGTGATAATTTTGCATGGAACCCGTGCACGGTGACCACGAACAAGTTTAAAAAATGGATAGTCACCGGCGATGATGGTGAGACCGGTTCACCGATCCACTTGGTAAAAGTATCAACTTGAACGAGCAGAACTCTTACCCCGACCGCCCTAAGGAAAAGGGTCGAGGATGTCCAACCCCATGTCGAGAAAGGCCAAAGCGAGCGGGATGGTGCTGAAGCGTCTGCTGGTTGGTGCGACTTCGGGCGTGGAACCGCTTGCTTTCGACAAGCGCGGACGATATCACGGGCATCTGAGCGTCAAGGCCAATAATACCCCATACGGAAGGCCTTGCCGACCATAAATCTGTCTGACGAAGAGTCGCCCCTGAGGCGAGTGGATGTCATTTTACAGTGCTTACCTCCTCCAGAGATGCAGCGTCCGAATGCCGAAATATTCTGCCTATAGAGCGTCCCCTCGACGAGCGTGTATAAACTCGCCCGGCGCTTGATCCTACTCCTTTCGGTAGGGTCAGGCGGTAGGTCGCCCCTTGCAAGGAAATTATAAATGGGTTCGGCCCAGGAGGGGATACCTTCCACCACGGCGAGCAAGACCTCTTGGTCGGAGATCGAGGGAGCTGCCAACATCTCCAGGATGACATCGGGCAGTATCCCGTCGTCGGAAGAGCCGAGCTTGGACAGGAAGTCGGCACTGGAGTTATCCTTCCTGGGTATGTGCTTGAGCTCCAGGTTCTGGAACCACTTCTCCATTTTGCGCACTTCAGCTAGGTACCTTGGCATCGAGTCTCCCGAGCACTGGTACTCCTTGTTGTACTGATTGACGACGAGCTGGGAGTCGCCCTTGACGACTAAATGACGCACGCCCAATGCTTTGAAAGCTCGCAGGCCCGCCTGGAGAGCTTCGTACTCTGCCACATTGTTGGTCGCCGGAAACCCAAAACGAACTCACGACCTCAAGCGTCGCCAGACGGAGGAGAATAAGGACTCGACTTCGAGCGCTTGAAAGACCTCGAGCAGTCGAAGAACATGGTCCAGGGCTTTTCATCCTCGACCTCGGGCACGGACGCGGGTCGCAACGTCTGCTCGACCACGAAGTCGGCGAGCACTTGCGATTTGATGGCCGTTCGAGCTATAACCTGGACGTCGAATGCCGCCAGCTCCATAGCCCACTTGGCGATGCGCCCGCCGTCTTCTGGGTTCCGCAAGATGTCCCCGAGCTGAAAATTGCTTGGGACAACCACAGAGTGCGCCTGGAAATAGTGTCGAAGCTTGCGCGAAGCCATGAGGAGAGCGTACAGTAGTTTTTGTACCTACGGGTAGCGCTCTTTCGGGCCGTGCAAGACTTCGCTGACATAATAGATCGGATCTTCTTTGGGATCCCGTTCACCACCGTGACAAAGAGCGACAAGGTAGTTGCCAAGGAAAGCGGTGACTTTCTCTCGGGCTGCTTGGAGTCGTGAGTAGGGTGGGGTTGATAGGTATACCTTATTTCGTCGAGCGATCACTGCGCCTCTGGAGTCCACTCGAAACTCCCTTGCGCAGAGCCCTCAAGAAGCAGGAGCCCGCTTCGCCGAGCCTCGAGATGAATCTGGCGAGGCGACCATGCGACAAGTGAGGCTCTGACCGCTTGACCGAGGTCGAGGCGCCATCTTCTCGATCGCCTCGATCTTTTACGGGTTCGCCAACTCCGAGCCCCGATCATGTAGCCTATACCTTCCGGCCTTGGCACCGAACCGCATTTCTCGGGGTTGAGCTTGATCTTGTGCCTACTCAGGTTGGCGAAGGTCTCCTCGAGATCCTGAACGTGGCTGGCTTCAGAGGAGCTCTTGACGATTATGTCGTCCACGTAGACCTCGAGGTTGCGACCGATATGAGGCTCGAACGTCTTGGTCATCAGGCGCTGGAAGGTCGTGCCGGCGTTTCAGAGACCGAACGACATGGTCGTGTAGCAGTAGATGCCGAACGGTGTGATGAACGACGTCTTGCTCTCATCGTCGACCGCCAGCTTGATCTAATGGTACCCCGAGTAGGCATCCAAGAAGCTTAACATCTTGGCATTCGCTGTGGAGTCCACGATCTGGTCTATGCGCGGGAGCGGGAAGTTGTCCTTCGGGCAGGCCAAGTTCAACCCCGTGTGGTCCACGCACATCCTCCACTTTCCGCCCTTCTTCTGGACGATGACCGGGTTGGCCAACCATTCGGAGTAGTCGATCTCGCGAATGAAGCCGGCCTTCAATAGCTTGTCAAGGTTCTCCTTGATGATCGTGACTTTCTCCGGGGAGAAACGACGCAGCTTCTGCCGCACGGGTCGACAACCTGGCTTGACCTGCAGCTTGTGCTCGATCACCTCCCTCGGGACGCCCGGCATGTCCGCCGGTTCCGAAACGAACATGTCCTTGTGGGCGCGGAGGAAGGTGACGAGCTCGAGTTCCTATTTGGAACTCAGCCCGGCTGAGACATGGATACATCTGGCCGGGTCGCTCTCCTCGAGCGGCACCGCCTTCGTCGCCCCGCTGGGTTGGATCGCCGCCTTCTGACGAGCGTTCATCATCGTAGCCTCCGGGCCTCGCTAGGGCAGGATGCCGGCAAGGGCCAAGGCCTTGGTCTCGCACCCATGTGCCGCCTGCAGATCACCCCGCACGGTTATGATGCCGTTGGGGCCAAGCAGCTTCATGCACCGATGGCCATAGTGGTTGCGCCATGAACTTGACCGGCCGGGCGCCGAGAATGGCGTTATGACGGAGGTCTCCTTGACCACCTCAAAGGTGATTAGCTCGGTGCGAAGTTGTCCGAGCCGAAGGTGACAGGCAAGACCACCGCCCCAAAGGGATGGTCGAGCTCGAGGACAATCGAAGTAGGGGCGGCTATGTTCTTGACCTTTGACGGGGATCTGCATCCGGCCGAGCGCTCCTGCCTGAAGCAAGTTAAGAGAGCTGCCGCCGTCGACCATGACGCGCCCGACCATAGTGTTGCTGATGGTCGGGGTCACGACCAAGGCGGTCTTCAAGTCACGGGCCATACCTTGGAGAGCATCCTCCGGAGAGAATGTGATGGTGGCTCCAGCCCACTTGCAGTGTTGCTCAATGGGCTTTCCGGCGGCGACTTGGTAGATGGTTCGCGAGGCGGCCTTGAGCTCGCGCCAGGACTGGTAAGCCGACGAGCCGCCGAAGATGACATCGATCCGACGCTCGCCCTGCTTGAACTCCAGGTCGAGATCTCCATGGTCTGTCCCAGCGTTCACCCTGTCCGGCTGGTCGCCCTCTTTCGGGAGCTCGGGCATTTCGCCGCGCCCATCATAAAAGGCGTCCAGCTTGCTCGCTAAGCCTGCAGGTTCGCAGATCGTGGCCGCCGCCTGTGAAACAAATGAATTTGGCCGTCAGACCCAGGTGCCCTTGAGCCCCGCGGCCGGCGGCCAGTCACGGGGCCGGTCTCTCGCCTCCCTGGTGGCTCATCGCTGTGACGAGGTCGGGCCACCCTTGGCAGGTCGGGACCCTCCAGAGCTTGATCTCGGACCTCTAGGATTTCGCTGCCTGGTCCACCAAGCGATCACTGCGGAGCCACCGCCATTCGTGATGCGTGCTTCCGTTTCTTGGCAGCGGTGCCGTGGTCGGTACCCTTGGAGTTGGACGGGTCAGCCTCTGTGGGGTTTAGGCCAAGCTTACCTTGGTCGTAATCGCACTTCCAACGGACTGCGTCATCCGCGTCCGCATATCGCTCCGCCATGCGAAACAACTTGTTGACGCTGAGTCTCGACGTGATCTCTAGGTCTTCGGTAAGGCGCCTGTCGCGGACGCCAAACTTGAAGGCTTTGATGACCGCCTCATCGGAGATGCTCGGGATCAAGTTCCTCGTCTTGAATGAAGCGCCAGACGAAGTCTCGAAGCGGCTTCGCTCTTGCCCGATAGCGTGGTCGAGTCTTTCTCCTCTCCGACGCTTCGTAGCAACTCTGGAAGTTGGAGCGGGCGCTCTGATTGGCCGCGACACAGAAAGAACCGGGTTTTTGGTTGAAGAGCGAGTTAAATGCGATCTTATCGTCCAAAGCGGTCGGAGATAATTGGCCATCATGAGCTCATCGCCCCGCCGCCAGGATGGCGGTTGTGTATATGGACAAGAACTCGTCGGGATTCTTGGTCCCGTCAAAGCGCTCCATCAACGCCGCTTGAACGAGTCGGTCGGCAAGCGCCGCCAAGGTCGTCGGAATATGCCGAGCGACCATAAGGTCGACGGGCGCCGCCCGAGAGGCCGTTGGCGACAAAGGCCTTATTCTTTGGACTCGGAATCGAGGCTGCTTCGGCGTCCCGACCTGTGGTGAGGACGATCGCGACGCCGAGCGAGGAGTCACCGAGGAACGCAGCGGTCTGGACCTGCGATGCCTAAAGCGGCGCGTCGGGAGAGACCCTGTAGCTCGCTGGTCGGTCGACGCAGCGAGCTCTCGTGCTTTGCCCGCGCTGACCTCGCTTGGGTCGGTGCCTACGAGACGGCGGCGGCGGAGTCAAAGTCACGCGTCCGAGCTGCGCTGGGCGAAGGCGCCTCTGCCGAGAGATGACCAGCGAAGGCCAGCGGCACGCGATGATGAGTTGTCGTCGCTTCTCGAGTGGGACCGAGCGGCGACTTTGGTCTTCGCGGAGGTGCGACCTCGATCGCAGCCGTCGAGCTCTTCGGCCAGGGCCGGCCAAAACTCGACCTCGCCCTATCGGGATCAACCATGATCCGGGCGATAGCGCTGGATGGGCGCTCTCGGCGAGGAAGTCTGGAAGGCGGACGATCGCCCGACCTTCTCCACGGTCCTCGCGCCGAAGGCGGTTATAAAGCAGTTGATGGCGACGTGCACCATCCGACGAGCGTCCTCAAGAGTCTGCGGGTCACGACCGTCCGCCACCACGCCTGCGCCATTGCTATCTGCCATCAAAATGTGCTGCTCATGCGGTGGCGGTGAGGGCGAGAACAGGGACGCGGAGTCGGGGTCCGCGCCTGAGCCCACGCTCAAGGAATGTCCATCGATGAGGTGCGCCATGCTCCCACGATCTTGGTGTCTTTCCTATAAATGAGCAAAGCTATCGAGCCCCACGGTGGGCGCCAGCTGTCGACGATCGGAATCGCCAACCGCAGAAGTGAAATGGGGGTTAGTGGAACTTGAGACCCGAGCAGAGCTTGGCTCAGCGAAGGAAAGGATTCGACGTGCCGAAGGTCGGAGCTAGATGACAACGAGCGTGAGACGAGGGTTTATACTGGTTCGAGCTCCTGTGTAGGTAACACCTCTACTCCAGTGGCCTTGCGGCGGTGATCATTGCTAATCTCCAGTACAGAGGTGTGTTACAACTCAAGCTTTACAATGGCGATGTCTAGCGCTCGGGCTCTCTTGCCCTCCAGGCCACACGCCCTTAGCCTTATATCCTCCCTACTTGTAACGGACGGGAGATATTCCCGGATGGTGGTCTTCATGCGCATTGCGGGCTGGCAACAACCGCTCCAGACTTGCCGCGCGCGCCCACTTTGCCTCCACGATCCCACGTCTTGGTAACTGCCGGGCAAACGCACGTTCCGGAATCAAAGGGGACTCTGGTACGGACAAGGGCCGACCCGAGCTCGAGGTCGTGCGTACGCCGTGCTCGGGGGCAGACGCGCTCTAGGCCGCATGCCTCGGCGCACACCCGGATCGGGGTCGGGGCACCCGAGCTTGGGAGCTCGGGCGGACACCGTCTTTCGGGCGCGTCTGGCGCTCTAGGCGTGCGCAAGACGCCGCCGGATCGTGGTCAGGGCACCCGAGCTTGGGAGCTCGTTGACCGCGCGCTGACCAGACGAGGGTTGCCCAACCCTTGTCACATGTGTATTGGTATTTCTCTTAGAGTTGAATGCAATTTTGGCTTCCATTATCCATCGGACCATAACTAGGCAATGAGGTATGGTGTATAAACCTTGATACTTCTACAGATAAAATGTGTGCACATGGGATGTCTTCGCACTCCATCTTAGGCAATGTCGTTAGCACTCTTCAACAAGAGCCATTAAAAGAAATACAGATTGACGCGAACCGGTCTTGCATTTTAGCTTTTAAGGCAATTTCATATCTATAAACCCATTTTGATGTGTCACTGTACAACTTTCCATTCCAATTGTTCCTGTATCCTCCTAACCTTCTTGAAAATTATTGGTGTGCAAATCATTGCAACACTTTTCTCTAATGGGTCAGCAGTTATTCTAGTGAATGAAACTGACTGCAACATTTTTGCATTCAACTCAGCCTCATTCCTACGGATACGTGATAGGCAAAACTCATAGTGCTCCACCAAATCGACGAGTGACATTCTCCAGTCTAGATGCTTGTGAAGTCTTGAGTTCAAACTTTCACTCTGTTGATTGCTCTACATTCCAAGATGTATCTCCCTTTACTGTAGGCCACCAAGCACTTCTTTTTTAGTTCGTACATCTTGGAAATACATAGGTCCTTTTCCAAGATTCCATGTCTCTCCTTAAACTAGATGCAACATCTCTCAAATTCATCAACTTCCATTGCATGGTAAATGAATTTTCTAAATTCTCTAAGCTTCGGACCACAGAGATGACACATCATGTTCTACTCAATGTGCCAACTGCATAGCCGATGATCTGTCTCGGGCATAACCATGTGGATTGCCTTTGACATCACATTGTCCCCATCGGTGATCAATGACATCGAATGCTTATGGCACATCGCCTCCAAAAACGCCTCAAGCAACCACACATAAGAGCCAACAGTCTCATCTGAAATGATACCACACCCAAAAACAACAGTATTACAATGATGGTTAACTCCAATGAAAGGAACAAAAGGAAGATTATAACAGTTCACACGGTATGTACTATAAAAAATCACACAACCACCAAAGGCGCTATAATCTACTTGAGATTGAGAATCTATCCAAAAGATATTTTAAGATATTCTTCATCATTCATAGCATATTTGAAGAAAAATTCAACATCTTCCACTTTTTTTGCATTCATATGGTTCAGCACAAATTCGACACTACTGCCTTCAACCCTTTCTTCCTGTGCCTTGCAAAGAAGATGTACAAGTCTCGGGATATAATCCCAATCTTGTCATAGTCACAGTGAATCTTCTCCATAACCCCTATAATCTCGCTTATACGAAGCCCACCAACTCCTAATTCAACAGCCTCGGCTTTTTGAGCATCACTCAATACATGATGAGACCGTAAGAGCGCAATCTAATTAGGCTTCACAAGTAGATGATCATGGTGATCCACATAATCTTTAACATACCATAAACCATGTTCTTCACATAGCTCGATCTCAAGCTTAGCCAAGCATGCTCCCTTTTCTGATCCGTTCTTTCATAATATTTCATCTCTTTGTATCCTTCACCAAAGCAACAAAATCGCCTCCAGAAAATCTTTTTGGTACATTTCTTGCACCTAACAATAGACTATAGCTATTGGATGAACTGCTCGGAGATCTTCCTGTGCGTCGGGTGATGGCTTGAAGCTTGCGCTCTAAGTTGGCTTGTGCGGCTTCCAATTGGCTTGTTCTAGACAACATCCTCTCTGGTCCTCACATAGTGGGCTGGAGTACTAAATCGTAGTCGATGAGGAGTCCTCTTTCCATTATGATCTCCGTATCGCACCTGAATTTCCATAGCGGTCGGGCGTGTTTGAGTAGGTTTCCTTGTATCAGGAATACGATCGAGCTCGCAGGAGTAGTCGTGGCAGATCCTCCTCAGGGTAAGTCGAGAAGCCTCCTGGTTACCAATCTCGAATGTAGCTCTCCTTACGGTGATATTGATTTATTGGCTTGCCTTTTCATCGTCTCTGGCATAAATCAAGAGTCTGCAAACAACTCCTCTTGTAACTTGTGAGACCCCAGATTTATCATTCGGAATCTCCTGTATTTTCGTACTAGTCCCGGATCGATTGCTAGTACACAAGGAAGCGATGATAATCATAACCGCAGCGTAGCTAAGTAATTGCATAAATATAAAGTACGACCACATGGCTATTTATTACATCTTACGGTCTCATGACTGAGTTCATAGCAGCGGAAACAAATAACAGAAGGATAAAACCCAAAAGACACCACAGGCGACGACTAGGAGCGCGAGCTTAATTATCCTGGCAACTTTCATCAAACTCCTCTGTGTAGAATTCTTCGTCTTGAATTACATCCTGGTAGTTCTCTGATGACAAAATTTTTGTGTAGCAAGTGAGTACAAACGTACTCCGCAAGTCTGGGAAAATGCAACATGCAGGGCTTTCCAAGGAAAGGCTTAATAGGGTTCTTTTGCATAAAGCCAAGTTTCATCAAACCTTACTTAATAATAATTTTCACAAAGCACATTTTAAACACTTATTTAACAATTGAATTATTTAATATTCTAGTGAAGGTTCTATCCACCATCACTAGTATAAAGGCTCTATCCACCACATTTAAAAGATTAAGGCAAACCAACTCATGACTCCATCCGTCATGATCAAAACAGGTTCCATCTACCTGATTGGCTCAATCCGCCAAATAAACCTTCGAGTTCCCACCACTCCCGAATCCCAAAACAAAATATCAGTTATTTTTAAACCAAAACCAAGTCTACCAGTATGAAAGCATTCTTAGCTTTGCCCTTGACCGTAAACTGGCTATTCGAATAGTTTTAACTCTGCGAGAGGTGTCTGACTTTACCCACAAGACATAATCATCTCTTTAGTGCCACGCGATTAACACACTTCCCTTGGTGTGTCGGCGGAGAGATCATGACAAGGCCTTTACAATGTATCGCCTAACCCGACTCACCGTGAGGTTTCACCGCTATTAGGGTTCCATCATGATATAAAGCCCCTCTTGCGCCGTGTGGGAAAATCGACGACCTGCCTCCATCCGGCACCCACATTCCACCATCTGGTGAGTCTAAGTTAGGTTTCTACAAATTATTCAGCCAAGTCAGAGCCCATTTGACATGTGGTTGCACGGTAATGCTTAGAATGGGTAGTCATAAGCATCGGTCCTTAAATTGATTAGGGCGGCTTTCACAAACCAGAACCAGTGCTCCATCCGCACCCGCCTGACAAACCATTCCGCCCCAATCTAAACCATTTTTATTTTATTTTTATTTTGCAATCACAACAGCAATCTTTTTGCTACAGTTTTAATAAAACACATTTCAACAACATTTTCAAAGCAACCCATCCATAGGTATTTTAACCAATTCCGTAACTAAGCTCATCTAACGCACTAAACAAAATATATGACAATCTAATATGATCATGACTTATCACAGCAACCTAGGGTTACAAATGAACATGGATTTCAACATCAAGATGGTATTATCAATTCGGATTAACTACCAACCTATATTTAACATCATCTTTATATAAATAGCAATGCATGTTGTAAAACATTTGCAAACCATAGGATCAATGTGCATCAAGGAGACTTGCCTTCATCGACGAGATGCGATGCGCTGCACTGAAGCTCTTCTCCTTCGTCGGTGACTATGGCAAACTCTTGACTCTGGCATAAAGCGGTGTACAAAAAAGAATAAAATAAATTAAACAGAAATTAAAAATTATAATAAAAATATTGACAGATAGAGGATGAATTTAGATGAATTTAGCAATTGGAATCACTCAATTCCGAGTTACGACGGAGGAGAAACAATTGTTTGAATTCTCAAAATCCTGAAAATTGGAAACCGAGGAATATTCTTTGGAATCTTTCTTTTTCCAGCATTTCCTGATTTCTCATGTCTCACTTACAGCCGGTCCCACACGTCACTGACTAGAGCTTCTTCTCCACATGCACAGACAGGAAGAACCAGAGAGCAGCAGCGTCATGGCCATGGGAGCAAATGGAGGGAGAAATGAAGGAAGAGCCAAGGGAGAGAGGCCAAGGAAGAAAGGGACTCGCCAGTGGGGGAGCTCACCGGAGGGGGCTCGCATGGGCGTGACAGGAGGCACGCAATTTGGGCATCTTTGGCACATCTTGTGAGAAAGCAGCGCCTGCAGGCTTGGGACGGCGAGGCTTAGGCGGTGTGTAGCTAAGGAGATGAGACTCTGTGGCGGCGGAGGCCAAGCACCACGCAGTTGGTGGCGTGGAGGCCAGGAGCACGAAGCGGCAACGACGAAAAAAGGGCAAGCTGCACGAAAGAAGCATCGCGTAGAGAATGACAAGGTGATTCTCGGCTAAAAGGAATTGCGCTAGAAGTTAGCGGATTGGAAGAAATTGACGACGAACGGGAAGCGGCGGCCGACAGCGAACAAACTCGAAATCCAGGGTCAAACTGCGAAAATCAAATCCGGTTGAATGGTTGTGTTCTCGAAGCAAGGCACAAAGTGACGCGGTTGGTTTGTCTAGAAACTCACCGGAACAAGAGATGGCTCACCGGTGTCTTTGGAGGACGTCGGGCGTACAGTTTTCTTGAGTTTTGGGATGGGAAATGATATAGAACCAAAGGGGCAAGGTGAGCACGGGGTAGAGGACATCGATACGCACGTTTGAGAAGTGGAAGCTCGTCGTTTCGTTGAGAAACGGCCGAGTTATTGAAGTTTTAGTGCAAAACGGTTTCTACTCAATTAATCCAATTCCGGCGAGTTAAAAGATGAATGGTCATGGAAAATGGCTTCGCGCAAGCTTCGGCATTATTTCCAAGCTCACTCCGTGGTTGTTGCGAGCAACTTCCCGCTCGGGGAGATCCTAAGGAATCCAGAGGCTGGAGGTTGCATCGCCAAATAGGCCATAGAGTTGGCTATGTTCGATGTCCAATTTGTGGCGCACACGTCCATCACGACCTTGAGCCTCGGGGGCTAGCTGACGGGGATTGGGAAATCTCTGACAAGTCAAAGATTGGTCAACAGGGCCCCTAGCTCGGGGTTGAGCCGCAAGATCTCCGACCACGACCTGGGCTGTGCGGCTCCCGCACGACCTCGAGCTTAGGGGGCAAGGATTCAACTCCCACACGACCTCGAGCTTGGGAGGCACGGATTCAGCTCTCGCTTGGGGGAGTTTAGCCCGAGATCCAGGACGTGCGTTTACTCGACATTTACCAAGACCTTGAATGCCGGAGTTAAGGCGGACGTGGGTGACAGATGCGAGACAGTTACAACCCACCTTCAGTGCGCATCAAGCCACTACTCCGGGAATCTCTCCTGACCGTTTCAGGTAACAGACGAAGAGGTATAAAACCCCTTGAGGCAGATCGGCAAGGGGACAGGCAATCCAAGCAACAAAGCAATAGACACCACAAACGTAGAATTCACTAGAGCTCGTGCTAAAGAGCAAACACTTGTACTTAAACATAGTGAGATTCCTTGCCTCAGGGCAAAACTGGAGTAGAGCTTTTACCTTCTATCGCAGGGGCTCGAACCAGTATAATCCTCTGTGTCTGGCTCGTTTTTCTCCTTCCCTCGACCAACGAGACGACGAACCTACCTCCTCGGTGAGCAAAGCTCGTTTTGGGTCCGGTCCCTCATTTACACTAACCCCTGTTATTTATTTGCGGTCCGACGATCCCGATTGTCGACAGGTACCCTGGCGTAAAGTACGCCGACACTAGTGTGGTTTAAATTAGGCATTTAATCCGTTTAGTCTTGTTGTCATGTAGGGAGATAATGATGCATATATATACCTATAATGTGCCCAAATAATGAGATATTGCAGACATTAAATAGAAACAAATCTGATAATTTCGAGTGGGATTCTTTCATAATCCTTTGTTACATGCACCAAAATGGTACCAGATAATACAACAATCAAACCACAAATATCAGAAGAAATGCTTCCAAGGCTTTGACCAGACCAATCCTGCACACATCATTAAAGTAGGATGAAAAATAGGGATAGCAGATACATCAACCCTTAAATTTTGAATGGACGAAAATCCCTTAAATCTGAAATTCTAATTTTGTTTTGTTATAGTATAAAGCTCAAGCCAATAGATGTGCCAATTTTCACATTCCCAACAAACACAAGAGTATCAGTATTTTGCTCAATCCAGGTTTATACAAGTCAAGAACTATACAAGATTGCCTTGCTTGGTCACTTGAATTCCTACATCATTACCATCAGTCAGAAAATGTAATTGTCTCAAAACTAAACTCTGACAAGGCCTTTGACAAAATTGAACATAATGCTATACTAGCAATACTTGAGTCCAAGGGGTTTGATAAAAAATGGTGCAGCTGGATAAGATCAATTCTTAGTACTGGCACTTCGGCCGTACTTCTCAATGAGTACATGGAAAATATTTTCATTGCAAAACGGGTGTTAGACAAGGAGATCCCCTATCTCCACTTTTGTTTGTATTGGCAGCATACTTTCTTCAATCAATCTTAAATGATGCCCTTAATCATGGTGAGATCACTCTTACCTGTTCCTTTGAGCAAAGCAATGGATTTCCGGGCAATACACGTAGACTAGCATTTTTTCTTCTACTTAGTGCAACATCCCAAGAGTCTAACCAAATTTGTATCTTGCATAGTATCTTGCATGATGTGGTTACTTGATGCTGGTTGTGATCATCAATTCAGATTTTGTACGCACAATTACAAGTGTAGTACTTTTCAACGGATGCTCTGCCCAATGGTATGATTTGTGGCTTTTTTCGTAATTATTGACCGTTGCTGTTTTGATTTGCCTTCCTTTTTATGAAGTGTTTAGCTGCAAAAGTTTTCGATCCGGTTTCATTAGCTTATTCCTGTTTCACATGTCTCCACATTGAAACTTGAAAGTATTCTCTAAGAGGGAAGAAATGGTAGAAATCATCAATTTAGTCAGGTTGTATATATATTTGTGCATTATATCAGGCTAAGTCTAGTGTCTTTCTTTTGGGTTGAAAGTGCTAACTCTTGTTAGGCATAATGCTCAATTAGTTTTGTTGCTATACCATCTATTTATACGTCCATTATCCGTATATCTATATCCGTTCCTGATCCGAATCCGTCACATATCCGACCTATATCCGTATCCCGAATTATCCGAATTCGTATCTGGATCTGGCTAGCCCGTATCTGATTCCGAATCCGAGAAAAAATATGGGTTAGAATACGAAAAGAGCAATATCCGTTCGTATCCAACCCATTTTCACCCCTAGTAATAGGTAGTCTTCTCGCCTTCCTCCTGACTTGCCATTCCATCTCTTAGAATGAAAACCAACCAATAGAATATCCCAGAGAAGCCAAATTTCTAAACCAATTATTAACAAACTCTATCCCATCTCTTCAAATAAATTCATCCGACATTATCTATTCAAACAAATCCATCCAACAAATTAACTTACACATCATATCCTTTCCTACATTAGTTTGACATGGGAAGGTACGGGGTGGGTATTTGTACACCAAAATTGAAATACGGAACCAAATTAACCGATTTTTTTTCAGTTTTTTAGGTTTGGATCGGTTATTATTGCGATACTATTCGATGCACGGTTGGTTCGGTTCTCAACTCACATCCACTGAATAACCGAATGAACTAAACAGACTGTCTCCCACTTGCACTTCCGGACGAACGGATGGTCTCGCCAACTCCAAGTCGCCATTCGGCCCAGTTCATTCGGTTATTCGGAAGGGAAACACCACTAGGCCGTGTGATCTCGCATAGACGTATAGTCCCCCCCCCCAAATTCCGATCCCTAGCCACTGGCCTGCTACACTCCACTCGTCGGCTCACCGCAACACCATCATCGCGCCATCTCGCCTGCGACTGCTAGCGTCCAGCAGTCCACCGCCCCACCAGCATCCGCCAAACGGTCTCCATCTCCAGCGGCCAGTGCCAGTCTCCAACTCTCCATCTCTAGCGGCCAGCGCCGCACCATCTCCATCTCCACTTCTCCAGTCTCTAGCGCCGCGCCAGTCACCACCCTCGTCCACCATCCCTCCGGCGTTTGTTGACATCGTCATTACCATGAATTTTCTTACCATATTTGTTTCTTTTGGTCTATCTTACTTGCGGTCCTTGTTGCAGGCAACCTTCTGATGCTCCACCAACTAATAGCGAGTGTTTTGAGGCAAATATTGTTGAACTGTCTGGTACCTGGTATCCTGGAATGGATGCTTAATTTTGAAACATAACTAGAAGTGCCTTGAAGAGAGCATGAAGTGATGGAGACTATATAAGGGGAACATTAAGCTCAGTTGTGTTTAATTTGATTGCAAGTTTAGTTTTATGATTTATCATCTGCTAATTCTGGATAGTTCATAGGACCCTAGCTTTTATTCTAATGTTTCTCTTGATTCAATAATTTTATTTTATTGAAGGGGGCTACACTACTACAAAATGGGTTATATTAGATACATCATCACAGACGGTTTTTTTTTATAAAAATCGTCTGGAATAAGGCTCGAGCACATCACCGTTTGTAATGAGGGCCACATCATAGATGATTTTAACCAAAAACCATCTATAATGATCATTTCTAAGTAAATAAAAACAGAGAGCCTCAACCTCCTCTGTATTTTTAGGATTTCCCGAGCTATTTTTGAGGTGGGTGTGTTTGAGAGACGATCTAGTGGAAAGAGACCTTAGATTTAGGGGTATAATTGTAGATCCTTGTACTCTAGGTCATCTAAGGTAGTAATTGGTTCAAATTTATATTATATTTAAGATCTAACTTGGTAAAGAGAGAAATGAAACTGGTTTTTAGATCTAGCTAGCTTGGTATAGATCCATTTTTTTCCTATGATGTAAAGTAGTAATTGGTTCATATTTACATTATATTTAAGATTTAACTTGGTAAAGAGAGAAATGAAGCTGGTTAATAAATGGATGTAGCTTGGTATAGATCCATTTTGTTCTCTGTAATGTAAAGTAGTAATTGGTTCTAATCGTATTATACTTGTACCGCAAGAGATTCTTAAAGGTGATGTCAGTTCAATATTGACTAATAAGGAATCCTTGGCACCCTGTGATGTAGTAGTATTTGTGTATGATAGGTATGCATTCCGCTGAATTATTCTCATGTCTACTTCATTGGAATGTTTATTCTACGTCTTTCTTGATTACTTAAGATTTTCTTGGCTGATGTCATTGTTCTATCAGACTAATTTCAAACCTCCAGGAGCTATACGTGTAGGAATACCAATCTGCTTTCCTCAAGCACGTGATTTTTCTTTCCTGCACCTTTTCACTTTATTACTCTTTGTTATAGTTGTTTGGAACCCCTGGGACAAAAAAGCTAAGGCTATATACGAAAGCTAAGGCTATATTATATTTTGGGACGATCATTGTTTCTTCATGGAAGCTAAGGCTACTAGTAATATATGCTACATAGCACACAATTTACTATGTAACTCTGTATTCTGTTGAATATGGCCTTTTTTATAACTTATGAACATGGCTATTAGCATTTTGGTTAACCAAAAAATTGAGTTAACTGAACCAAAATATTTTGGTTAATTCAGTCCGTTTTTTATTTTGGCCAGAGAAATTCGGTTTACAATTCATAAAAACCGAATTATTTAAAAAGCAAAAAAACCGAACTGAAAAAATCGAATTAACCGAACGCCTACCATTATGGGAAGGCAACATATAATGCTTTCATGCCTTCATTGCGTGCATCTCCCACGACCTTGCTCAAACGATTGTTTGTCCCAGATTATGTAGTGAACTGTAATGACATGTGAGGGAAACTCGTGAGTGCGACGATGCATTGTTGAGGCCCTACTCCATCGGAGGCAGGGGCAGATCGACATGAGGCTTTGACTCCAAACTCTCAGTCATTTTTGTTCTGGGTCTGCCGTTGGTCACAGGGATCGTCTCTTGAGATCATCCGAGTCACCAAGCATGTCCAACAGCCCATTCATCCAAGTATCAGGCTCTTCTCGGATCCTTTATGTGCAATATTGGTTTGGCTTTCAAGTTTGAACACGAGTAATACTTGCGTGGTTAGAGGGAACAAGCTGATGTTGAAATGTTTTGTAGAGTGTCGGTATTATTTATAACTTGGATGCATTATAGCATGTCATACATTTTTCTCAATTGCAAACTACCTCCACAACAGGAGAAGCGCGATGCGGCTTGCAGCGGAGCTTGGCCAGGGACGGCAGCGGAGCGTAGGACATAGTGCAGGCCAAACGTAGCAGAGGAGACATGATGCGAGCTACAGCATAGCTAGGCCAAATGTATCACCAAACATTTACAACGTGGGGAGACTATTTTCACCTCAGCAGGTCCAAAATTTGTTGAAAATTCTGTTTACTGCCCTCAAAAATACTAGATTACAAATTTGATTTTTGAATATTTTTAGAAATACCGAGATTTCATTGAAATCTCAGATTTTGACTACCCCTAAGATGGGGTCCGAAAATGAAATTTCAAATCTTGCTAGCAGCACATAAATCTTTTTCCTAATTCCTTTTTTATTATAAATATAGGTAATATTAAATAATGATATAAGTTCTCATGGATAGGGATGAAAACGGAAGAAATATAGATGGATAATGGGTGTACCATATTTCTTTTTAAAAATGTTCTCGTATGTGGAGAGGAATACGGATAACCTAGATGCGAACATTCATAAAAAACATGTAATGACCCAAGATTTGTATGCTTTGTTGAATTATGTTTAAAATAATAAATGATATATTTATGACTTTTTATGCATTTTTAGCTACTTATTTTAAATATTTTTCTGTTAAGGACAGCAGTGTTTGAAATCTTGAGAAAATTTAAAAGCTGATAAAATCCTGAAAAAAATTTAAAAGTCGGTAAAAGTAATTTGTGGAGTTGGTTTTCCAATTTTAATAATTGAAACTTGATTTGTCGACTAGTTAAATTAGAAAACAATATTCAAATACAGAAACATTTTCAAACTTTCCGAATATAAACTTGCTAATTTGAAAATTTTCGATTTAAAATTTTGAGGAGTATATTGTGAAGCAATAATAAGAAACAAATGAATTCCAACATAGAGCAAATTCAAATCTTAATTTAGAAACAGAAATAAAAAATTTACGATTTTACAAAAAATTATAAACTAGTTCTACTTAATTGGAGTTCATTTGTAGAAGTTATGAGCATTTGAATTTAAATAGGCTGAATTCAAAAAAGGGGAGACGTCGAAAGTGTCTTTTTGCAATTTATGTGTTTAAACAAAGAAAGCACATTTCCTTTCTAACTGAAAGCATATTTCTCTTTTCCCGATTTTTCAGCTACTGACATGTGAGGTCAACTTGTTAGTTTTTTTTCAAATGATACTGACATGTGGGGTCCACATGTCAGTGACTCATCACTTAATACCATTTTGATTTACGAAAATAATCAGTTATTTTCATTGCGACCCACATATTGTAGACTCGACTTTGTAATATTTGGTTTCAAAAGAAAATCCGACAGACTCAGAGAGAGGAACACAAGCATGTAGGTGACCCAAAACAGGGCGCACATGAGGTCTAGAGGCTCCATTTTAGGGATTGGTAGCAAAGAAATCTCACCGTAGGAGAGTGGTGCCATAAACGAAAGGCGTCTCGAGCGAAAATACGCGTTCTAGCTGACCAAGTCGGGTTCTGCAAGGGGGACTTTTTTGGGCAATCTTAAGGCATTAGAAGTGCTTCTGTGAACTTTCAGATCATAAGTAGCTCTGTAATTTTCTTTAAAATTCTTTTAGTGATCCTGTTTTACTGATAAATCTAATACTGCATTTTTCAGAAGCATCATTTATTTTAAAAAATTCATAAAACTCGTTGGGTCAGTGGACTTTCTAATATAACGAGTCCGCTTGTCTATATCATGGAGTTCTGTCATAGAGAACGAAACATAGATGGGCACGATAAGGCTTTGTTTGAAAGGTCTATTTTCGGCAATTAGGATTTTAGTCTAAAATCCCGGCCTATCTCAGTTGGAAATAAGCCTCCCAGACAAGACCTAAAAAGGAATATTGAAGCTTTTTCATCCCGCTGTAGTTACGAAAATGAGTGCCATTAGACATGGCGACATATTTATCTCTGATGAAGCTCTTTCCATACTGTCGAAAAATTTTTGCCTTAGCATCTGCGCATGTATCTTGTGATCGGTAGATGCCGTCAAACTATATTAATCTCTTGGTCTGGGAACATATACCCTTCCACTCACAATTTGTCTCGTTAGTTTCGTTTTTTTGCTGCTAATAATTTTTTTCAGTGACAACAATAACATTGTTGATCACATGCTGTTTTTTTAGGCAAATCACTGGAAATTTGCCTTGCATCCGTGCCTCATTAGAAGCCAAAAGACGATGGATTAGAACAATTTGAACAAACAACAGTTACTTTAATCATACCAACAGTTACTTTGCATCTACTCCATCATTAAAAGCATATTTAACTATGGGTGCAACAGGGCAAGACCACATATGCTCCATGTGGTGCTTGTGTATCCATTCTGCTTATTGTGAAGTTGATGCGTGTATCCATTCTGCTTATTGTACATGAGATATATTATGTTTTAACTTGTTGAATTTCCTGTACAATTATATATTTATATCAGAACATAGAGTTGTACTTGTCTAATGCTTATAATATTTCTTATATAATTACAACAGCTCTAATACTATCCTCATAATCTACACCTTTATAGGACAATATATCATGTGCACACAGGGGCTTCCGTGTACACACGTGCACATCAACTAATAAAAGTCATAAAAATTATGAAAAAAATTACAGATGTACTTCATAGATTACTCTACCTATGTATAAAATTATAGGTTCAAATTTATTATATATCAAGAGTTACAAAAAGAAAATTTGACAAGTTTAAAAAGTTTAAATTTGTCAGAATTTTATCTTTGTAACTCGATATATAATGAATTTGATCTTGAAACTTCATATATAGGTAGAGTAATCTATAATACATCTAATTTCAAATTTTCATAACTTTATTAGTTAGTGTGCAGTGTTATTACACGAAAGTCCTCAGATACTGCAGATATATTACCCCTTTATAGTTGTAACATCCTTAAATTTAGCTAATTTTAAATTTTATAATTTATTTTGATTTTTTAAGAATTTCTGGAATTAATTTGCAATTATTTGAATTTTGGAATTTAACTCTTATTTGGAAATTAATTTAATAATGAAAAGTTTTAATAAAATAAAAGTGAAAATATTTTATTTGAGTTCAAAAAGTTCTAAAATATTTTCTAAAATTTTTCTAGAATTTTTCTGATATTTTAAGTGCCTCAATTAATTCAAATGAATATTAGGCATTATTTTTATTCGAAAAACGATTAATATTCGGATGAACAGTAACGGGCCGAGCCCACTACTATGCGCCACCGAAACCCTAACATCGCCGTTTTCCACGTTGGATGTACATCGGACGGTTGAAAAATTGCCGTGTCGGTTCGTTAGGCGTGTCGTTGGATCGCGCGTGGGCGGTTGGAGTTCATCCACGTCGCCGTCTCCGGGGCGTGGCGTCGCCGCCACCGTCGCGCTACGTAAAGCTATCGCCATTACTCGTCGTCGCATGTCTCTTCCGCTTCACCTTCTAGCCTGGCGTATAAAGCACGACATTCCGCACATTCTAACCCCTTTCACGCATTCCAAGAACCACCGTAGCACTCACACCTTCTCGCCGGAGTTCCGAGACTTTTCGCTGTGCTTTGCGCCCATTCCGGTGACCCTCCGTCGTCGCCGTGATAAATCGCGATAACGCGCCGCGTCCGCACCGAGGCCCAACCGTGTCGTCGGAGCTTCTCTAGAACGACGTCCCGTGGGTCGTCTTCTTCCTCTCCGGCCGCTTCAACTCGTCGGGTCATCGCCGGAGCGTGGAGCTTCGACAGTCATTCGATCAGCATCCAGCGCCACCGATTCGTCCCGTCTTCCTTTGAAACAGTGAGTCCCATTTTCACCCGTAGCCGTAGATCTAGAGATCAAGGGCTAGGATAGTGCCACGTTCCCGTAGCCGGGATCGCCCGCGTGTGCTTAAAATTTAAGTTAAATGCTAGCCGTTGGATTCGTATCGGACGATCGAGATTTATGCGTGGCCGTGGAGCGATAAACCGATTTTCAACGACGGCCATTCGATCTTGATTGAATGGTTGATAGTGCGCCACGTAGCTCCTTCTACTGTAGCCATTAGATCGGAAACATTAAGCGTGAAATTTGGATCAATCTTGGCCGTAGAAATTTGAATGAACGCTTGGGATCGTATCGCGCGCCGAGCGATCTCGCGATTGGCGTGTGGCGGGGAACGGCGGCATAACCGTCGATCTTGTCGGCGTCACCGAATAACTACATTTGTTAGATTTAGATCTGACGGTCATGATTGCGCTACGTGTCAGCATCGTGGTGACGCTCATAAGTGTCGGTGCAATCTTGGCCATTGATCTCGACTGCACGAATCTTGATGCATGACCGGGGTAATTAAGTTGTTATTTGATTTAATCTTCGCCGTTAGATCGTGATCCGAGGGCTGAGATGGTGCCACGTGTCGCCGTCGCAGTAACCCGAGTCGAACAGTCGTTTAGATCTCGCCGTTCATTTTTAATCTGACGGTTGAGAATAATTCAACCTCTCGGTTGATGGTACGTCGACACGTGTCACGTTGAGAACTTACCCGCCTTGGCCGTCTTGGCGTCAACGGTGGCGTCATCGATGGGGCCCTTGTCGGACCGTTGCGGATTCGATCTTGGCGTCGGCGATGGCGTCATCTTGGCGTCATAAATGGTGATGATGACGTCATAATTAATTTTAAATTTATTTTTTTATAGAAATTCCGTTGGGTGCTGACGTCATAAACAACTGTGCTGACGTCATAATTTTCGGGATTTTCAGTATAAAAATAAATAGAGAAAATTCGGTTTATTCTTTTGATTTATTTTAAAATTTCAAACGCTTACAACTTTTGCGTTTTAACTCTGATTTGAGTGATTCCAATTTCTAAAAATTTGTAAAATCAAGATCTATTTATTGGTGAATTTTTTAGAATTTCTAGAGTTGATTCCAATTTCTAAAAATATGAGCATGTGTTGCACTGTTAACAACTTGGGGTGGAATTGATTTAGGCTGGGGCAAGTGGACCGAGGCTTCGTGCGAGTGGGCTGTGTGGCAGTGTGGGGTGGGATTAAGTGTTGTGAGGGCTGTGTGCTTAATCTGAGAGAAGGAAGTCTTGCCACAGTCGAGTTAAGGACCTTACCTTGCAAGCCTTTGACTGAGTCTCTCGTACAACCACATGTCCGAATGGGAAGACCTAGTTTAGTAGGATTCGATGTCTTACCTTTGATACCTCGGGGTGGCGATTACAGGGGTAGCTATGCGGGGAGCGTGCACGTGCTACTGGCTTGGTACCCTATCCAGCGGTGTTAAATCTGTCTATACTTGACTCGAGTGAGGGAAGTGATAGTGAAGGCAACACGGAGAGGTTCTTAGGCTAAGATAGAAGTCTCAAAAGCTTTGTTATGGTTAATCGCCTTTGTGGCGTCTTGTTGTATCCTGTGAGTAATGTGTACAACCTCTGCAGTGTTAAAACTGTTCGAATAGCCGAGTCCACAGTCTTGGACAATGCTCGGGGATTACTGATCAAGGGGTAGTGTTTGAAAATAAAATGGGGTGAAGGTTGTGTGCCAAAGAAATGTGATTAGGGACTGTGTGTCCAAAAAGATGAGAAATTCAATTTGAGACATATATTAATTATATGGTTTTGATGCTTTTAGTCTAAATAAATATCATTTTAAAGTATTGATGTAAAAGCAAAATAACCAGAATATCCAATCCTTGTAACAAGCCATGCATGTAGTAAATAAACCTGCATTTTGTGCATAACTTGTTGAGTACGGTGTGTACTCACCCTTAGCGGACAAACATACGAGAAGAGAGACTACGCCATCCTATGAAGAGGTATGTCGAGGCAGAGAAACTAAGGAGCAAGTCTCGGTCGGAGCGTCTGTGGAAGAGATGGAGCACCACGAATATTTATTTTTATTCCGCTGTTGAACTGTGTTACTCTGATTAATGTAAGCCCTGTGTGGCAGACTAATGTAAGGATGACCATAAGGTCGTACACTCGTTTATATACAAGTTTGAATGTACTTTATTATTATTCCGCTGTGTATGATGTGATACTGAAACTCTGTTAGCCTGTGAGCACTAGCGCGATCCTAGACTAGTGCGAGAATACGAGTGTCGGATTCTTGGTCGGAGCACGACAAAGGTGGTATCGAGCATACCGATTGTAGGACTTGACCTTAAGTAGAGTGGCCGAGAAAGATAAGGTTATTTTCTAAAAAGTTAAAATTGAACAAGATTATGAATGAAATCTTGACTAGCCTTTTTCTTCTTACTTCGGGTCTATGCTGCAATTTTCTGTTATGATTTTATGATTTTAAAATCTAGTTCTAATGAAGTATATTTTGACAGATGAGGAGGATCCACACTTTGGAGGCGCCGGTGGTTCTGGCTGCGGGCTGTGGTACTGCTTGATTTACAGGAGGGTTTGTGAGGCCGATTTACCGAGGTAACTCGGTGGTTCGGGCAGGGCTGGACGTCGCTTGGGACGTCAAGATCATAGTCTTTGCTAGAGACAGGGGGAGAGCTAGTCGTCCGTTTCACTTCACGGCCAGGAGGTCCACCTTCGAGGCCGGGATCCGAGATCTTGCCGCTGGCGATCGTCATTATCGCCGCACTTTCTCCGAGAGCTCGTGAAACCTTGTCTTCCGTCTCCACCCACGCCGAGACAACAGGTTTGACAGAGATCCGGAGGAGGAGGACGATGCTACCATCACTCACTTGGCAAGGTACGTCATCGCCCAGGAGGAGCTCATAAACGAGACTATCCAGGAGCTGCAGAGGTCTCAAGACGAGGTCGCCGAGGTCAGGGTTCAGCTGCAGGATGTTAGAGAGGAGATGACTCACTACATCAGGAGGGTACACGAGCTGGAGGAGCTGTTGGAGGGACCTGAGCCGAAGCCGGAGCTAGAGCTACACGACCCCGACCCCGAGGAGCCTGAGCAGGAGGCGCCCGAGCAGGAGGCACCCGTCCAGGAGGCACCAATGCAGAAGGTGCCAGAGTCACCAGCACCTGAGCAGGCCGCCCCAGAGCCAGCAGAGTCGGTGGGTTCCTTTGTTCCACCAGCTGTGGGGCATCAGGACCAGTTCGCCCCGATGCCGCCGCACCCGCCGCACTACCCACCTGGAGGGCCGCAGCCTGGATGGATCGACGACTAGAGAGTCTTTCTTTTATTATGGTCAGAGTTGACTCCTGTGAGAGTCAGTTATTGAGTTTATTTCGAGTCGGTTTATTTGTGTCTGCCTTAGTACGGTTGATTTGAACTTTGTGAGTTGTTATGGTTTCTTATGGTGAACAATTTCTATGGTTGTGTGTGTTGGTATGTGCCGCAATGCCGTAGGCATTGGTGAGCGGTCATATCCTTATGGTATTAAATAAAATTTTGTGCTTTTGTTTGAGTCAAACAAATTTCCTCCCCGCATAACATTTCTGTAAACTTGTCCACTCTATTTCCTCTTTCCTTAAATTCTTTGGTTCTCCAGATGGTGAACACTCGTGGAAATCGTGGAGCCCAAGGAAGCGGATCACAGCAGGAAGGAAACCAAGGTAATGCACAGAATCCTCAAGCACCACCTGTGGATATGAACAATCTGGGTGCATTCTTGGCTGCCCAGACCCAACTCATGCAGACCATGATGCAACAGATGCAGAATCAGGCTGCCGTCAATAATAATAACAACCAAGCTATACATCATGGGCACCATTCAAGGTTGTCTGATTTCATGAGAACCAGACCCCCAACCTTCTCTGGGAACGTCAACCCTATAGAAGCAGATGATTGGCTTAGAACCATTGAGAGGAAGCTACACATATCTCAATGCGCGGACAACGAGAGAGTTCTGTATGCCTCTCACCAGTTAGAAGGAACAGCTGCCGAGTGGTGGGAGAATTACTGTGCTTCCCACGAACATCCTCAGGAAATCACCTGGGATGAGTTTACCATAGCCTTTCGCCAGTACCACGTACCGGAGGGTATGATGGAGCTCAAGAAAGAGGAGTTTCGATCATTGAAGCGAATTGTGTCTGTGGCGATTATCTTAATAAGTTCACGCGATTGGCTCGTTATCGCGAGAGACGTTACAGCCCGACAAGTCTAAGCGATCCCGATTCATGAAGGGACTGAATTCCGGGTTACAAGTGGGACTGATCACCCACACATTTCCGGATTTCCAAGAGCTTGTCAATAAGGCTCTCATTCTTGAGGATAAGCTCAAAGAGTTAGATGACAACCGTAAGCGTCGCTTGGCACAGCAAGGAGGACGCCAGGGTCAGCAGAGGCCGAGGGTGGTACCTCAACAGTTCACTCGATTTCAGCGAGAAGCGCCGCCAAGAGCACCAATGCTGCACGGCGACCTCTTGGTCGAGAATCCCTGAACACCGTAGGATCATCGGCCCATCTGAAACACGCCAATGGCGAGAATACGATCACTATAATCGCAGCGAGATGGGACATTTTGCCAATGTCTGTCCCAAGAAAGGAGGAGTCACTCCTGTTTGCTTTAACCTGGGTAACACACCAGCAAGAACACCAGCTCAAGGAGGAAGCCGAACACCTACTCAAGCCGGAACTGCACCATCATCAGCTGTTCGTGGAAGAGTTAACCACACTATGGTGGAAGAAGCTCAGAATGCCACGAGATGTCGTACTGGGTAAGTCTTTAGTTAACTCAGTGCCAGCTACAATTCTATTTGATTCAGGAGCTTCTCATTCCTTCGTTCCTCAAGTTTTTGTTATGAAAAATGATTTGGGTATAGTTAAACTTAAGCATATGCTAATAGTTCAAACCCCTGGATCAGAACTCCGTGCTAAAGTAGGATGTTCTGGGGTAAAATTACTAATAAGTGGTATAGAGTTCCTAGCGAACCTAATCATATTGGACACCCAGACCATAGATGTGATCTTGGGAATGGATTGGTTATCGAGACATAAGGCAGTGTTGGATTGTGGACAGAGAGTGGTTACCATTGAAAGCCCAGATGGTAAGAAGGTGGAGATTCATGCACTTGTTACTCGGAAAGACCAACCGATGGTTAACAGTGTGAAGGCAGTTATCATGGAAGAGGTTCCAGTAGTTGGCGAATACCCGGACATCTTTCCCGAAGATTTGCCTGGAATGCCGCCAGATAGGGATATAGAATTTGTGATTGAGCTTGTGCCTGGAACCGCTCCTATTGCAAAGAGACCTTATAGGATGTCCACCGAAGAACTAGTGGAGATGAAGAAGCAGATTGAAGAGCTTTTGGAGAAAGGGTTTATAAGACCTAGTTCATCACCATGGGGAGCCCCGGTATTGTTTGTGAAGAAAAAGGATGGGAGTTTTAGAATGTGTATAGATTATCGTGCACTAAATGATGTGATGATAAAGAACAAGTACCCATTGCCCAGGATAGATGATCTTTTCGATCAGTTGAGAGGGGCAGGAGTCTTTTCTAAAATAGATCTTCGATCCGGATATCATCAGTTAAAAATTCGGACTGAGGATATACCGAAGATGGCTTTTTCGTCAAGATATGGACATTATGAATTCACGGTCATGTCCTTCGGACTGACTAATGCTCCTGCATATTTCATGAATATGATGAATAAAGTATTCATGGAATATTTGGATAAGTTTGTTGTCGTATTCATCGATGACATATTAGTTTACTCCAAATCGGAGGAAGAGCATGCAGAACATTTAAGAATGGTCTTGGAAAAGTTAAGAGAAAATCAGTTGTATGCAAAATTCAGTAAGTGCGACTTCTGGAAAAAGAAGGTTGGGTTCTTAGGTCATGTAATGACAGCTGAAGGAGTAGCTGTCGATCCTAATAAAGTAGAAGCAGTATTGCATTGGGAACAACCAAAGTCAGTTACCCAGATCAGAAGTTTCCTCGGAATGGCAGGGTATTTTCACCGTTTCATTGAAGGATTTTCTTCAATTACGAGACCTCTTACGCAATTGTTGAAGAAAGAGAAAAAGTTTACTTGGTCGCCTGAATGTGAAAAGAGTTTCCAAGAACTCAAGAAGCGTTTGACTTCGGCGCCTGTCTTGGTGTTGCCGAATACCAAGGATAATTTCGATATATATTGTGATGCTTCGCGTCAGGGATTAGGATGTGTGCTGATGCAGAATGGTAAAGTGGTAGCTTATGCATCAAGGCAGTTAAGGCCACATGAACAAAATTATCCGACTCATGATTTAGAGCTAGCTGCTGTAGTGCACGCTCTTAAAATATGGCGTCACTATCTCATCGGAAACCGATGTGAAATATATACTGATCATAAAAGTTTGAAGTACATATTCACACAATCGGATCTTAATATGAGACAGAGAAGATGGCTAGAGTTAATCAAGGATTACAATATTGGAATTCACTATCACCCAGGAAAAGCAAATGTGGTGGCAGATGCCTTGAGTCGGAAAAGCTATAGTTTGAATTTAATAATAGCAGAAGAGCAAATTGAGTTATGTAAAGAACTTCAGAAGCTAAGGTTGGAAGTTGTACCAGAAGGATTCCTAGCTACTCTGGAAGTAAAACCGACCCTTGAGGAGCAGATCAGGGAAGGTCAAAAAGATGACGAAAAGATTCAGAGAATCAAGTCCAAAATGGACGAAGATTTAGATAAAGACTTCAGGGTAGATGAACAGGTTACCTTGTGGATAAAGAACAGAATCTGCGTACCACATAAACTGGAATTGAAGCAGTTGATACTGGAAGAAGCACACGATTCCAAGTATTCAATTCACCCCGGTAGTGCTAAGATGTACCAGGATCTTAAGGAAAGATTTTGGTGGCCGAACATGAAGAAAGAGGTAGCTGAGTATGTAGCATTGTGTGACGTATGTCAGAGAGTCAAAGCCATGCATCAGAGACCAGCCGGGCTACTACAACCACTAAAGATACCAGAATGGAAATGGGAGGAGATCGGGATGGATTGCATCACCGGTTTGCCGAGGACTCAAGGTGGATATGATTCCATATGGGTTATAGTGGATCGGTTAACCAAAGTCGCTCATTTTATACCTGTAAAGACAACTTACTCTGGAGATAAGTTAGCGGAATTGTATATAGCAAGAATTGTGTGTTTACACGGTGTGCCTAAGAAGATAGTATCAGACAGAGGTACTCAATTCACCTCAAGATTTTGGGATAAGTTGCATACAGCAATGGGCACTCGCCTAAATTTCAGTACAGCATATCATCCACAGACAGATGGTCAGACTGAAAGGGTTAATCAGATACTTGAAGATATGCTAAGAGCTTGTGCTTTGTCATACACCACATCATGGGACAAATGTTTGCCATACGCAGAGTTTAGCTACAATAACAGCTATCAAGCCAGTTTGAAAATGTCGCCTTTTGAAGCCTTGTATGGTCGACCATGTCGGACACCGCTAAACTGGAATGAGACAGGAGAACGCCATGTTTTCGGACCAGATGTACTCTTAGACGCAGAAGAGAAGATTGCATTAATTCGAGAAAGGTTGAAGACTGCGCAATCCAGGCAGAAGAGTTACGCAGATAATCGACGCCGTGATTTGAGCTTTGAACCAGAAGACTATGTTTATCTCAAGGTCACACCATTAAAAGGAGTTAAAAGGTTTCGAGCAAAAGGAAAACTTGCTCCAAGATATGTGGGACCATTTAAGATTTTGAGCCGTAAAGGAGAAGTTGCATACCAGCTTGAACTGCCGCAGTCTTTGACAGGGGTACATGATGTATTCCATGTGTCGCAACTGAAAAAGTGTCTTCGAGTACCAGAGGAACAAACACCAATAGAAGCCATTGAGTTACAAGAAAATTTAACTTATAACGAACATCCAGTGAAGATTTTGGATACCATGAATCGTGAGACCAGAAACAAGTCAACCCGCTTTTGCAGAGTCCAGTGGAGCAATCATTCAGAAAGCGAAGCAACTTGGGAACGTGAAGAAGATCTGAGGAAGGAATTTCCTGAGTTATTCTCTAACCAACCCTGAATCTCGAGGTCGAGATTCTGTTAAGGGGGGAGGTTTGTAACATCCTCAAATTTAGCTAATTTTAAATTTTATAATTTATTTTGAATTTTTAAGAATTTCTGGAATTAATTTGCAATTATTTGAATTTTTGGAATTTAACTCTTATTTGGAAATTAATTTAATAATGAAAAGTTTTAATAAAATAAAAGTGAAAATATTTTATTTGAGTTCAAAAAGTTCTAAAATATTTTCTAAAATTTTTCTAGAATTTTTCTGATATTTTAAGTGCCTCAATTAATTCAAATGAATATTAGGCATTATTTTTATTCGAAAAATGATTAATATTTGGATGAACAGTAACGGGCCGAGCCCACTACTGTGCACCGCCTGGAAACCCTAACATCACTTCGTTTTTCCACCGTTGGATGTACATCGGACGGTTGAAGGCTGCCCGTGTCGGTTCGTTAGCTCGTCGTTGGATCACGCGTGGACGGTTGGAGTTCATCCACGTCGCTTCGTCTCCGAGGACGTGAAACACCGCCGCCACCGTGCGCTACGCGTAGAAACTGTAGCCATTACTCGTCGTCGCATGTCTCTTCCGCTTCACCTTCTAGCCTGGCGTATAAAGCACGACATTCCGCACATTCTGACCCCTTTCACGCATTCCAAGAACCACCGTAGCACTCACACCTTCTCGCCGGAGTTCCGAGACTTTTCGCTGTGCTTTGCGCCCGTTCCGGTGACCCTCCGTCGTCGCCGTGATCGTCGCAGTAACGCCCGTGTCGAGCCGGACCCGAGGAGCCCAGCCGTGTCGTCGGAGCTTCTCTGGAACGCCGTCCCGTGGGTCGTCTTCTTCCTCTCTGGCCGCTTCAACTCGTCGGGTCATCGCCGGAACGTGGAGCTTCGACAGTCATTCGATCAGCATCCAACGCCACCGATTCGTCCACGTCTTCCTTTGAAACAGTGAGTCCCATTTTCACCCGTAGCCGTAGATCTAGAGATCAAGGGCTAGGATAGTGCCACGTGCCCGTAGCCGGGATCGCCCGCGTGTGCTTAAAATTTAAGTTAAATGCTAGCCGTTGGATTCGTATCGGACGATCGAGATTTAGCCACGTAGCCGTGGAACAGTAAACCTGATTTTCAACGACGGCCGTTCGATCTTGATTGAATGGTTGATAGTGCGCCATGTAGCTCCTTCTACTGTAGCCATTAGATCGGAAACATTAAGCGTGAAATTTGGATCAATCTTGGCGTAGAAATTTGAATGAGCGGCAGGATCGTCATCATGTATTGAGCAGATCTCGCATTGGCGCTGTCTTGCGAGGAGGAACCGAGGTGACGCAGCCGTCGGTACTATCGACGTCACCCGAATAACTACCGCAGTTAGATTTAGATCTGACGGTCATGATTGAGCTACATGTCAGCATCGTGGTGACGCTCATAAGTGTCGGTGCAATCTTGGCCATTGATCTCGACTGCAGGAATCTTGATGCATGACTGGGGTAATTAAGTTGTTATTTGATTTAATCTTCGCCGTTAGATCGTGATCCGAGGGCTGAGATGGTGCCACGTGTCGCCGTCGCAGTAACCCGAGTCGAACAGTCGTTTAGATCTCGCCGTTCATTTTTAATCCGACGGTTGAGAATAATTCAACCTCTCGGTTGATGGTACGTCGACACGTGTCACGTCGAGAACTTGCCCGTGGCCCGTCTTGATGTCGGTGGTAGCGTCATCGATGGGGCCCACTTGTCGAACCGCCCGATGTCGATCTGCCGTCAGCCGATGGCGTCATAAATGGTGATGATGACATCATAATTAATTTTAAATTTATTTTTTATAGAAATTCCGTTCGGTGCTGACGTCATAATTTTCGGGATTTTCAGTATAAAAATAAATAGAGAAAATTCGGTTTATTCTTTTGATTTATTTTAAAATTTCAAACGCTTATAACTTTTGCGTTTTAACTCCGATTTGAGTGATTCCAATTTCTAAAAATTTGTAAAATCAAGATCTATTTATTGGTGAATTTTGTAGAATTTCTAGAGTTGATTTAGCTCTCTGGAAAATGTATTTATTATGTGTATGTTGATTTTAATTAGACGTTGGTTGGTTTGTCGGGAGATTTCGAAGGGGAAATTCCAGTACAAGATTTGACTCCGGACCAGGATCAACAACTCTTTGAAGGCAAGTTATGCTTTGACCATTTTGATCCTATGTTTTGAAATGTATTTTGTTTTAAACTATGCATGCTAATTCAACTAAAAATTGATTTAATTATTTTGGGTGAATTAGCTAACCAACCCAATTGTTTATGCCACCTTGACATTATTTGTATGCCATGATTCTTTGATAACCTAGATTTGGTAATAATAGTTGGTTGATAATATTTGTGCCAACACGGGAGGCTAGACCGTGAATAGTTGCTTAGCCATGCATGTACGTGAACCATTCTATTTGGATTACAAAATTAACACTGACTAAAGAATAGTGAATGCTTTCTAATGAAATGTGGAATGATGTTGGTATTAACATTGAAATGTAGAGACCTGTGTGGTTCTACATGAAAGATGAATATGAGCATGTGTTGCCTTGTTAACAACTTGGGGTGAAATTGATTTAGGCTGGGGCAAGTGGAGTAGAGGCCGTGCGAGTGGGCCTGTGTGGCAACCGTGGGGTGGGATTGAGTGTTGTGAGGGTGTGTGCCAATCTGAGAGAAGGAAGTCTTGCCACTGGTGGGTTAAGGACCTTACCTTGCAAGCCTTTGACTGAGTCTCGTACAACCACATGTCAGAATGGGAAGACCTAGTTTAGTAGGATTACGATGTCTTACATTTGATACCTCGGGGTGGCGATTTACAGGGGTAGCTATGCGGGAGGCGATGCTGTGCTACGGCTTGGTACCCTATCCAGCGGTGTTAAATCATCTATACTTGGCTATGAGTGAGGAAGTGATAGTGAAGGCAACACGGAGAGGTTCTTAGGCTAAGATAGAAGTCTCTGAAAAGCTTTGTTATGGTTAATCGCCTTTGTGGCGTGCATTGTATCTGTGGGTAAAGTGTACAACCTCTGCAGAGTGTTAAAAGCTGTTTGAATAGCCGAGTCCACAGATCTTGGACAATGCTCGGGGATTACAGTCAAGGGGTAGTGTTTGAAAATAAAATGGGGTGAAGGCTGTGTGCCAAAGAAATGTGATTAGGGACTGTGTGTCCAAAAAGATGAGAAATTCAATTTGAGACATATATTAATTATATGGTTTTGATGCTTTTAGTCTAAATAAATATCATTTTAAAGTATTGATGCAAAAGCAAAATAACCAGAATATCCAATCCTTGTAACAAGCCATGCATGTAGTAAATAAACCTGCATTTTGTGCATAACTTGTTAAGTACGGTGTGTACTCACCCTTGCGGACAAACTTACCAGAAGAGGAGACTACGCCATCCTATGAAGAGGAGTATGTCGAGGAGCCGGGAAACTAAGGAGCAAGTCTCAATCGGAGCGTCTGTGGAAGAGATGGAGCACCACAAATATTTATTTTTATTCCGCTGTTGAACTGTGTTACTCTGATTAATGTAAGCCCTGTGCGGCAGACTAATGTAAGGATGACCATAAGGTCGTACATTCGTTTATATACAAGTTTGAATGTACTTTATTATTATTCCGCTGTGTATGATGTGATACTGAAACCCTGTTAGCCTGTGAGCACTAGCGCGATCCTAGACTAGTGCAGAATACACAGAGTGGCCGGATTTGCGAATTCGAGGCACGACAATAGTTCTGCAGTCTGCAGGACGACCATCCTTGGATGGAACGTGATTCCATCTTTATTTGCCTTGTGTTAATTTGGTGCTACCTAGCTCTGCGCATGTAATATTTGCGAGTGAGTGGCGATTAAACTAATAAATTAACTATTTTTCGCTTTGGGTTGCTGCATGCGTCACGCACAGTGAACCCCTCGGCTTGGCGCTGCAAAAGCAACGTGGAGCGAATGGGACATCCACTACGATACTTCTAAGCTTGACCTGCAAGTCTTCCTCTTCAATCAAAGTGAGGCATGCATTCTCGCGAGCGTCTGTGGCTAGCCTATTATCGACCGACTCTGTGGCCATTTTCTTGCTTTCGGCCACCTCGCGGTCCACGCGAGCGGTCTCTGGCACAGATCCTCTTGAGGGGCCGTTTGTGCTCAATCCATCCGGGTGGGCGGGACACCATCACCGCCCTCTCCGTGCGAGGACATTGAATTTTTATTGCATATTCTGAATTCTTGTAGCTTAACACAAATTTAGAAACTTAGTTCCTCAAGGCTTATTGATCGGCTGACGGTGAATATCGGAGGTAACCAAAATGAAAGAAAAATCACAAACTCTAGATCTCGATCTACCAAATTATTTTTAGGTTTGGTGCCTCTCCCCGAGCAAAAGCAGCTCGGCCGTGGGAGGCTGACTAGGCCTTGAATGTTGGCGGCGAGTTACGATGATATGGGAAACTTCAATCAAAGCAAGAGATGAGTTTAAGGGGCGTTATAGGTACTAAAATCCGGGCTCAATTGAAGCTTCCTCGCGCTTCTGGCTCTTCTTTCCTTGGTTTTCACCGGCAATGGGGTAGCGATGGCTAGCTTAGCGAGAGAAATGGAATGGCTGTGTGTCAGACACGATCGCGAGGCCGCTTCTGTGAGGGCATTGAAAGAGTTTAGGCGACAAGGTTGGTGGCTTTGGCAGCGTGGGAGAGCTCCTCACGCGACGCGCATGCGGCATGGGCGCCTGGCGGCAGCATGCGAGCGAGCAGCGTGGTTGGCCGTGGCAAAGCATAGCTCGAGGCGAGTAGAGGATGTTGAATTTAATCTTGTTTTCTCGGTTGGTCTGCGTCGGTTTTGTTGGCTCGGTCTGCGTTTTGAGTCGGATAAATGCGGCTTTGTGCACGATTAGTAATGATGTCGGTTAGTTAGTGTTTTTGTCGGTTCGGTTATGTTCAGATAAAGGCGTATCTAGTTGCTTAGAGATTAGTTTTGATTGAAATCAAGAGTGCGGTGGTGTTGTAAGTGTAACTAGTGCAGCCGCAGACTATCGGGAAGACAATCGAGGAGAAAGCAAATCTTTGAAGAGGATCGCTGAGCGGAAACAAGCAGGAAGATCTCAAGATTGGGCCACACCGGCCCGAGCGGAAGGAGGAGCGCGTTGGAAGAACAACACGTTTCTTTGGGCGGTGGATCAATCGATGAGGCGTCTTTGTAAATCGCCGAAAGACCCACTATGGAAATGTCTTGTATATAAACACGATAGGAGGCAGCGTAGAAAGGATAGGCGGCGGCTAATAAGGCGTGAGGTTGTGTTCTTCTTAGTTACGGAGGCGATATTAGAATAGCGGAGACATTGTAGCTACCTTGAGAGTTAAACTCATACATATCGCTCATACTTCTTACATCCAAATTGTTAGAAACCTCACATCTGGTATCAGAGCCTTGGGCGTTCTTCGATCTGGCGGCGGAGCACGAGCATTTCACTCGCTTGAAGGGCCGATCGGGAACCATGGCGCCGCCTCGACCCGATGATCCTCTCACCACGATTCTGGCCAAGTTGGAGGAAAATAGTAAGAAGGAGGAAGAAACTCGATTCATGGTTGCCGATGTGCAACAATATATTCGACGGGTTGATGAATCGTTGAAGAAACTGACTAAAGATCATGAGCAACTGGAAACTTGGAAGCCAAAAGTGGAGAATCGGGTGGCAGATCTGCATAACTCCGTCACCAAGCTGGAGCAACAAATTGGTCGTGTTCTGGCGAAATTTCCGTTCGATCAGAACACTCCGAAGGGGGAAATTGGGGCGTCTTCTTCCGCTCAACTGGAAGGGTCTCAGATCGCAGTGACGTCCGGGCTAATTGGCCACCGCGAATCTCTTCATCACCGGAGTGCGGGCGCTAGGGCTAGTGATGCCCTGGGGCCTCCTCCGGTCACAGGTATCCAGTTTCAGACTCCTGCGTACCATCATTTGCCTCAGTCGAGTCCTATGTCTTCTGCCACGTTTGCGTCTATGGCTCAAAGTCTGGGGGCCAATTTTCCTCACATTAGTCTACTGGCGTTTGATGGAACTAATCCTAAACTATGGAAAAAAACGATGTGAACATTTTTTTGAATTTTATTCGGTGCCAGTGGATACTTGGGTTAGATTAGCAACTCTAAATTTTGAAGGCCCAGCAATCTTTTGGTTGCAGTCCATCGATCACAAGGTTTTTAGTATGACTTGGGAGGAATTGGGGCTAGCCTTAACTAATCGGTTTGGTAGAGATCAACATGGATCACTTGTGCGCAAGTTCTTTCATATTCATCAGACTGGGTCCGTAACTGAGTACATTGAACAGTTTGATGAACTTGTGCATTAGTTGTTAGCTTACGATAGCACATTACATTCAGAATTGCTCACGGCTCGATTTATTGATGGTCTTAAAGATGAAATTCGTTCCGTTGTTGTTATTCAGCGTCCAAAAGACCTCGATACTGCTAGTGCTCTGGCGCTTTTGCAGGAGGACGTGCTGAATATCCATCCCAGGCGTGAAAGTCGTCGCACTGAAGTGGCTGTTCCTGGAAGATCTTTTGCCTAGCCAATGGTCATGCTACTCCTCATACCTCGGTGTCTCGATCATCTAGCAACGTACATTCTTGAGGACAAGAAATTTGCACCGGCTCAGCGAACCAGGCCTTCGGATGATCGCATGTCGGCACTGATGCCCTACCGCAAAGCAAAAGGGCTGTGTTACAAATGTGGAGAACGCTGGGGGCAAAATCATCGTTGCTCGGCTACGGTACCCTTGCATGTCGTCGAAGAGATGTGGGCGCTGTCGAGAGAAACGGAGGAGGAAACTAGATTGGGGGTGCCAGCTTCTCCTCAAGGATTGAACACTCATGAACTGATTGAAGAACTAGTGGATGAACAAGTGCTAGCAGTGTCCTGTGAAGCTCTGTCAGGGTCGGAAGGAGGCTAGACCATCCGTCTTCAAGGATCTGTGCATTGTCAGGAGGTTCTTATGCTGGTGGATTCTGGAAGCTCTGGAAGCTATATTGGCAGTCACCTGTTACCACTCATGCCAGGGGTTCAAAAACTAGTCACACCGGTTCGGGTCAGACTAGCAGATGGAGGTGTTTTGCTTTGCCAGTGTGTTATTCCACAGTGCAATTGGTATTGTCAAGGATTTACTTTTATGACCGATCTGAAGGTGTTGCCATTATGTGGATATGATATCATTCTTGGCTTGGATTGGCTGGAGGCACATAGCCCGATGCAAATTCATTGGGGGCTTAAAACTTTAGCTTTTTCTTACAAAAGTCAGCAAGTCAGGTTGCAAGGGGTGATTCCCAGAGTGAGCTGTTGTCACACTATCCATGGAATTCAGCTAGAGGCGCTTCTGAAACAGGAGGCTGTTGAGCAACTACTAGTTCTTTCTGCAGTTTCAAGCAATGTTCCAAATTCAGTCAATCACCCGAGTATCACCAAACTAGTGGAAGAGTTCGCCCCTTTATTTTAGAAACCGACTGGTTTGCCTCCTCGCCGGACAGTTGATCATGCTATTCCTTTGCTGCCAGGTGTTCAACCATTTCTCTTGCGTCCATATCGGTATACCCCGCAACAAAAAGATGAGATAGAAAAACAAGTTCAAGAGATGCTCTCCACTGGGGTCATTCAACACAGCTCCAGTCCATTCGCATCTCCCGCTCTGTTGGTCAAAAAGAAAGATGGAGAGTGGCGATTGTGTGTTGATTATCAGCGGTTGAACGCACATACGGTGAAGAACAAATATCCTATGCCAATTTTGGATGAATTGTTGGACGAGCTAGCGGGGGCAACAATGTTTTCTAAATTAGATCATCGGTCTGGCTACCACCAAATTAGGATCAAGGAAGGTGATGAGTACAAAACTGCATTTCAAACTCATCATGGTCATTTTGAGTACAAAGTGATGTCGTTCGGCCTCACGGGAGCTCCAGTCACCTTCCAAGGTTTTATGAACTTTGTTTTAGCTCCACTGTTACGGAAGTGCGTGGTGGTCTTTATAGATAATGTTCTTGTCTATAGTCCGAATCTGGAAGCTCACCTTGATCATTTCCGCCAAGTCTTCACTTTATTGAACAAACATCACCTTCACTTGAAGAGTTCCAAGTGCTGTTTTGTGCAGCCCCAACTAGAGTTTCTTGGCCATATCATTAGTGCGGGAGGTGTGGCTACCGATCCTTCTAAAGTTCAAGTTATACAACGGTGGCCAGTTCCAACGTGTGTGAAGGACATTCGAAGCTTCTTGGGCATGGCCGGGTATTATAGACGCTTTGTGCAGGGCTTTGGAGTTATTAGTAAACCATTAACCAATCTCTTGTGCAAGGGTCAAAACTTCATTTGGACAGCAGAAGCTCAGAACTCATTTTCAGCTATCAAACAAGCCTTACTGACTGCTCCGGTTTTAGCATTACCAGATTTCTCTCATACTTTTGTTATTGAATCCGATGCTAGTGACAAGGGCATAGGTGCTGTGTTGCAACAGAAGAATCACCCAATTGCTTTTATCAGTAAGGCTTTAGGACCGAAAAACCAAGGGTTGTCCACCTATGAGAAGGAATTCCTAGCAATCTTGTTTGTAGTGGATCACTGGCGCCCATATTTGCAACATGCTCCCTTCGTGATCAAGACAGACCATCAAAGTTTGACTAACCTGTTGGATCAGCGGGTTACTTCTCCTCTTCAACAGAGAGCTCTTACTAAACTTCTTGGTCTACACTTCACTATCTAGTACAAAAAGGGGCAAGACAATCGTGTCGCCGATGCTCTGTCTCGACGGCCAAATTTTCAAGAGGATCCTCCAGAATCTTGTTTGGCGGTGATGGCTGTGTCCCAAAGCAAACCGGTGTGGCTTGAACAGGTAGTGGAAGGCTACCAACATGATCCTGCAACGCAGAAGATATTCACTCAACTGTTGGTTGGACAACCGGTTACACATTTCTGCCTGCAGGAGGGTATTCTTCGGTACAAAGGAAGAATATGGATCGATAAGAACCATGCACTGCAACTCAAGTTAATGCAGGCCTTACATGACAGTGCCATTGGAGGTCACTTTGGTTTTCCCGTTACGTATCGTCGTCTCAAATCTTTGTTTGCTTGGCCTTCCATGAAAAAGATGGTTCATCAGTTTGTCACTACATGTACCATTTGCCAACAGACCAAACCTGACAGAGCTAAGTACCCTGGACTCCTTTTACCTCTTCCAATTCCTGAACATGCTTGGCAAACGGTTACTCTAGACTTCATTGAAGGCTTACCCCGTATTCAGTCTTACAATTGCATCCTAGTGGTGGTTGACAAGTTCTCAAAATTTGCTCATTTCATTCCATTAGCGCATCCATTCACTGCTCTTATGGTAGCTCAAGTGTATATGAACCAGGTATACCGATTACATGGGATGCCACGCGCCTTGGTATCGGATCGTGACAGAATCTTCACTAGTACATTATGGCAGGAATTGTTTAAGCTCTCCGGGACCTCTTTGCATATGAGTAGTGCATATCATCCTCAGTCTGATGGGCAGACTGAGCGAGTTAATCAATGTCTAGAGGGCTATCTTCGGTGCTTTGTCCACGCCTGTCCAAAACAGTGGGTTAAATGGCTCTATCTAGCCGAATTTTGGTACAATACCAGCTACCATTCAGCGTTGAAGGCATCCCCATTCGAAGTCTTATAAGGTCATGCACCTAATCATTTTGGTATTGATTTAGCTACTTGTCGGTGTTTCGAGAACCGGCAAGTGAATTTCGTAAGTCTGGAGGGGCCGCGCGTTCCCGTTCCTCGAATGGTTAGACCCCCAAGAGAGAAAGAGGTCGGGGTTTATCTTGGTTGGGCGAATGTCCCTACTCCGATCGCGTGGTGGTGCGTGTTTGTATTGATCTTGATGAGCTCGTCGGGTTACAAGCGAGGCTGCTTGAGCTCCTCGTGTGCGATAGTCGGATGAGGAGCTAAGAACACGAAGGGTTCGGCGCCCAGGGGTGTGCTCAGGCTATGCGTATATGAGGCTCTTCCCCCCTTTGGCGCGCGCTCGTGTGTGGGTGTGTCCCCTTTGGAGGGCCAGGCCTCCCCTTATATATCCGGGGAAGCTGGTTACATAGAGCGTGTAAAGGAAAAAATGGATGGGGCTCCCCGCGCCTGGGAGTCTGGTCTTCTGCCTCGGCGTCTGGTCTTGGACTTGACGTCTGACGGGTGGTTGTTGGCCCTGCGTCGAGTCGGTGAAAGCTGCTTGGGTAGCGATCCGCCCCTCAGGAAGCAGCCTTTGCTCTCTGTGGCTTGTCGGTAGTGACATCGAGGTGTCGACTTCGGGATTGCTTGAAGGGGAAGGCGCGGCCTCCCTCTCTGTCTGAGTCATCTTTGAAGTGCGTGTCGATTGGGGTAGGTGGTAGCCGAGTCGAGCCAGAAGCTTCGATGATTTGAGGTGGCTTGTTGTGAAGGTGGCTCGAGCTCGCCGATGCTCTCGGCCCGTCAGGCTCGCGGTCGGGGCACCTCCGAGTTAGTATTCTTTGTAGCTTGGTATGTCTATAACGCTGGTCGAGCTATCTCTTGGGGTCGGCTTGGGCCTTCAGGCCCCGGGTTTAAGCGCGGTCGCGGCCCATGTACCTTTCTGGGCGGCTGGGGATACCCGTGTGTCGTGTATCCGTCAATAGCCCCGAACCCTGGGCGGATTGAGAGCAGGTCGGGGTTTCCTCGACTAGCGGATCTTTGGGCAAGCGTGGCGCTCGAGGTGGCGGATCTTTCTTGGCCGCGATCCGTGATTTGGTCTGGTCGGTTTTGCCGGTCTTGTGGCGCATCCGTGGATGGAAACCCGAGCGGTCGGAGAAGCTGGTGGGGGTTTATCTCGTCTTGGATCGTTCGATTATGATTAATTCTCGCGAAGATTGTCGAGTGCGTCTGGCGCACCGCTTCAACTGGCGGCTTCGGTCGTTGTCGTCCGTGAGCGGGCTGGTTATACGCTTGCGGGTCTTGTAGCCTTATCCGGTGGATAAACCGAGGCCCCGAGCCCCGGCGTGTCGGAAGCTGGTCGGGGTTTATCTCGTCTTGAGCGCCCATTCAGCGGAAGCGATAGGCGTCGTCCCATGCTCGAGGCGAGAGGTGGCGTGTTTCCCACGAATCGCCCGTCGCGAGTGTGGGGCACAGAGGGTAAAGCAAGCGCGTTTGCCATCGTAAACTCGAGCGCCGTGCTCGTGCGAGGTGATAGCGGAGTGGTTGAGTGGGCCTGATGGCTTCGAGGAGCACCATTTCGGCGGGCGTTATCCGTCGCGGCGTCCGACTGCCCAAAGGCGACCGCATGAGTGTCTTCGTTACTCGATCCCATGTCGGACCCAGGTAAATCGCCGACACAGAAGCGCGGTAATGGCTGCCACCGTCGGCAGGCTCCGGAGAAGTGTGACGTATGACCTCGAACGGTTCAGTGGCGATTGGGCGTCGGCCGACCCAGAGGGGGCCTTGACTGCTCGCCTCATCCTCGTCCTCGCTCGGTTTTTGCTCGGGCGACACGTCGTCCACTTGGTGGCGGGCGTTGAGGCCCATGCCGCAGTCGAGCCCCGAGCATATAAGTCATAAGCCTTCGTGGCTTACGGGGCGTGTGATCTGGCATGTTTTATCTCCACATGAGGCACCTCTTGGAGTTTGGGCGAGGCCGAGGCCGTCGCCACCACTTGATGTTCCTTCAAGCGGCGCGGTCTGTCGAGATTGAAATGCGAGGCGATCGAGGGATTAGAGGCGCGATCAGATTGAACCGTCGGAGACGGTTGGGGAAGCGAGCGGCGCCCGTTTCGTCTGTGATATTCCGTTTGGTTGGCCTTTGTCCGGTCGTGATGGGGCGTCCTTTATAAGCGAGAGGAGGGCTCGGCGGATTCCCTGCGTTGTCTGTTCTTCGCCTGCGAAAGGAAGAGGCGAGGCGGCCGTGAGGAAGATCAAGAAAAGCCCGGCAGAGAGGATTACGTGCCTTAGCCCCTTCTTCACCGCTGACCTGCACCCTCGGAGATGGCGTGGCGAGTCGCCATTCTTGGCCGGGTCGGGTGCCGGGTGCAGCGGCGGTTCCTTCATACGTGAAGTGGCTCGGTGGAGGGTGCCGACGGGGCGCAGCTCCGAACTGGCGATGGCGAGATCGTCGTGGCGCGTCCTTCTTTGGAGCGGGCTCGGCCTTCCCCTCCATACGTTCGTCCGCGGCCTTCTTCACTTTTACAAGGTGGAGGTGCACCATCTGAACCCCCACGGCGTGCTGCACATCGCGATCTTCATCCTGCTGTCGCGAGCTTTCTGAGGATCGAACCCCATTGGGCCCTCTGGAGGTACTTCTTCCATGTCGGTGCGTTGAAGAAGTCGGGCGCCGGCGGCTACCGATCGTGGCGCCGCCATCCAGCTCGGTCTCACGGGTCGTGGAGTACCTTGGCGTGAAGCTGCCGACCTCGAACGGGATGGCCGGAGTGGTTCTACATTGAACGTAGGGGACAGCGCCCGGCTTTCAGGAGGCGGCCCGGCGGTGCGAATGGGGCCGTCCGCGGAGGAGAGGAGAAGGAAGATGGTGGTGATTCTTGAAAACTGCGGCTCGGAAGAGGCGAGCTTGACGGGTTATCTTTGTTGTGCGCGTTCATGGCGGCGTACAACCTCTCATGGGCAGGCCCCACCGATGTTGAATCTGGCGTCCGACCCCATGAGGATGGCGGGTTGGAGCTCCTTCGTCGGAGGTGGAGGCTCGGGTGGCGCGGTCTGGTGGTGAAAACCCACGGTGGCGGTGGCGGCAGCTCGAGCCCTTTTCGGTGGAAAACCCCGGTTTGGTAAGTGGGAGGTTTCCCTACCCCCCTTTGCGTACCTTAATTCCCTTTTCGGGAACTGGCGAGTTCTGCCTTCGAGGGCTGCTCAGGGCATCCTCCGAACATTCTTGCTGGGGAGAAAGAGATGAGGCGGCGGTCCGCCAACGAGCCAGCTGCGGGACTCCGCCGAAAAACGCACTGGAGAGAAGGAAGGAGAAGAGCAGCGTCGGGCCATGATCGCGGCGAGGCGTCGGAGTCAACCGCCCTTTCTTGGTTGGCGGGGGTCGTCTTCAGCGGCAGCGAGACGGCGACTTCGTCTGAAAATGCGACTTGGGCTGCCGCGGTCGGCGATCAATGGAGGACATCGACACGGAGGTCATCACCGCGGTACCTCAAGCGGGACACCCCGGCAGGTGCCCCGAGGAGGGGGGTGATGGCCTCCCTTCGCCAGGAAGACCGACGAAGAGGGCGCGGCTGTTCGGCGTCCGCTCGACGTGGTTAGTCTTGTCTCCTCCGCCGTATTTGTTGGTTTTACCCGGAACGTCTCTGACCGGCTTTTGCATTTAGGGATTTTTCGGAGGAAAACTTGGCGGGCGGACCCCGCGGGGACCGGCGCCGATATACCGCGGTGCCGAGAGATGGGTCGGTCGATCGAGGCAAGCGTCGGTAGCGGGCGCCCGCCATGCCCGTGTCGTCGGCCTTGAGGTCGAGCAGCGGTGGTGCCGAGGTGTCCGCAGGCTGGCGTGCCATAGCGCCCGGCGATCGTCGAAATTCGCCCGTCACTGGCGAGGGAGGAGGCGGACCGATCCTCGCGCCGCCCGATCCGCAGTGCGCCGGCTCGGAAGGAAGTCCCGGCATTTGAAGCGATGCCGCCCTTGTCGCCGAAGGCAGCCCGGGGCAAGCTGCGATCGGAGGTGGCGGAAGCCGCGGACGCCAGCGGTGGCGATGGAGGCCAATCGTCCGGAAGCGGGCGCCGGGCGGCCGTAGAAACTTTCTCCGCCGCTCCCGACCAACCTGGCTGGCAGGCGGTGGCCCATCCGGCGAGTCATCGTTCTCGGCGGGCGATGGCGAGCTTGAGAGTGGGAGGCCTGGTGGGCTCCCAGGGCCCGGACCGAGTGGAAGCGGTCGGGTGAGCCTGAATCTTCTCCTTGAGTCCTCCGGGAGGGCGCTGGACGCGGTCACCGGAGGGATCGGCCCGGCCGGCGCGGTAAGTCGTATTCGGAATTTTCTCGCCCTTTCGAATGTTGCCGGATCTTGAAATGGAGCGGTGGCTGGCTGCAGCATCTTCAGGTGCGCTCGGAGGGCAAGTCCGAGCTCCTCCGTCGCGTGTCAGGCGAGAGAGCTGCAGCGGAGCGTCGCGACAGCCAGGACTCGAGCTTCTGAGGAGGCTCGGGAGATTCGGCGTATGGCCTGATCGGTGGCGGAAGAGCCCGTCGGATGGCGGCGAAGAGGCGCCCTGAGGAGCGCCGGTCGGCGAGTCCACGAGGTGAGTGTCGAGCTTGAGTCCCTCTGGCGGAGAATAGCAGTCACGAACCGCTTGCTTTCGGGAGATCTGTGGCAGCGAAGCTCGAGAGGAGCCCTGCCTTTCGGGACGTCGCGCTCGAGGCGGATGGCTGTGGCGAGATTCGGCGAGAGGCCGAGGAGGCTCAAGCTATGGGCGTCGCGTCCGTAAGGCGTAAATGCAGGTTGGTTCGGGAAGTGCCGTCGTAGGTGCACCTCGACCTTCGCCCGATTTTGAGCTGCGAAAAGGTTATTGGTCGCGAGGCGCGACGTCTGGCGGTGGAAGAAGCGCTGACCTTGTGCCGAGGCGGCTCAGGCGACTCGAGAAGAGATGGAGGCTGGCGGGTCGGTGAGTCGCCGAGTTAGGGACCTTGGGGAAGGTCGGCGGGTGTCTGCGTCCAGCCCCTTTCGGGCTGTGAGACCTGAGTCTCTTTGTCGACCGAAGAGTTAGCCCAGCGTGCAGGAACACGTCGAGAAGTCGGTGAGACGGCGCTGCTCTGGGAGCCACTTCGCTTGTTAACGCCATGTCCTTCTATGGCCTTGACACGGACAAAGTTAGCGGCGAGGATCGCCGCGGAACCGGACCGGACGAGGAGGTCGGCGCCTCGGACTCGAGGTTGAGCCTCATGCCCGGCGATCGCCGGCCGGATTCCCGTGAAGTGTCCTCCACGGGGATTCGAATGATGTTAGGCATAAAGTTTTGCGATGTAAGAACTTCAATATGTAGCGAATCGGGGTTTGTTTTTGTGCTTGCCGCGAGATCCCTTCTTTGGCGCTCGGAAGCGTGACCACTGAAACCACCGGGGTTTTGAGCGTGGGTGTTTCGATTCTCGAAAAAAGAAGCGAAGGAAGGGTTAACGACGTCGCGATTGGCGCCCATTGAGCCTTATCTTGGGGAGAGGAGTGGCCCGGCGCTAAGTGGCTCGCGCCTGAGTAGCCCTCATGGGCGCTACTTGAAGCCGTAGCAGCTTGGCGTGGGCCGTGGCGCTGGGTCGGATAGGTTACTGGTAGGGAAGCCAAGCGAATTGCTCGGGTCGTCGACCAGCGTGAATATGAATGGCGTCGGAAGCGGGAGCACTTATTCACATTTTGAGCGAGAGACTGACGTTTCCGTGCGACTTGTGCTTGGACCGTCTGAGTTACCCCTTTCATGAGCGCTTCTTGAAACCGTGCCGCTGGGGTACGTAGGTCGTGGCGCTTGGGTCGGATAGGTTACTGGCAGGGAGCCGTGTGGTCAGTCGGATCGCCGACCCGTAAGAATGTAAATGGCGCTGCCCCGAGCCCCGGAGCGATGCACGGCGACCGAGGTTTGGTCGGCGTATCATTGATCGGCTAAGAAACCGTGGAGGAGATGGAGTCGGTGACTTATCTCTTTTGGGTTGGTCGGGCGGCTGCTTGCGCGTGGCTTGAGTTCCAAGACGTCCGGGTAGGCGAGTCTCTGTGAATGCAAAGTCGAGTCATCGCGGTGGGAAGCGGCGAGCCGCACGGTGTCGCCGTATTTAATGTGGAGTGGAATTTTAATGCCCGTCGCGTCGGCGTCGGGCGAGTGCGGCGGTGCGAACGCAGCGATCGATGCGCGGTTTTAATTTGGGCGAATCGCCGCTATCGCTCATGCACCGAGGGAGGCGGTAATCCATACTCGGCCCTAAGCGCTCGCGTTGCCTTGCCCTCTTCGTCTTCCAAACCCGTTCTCGGAGGAACTTCTTGCAGGTGCCATGTCGGCGGCGGTGGGGCGGCAGGGGAGGCAGCGAAGCGGCGAGGCGGAGAGCCACTGGGGCTCATCCTCCAAGCGTCGGACGGAGGAAGCTCCTCGTGGCGGTGAGTGGCGGTCTCGACACTGCCCGCCGAGTTCTTCTGTGGAACCCCGTCGCGGTAGGTGTTCTTTTGATCGTTTTAGACGTGGCGGGGAGTTCTTTGGGGCGTCTTGTTGGCGCTCTTTTCGATCTTTGCTTTCCGAGTCCGACCGCCCAATGAGTGCCGACAGCGGCGTTGGAGGTGGTTCAGGGCCCCCAGCGGCGAGGAGCGGTCTGGCGAGGACCGGGCGGCGAAGCATGGTGGACGCTTGGGTGCGGTCCCACGCCGACTTGTGTCTCAAAGTAGCTCTTCTGCGCCCTAAGCGCTGGTGGTGGGCAGGCTTGGTCAAAGCCAGGAAGAGGCGGCGGCTCCTGCACGCCGCGAGGCAGCGAGGCGAGAATAGCCAGCGGCAGATTCGACTCCACGCGAGGTTCTCCTCTCCATGCTCCATACGCCTTTAAAGCATGGGCGGGAGCTGGAGCCACTCGGGCGGAGCTCAAGGACCCAGCCCAGCCCACGTGTGGCGCGATCGCCTCGGCCTCACCCGGCGGCGGTGTGGAGGACTTGCCCCGAGCCCTCGGAGGCTCCGCCGCCGGCGGAGGGTCGCCCGCTCGGCAGGCGAGTGCGTCTTGGCGTCTTTGCGCCCGGCCGGTCGCAGCTTCGCCGGCAGCTTGTCTCCCATATCCGGCGACCACGCCCAGGCGGGCAGAGCGCGGGGCGGCGAAACGGTGGCGGGCGGCTACTCTGAGGTCTCGGACGGTGAGGCAGACCTTGGCGGGAGGTCTCCGAGAACTCGAGGAGCGATGCCTTTTCGCCCCGACCATAGGCCGCCGTCGCGGTCCCCCCTGGCTGGCGTCTGAGCGAGGCATCTCGGTAGCGGGCGCTTCTCCCGTCCTTCCGTCTTCATGGTCCGGGCGCCAGTTGCAGATTTTGCGCTCTTTTCGTGCTTTAGGGCTAGCATAGGGCGTGGGTTTTGCTTCCGCTTATGCGTAATGGATGCATCATACCTTTGTTGAAGTATATGGGATCACGGGCTTTCTTGCGAATGCTTGATGATTGTCGGATGCTTCTGAAAAAACCCTTTGCGGATCGCTTGGTGGGTTACCTGAAACCCGCCAGCGCCACGGACCATTACTTTAGCGGTCAGTGGTCGAGGAAAACCGGGGAGTTTTTCCAAGGCGTGAACCGTAATGCCGGGTTGAAGTGGTTTCTTGAGGCGGGCCCACGCCGACTAAGGCGCCACGTAAGAAGGTTGTGGACTTTGCAAGTCTCCAGTGGGTTCGCGCCTCGGGTGGTCGGGCGGATAGGCAGCGACAAGGAACGGGTTTTAGGAAAAACCCTGAGCTTTCGATGTTCAAGCGTTGAGAGCGTTGCCTTGGCGTCTCAAGTCGGTAGGTGCGGGCGGATTACCTCCACGATGGTGAAGGGCCTTCCATGGAGGTGAAAGCTTGTGCCTGCCGGCGTTGAATTTGGACTTGTCGTGGGACCAAGTCATACGTGGAAGGCTCGGCGCGGATCTGGCGATTCCGATAACGCCGTGGCGTTTGTTGGTATTGGTGGGAGAATAGCAGCGTCGCGCGCCTCGTCGAGTTGGTCGCGTGCGTCTTCTTCTGATCGAGCCCGAGTCGGTCGAAGGTTTGAAGCTGAGGCGCCGTATTATGGTCGGTCGGTAGGGCGGCCTCGGCGTAAACACCAGAAGAATGGCGTAAAGCGGTCGACCTGGTTGGAGTAGTTCGCGAGACTCAAGGACGGAGAACCTTCGGCCGCCGCCCGCCGACTTCTTCAATCGATTGAAGATTCGCGGCTTGAGCCCTGAAGGATCATGCCGTTTGCCCTTCGGCTTGGCCGTTAGTGCTGCGGTGGGCGGCGACACGCCCGATCGGCAGCGGATGTTGAAGTCGTCGCGAAATTCGAAATTCCTTCCCGTAAAGCTGCGTTCGTTAGCCGTGATGATGGAGTTCGGGACCCGAACCGATAGACAATGCCGCGGAAGAAGTCGGCGCTTCTTGGGACGTAATGGCGGCGGCGGCTTTGCTTCTATCCACTTGGTGAATTTGTCTACCGCGACGAAGAGGTGGGTGAAGCCCGGGTGCTTTCTTGAAAGGCGAAAGCGGTCGAGCCCCTGACCATGACGGCCATGTAATGGGGATCGTCACGGAGGGCTTGAGTGGAAAAGTCGTCTGTCGGGCAAAATTGGCAGCCCTCGCGGTCACGAACGATTTGCTCGGCGTCGGCCACATGATGACCGGCGAGAAGCGCCTTACCCACGAGGACCGTGGGGCTGCGTGATGCCCGCATACACCGCCATGGATGTCGGCAACAACTCCTTGCCTGATCGGTTAGGATGCGCCAGAGAACCCGGAGGACTCCTCTTGTAAAGGTCTTCGCCCGACCGGGACGGCGACTTGGCCAGCGAAGCGGCGCCGGGCCTCGGTCGGATCGAGAGAGTCCCATGTCAAGCGCTCGGCGTAAGGCTTCCTCGGTCGGACTCGGCCCGTCAGCACGCCTTAGCTTGATTCGACGAAGCGGCAGCCGGACGGTCGGTGCTCGCTTCAGCGAGCGGCGGGCGGCCGCTGATCGACCGGGTCGGCGTGAGCAGACGGTTAGCGAAGGTGCGTGGGCAAAGACCCGTGGAACCGGTCCTGCACGAGCAATGTTGGCGGTCGGCCTCGGCTGTTATACGCGTCGGTAGCTGTGATGGAGCTCAAACCCTTGAATTTTCTTGAGCTTGCGCACCTCGGCGTGATCGCCGCCATCTTGTGAGTCTCGGGGCTCGGAGGTCTTCATGACCTGGTCGACCACCAGCTTGGAGTCGCCGTATATGTAAAGCCATCGCACGCCGAGGTCGGCGGCGATCCGGAGACCATGATGAGGGCTTCGTACTCGGCGACGTTGTTGGTGGCGTCGAAGAAGCGATCGGACGACATCTTGGAACTCTGCCGGCGGGGAGATGATGGCGATCGGCGCCGCTCCGCTCTTCGTGTAGGACCGTCGAAGTACATTGTCCAAGATCGGGGTCTTGAGTCTTTGGCGGCGCTGGGCCGGTCCCTCAGCGGCGAAGTCGGCAAGGGCTTAGGACTTGATTTTGTCTTGGGGACGAAGAAATGTCGTGGCCGTTGAGCTCGAGCGCCCACTTGGCTATTCTTCCTGTGGCGTCACGGTTGCGGACGATCTCGCCTAGCGGCGAGGAAGTCACCATGGAGATGGGGTGCTGGCTGAAGTAGTGAATCAGCTTCCTCTTCGCGTCGATGCAGCGTGAAACAACTTTTGCACTTGTGGGTAACGGGCCTTGGATTCCGAGAGTACTTCACGATGAAGTAGACCGGCCGCGCACCTTGAGGGCGCTGCCCTCCTCCTTCGCTTCGACGGCGGCGCCACGCTCACGACACGGGTCGTGGCGGCGGCAATGAAGGTAGAGGCTCACATGGCGATGGCGCCGTCGAGATAGGAGGTGCGTCGAGAAGGCCTTGACGGTCGAGGCTTCTGAGCCGTGTGTCCAAGCGAAGCGGTCGGACTTCTGGCGGCTTGTAAAGCGACATTCGCGCTTCGCCAAGGCGAGATCTGAAAGCGCTCGGGGCTGCAAGGCATCCGTCGCCCGGGCGCCCTTTAAGTCGGTGATCGGCCCCATCTTCATGATTGCGGAGACCTTCACGGGTTGGCCGATGCTGGCGCTCGGATATGATGAACGAGGAGCTTCCTTGGGGACCAGCGCATTTCTCGGGGTTGAGTTTTATCTTGAGCCGTCGGAGGTTCGCAAAGGTTTCTTCGGTCGGCAGCGAGGTCAGCGGCCTTTCCCGACTTGGCGGCGATGTCGATCACGTACACCTCGGCGTTACGTAACAATCGGTCTTGAAGCGGTGTACATCAGCTGGTATGTCGCGCTGCGTTCTTGAACCGAAGGGCATAGTTCGAATGTGAGCAGGCGAGCGGAGTGATAAAAGAGGTCGCGAGCTGGTCGGACTCTTTCATCAAGATTTGGTGGTAGCGAGTAGGCGTCTAGGAGGCAGGCGACTCGCACGCAGCGGTGGAATCAATGACTTGGTCGATCGCGGCAAGGAAAATGGTCCTTGGGACATGCCTTGTTCGAGCTGTGTAGTCGACACATCCTCCATTGCGGACTTCTTTTTACAAGGGCAGGATTGGCAAGCCACTTGGGGTGGCGTACCTCCTTCTGAATCCCGCCTCTAAAAGCAGCTACTTCTTCCCCTATGAGCCTGCGTTTTCTTCGTCAAGCTTGCAAGCGGGGCCAGGCGGCGGCTTTGCGCCGGGCGGATGTTGAGGTGTGCTCGGCGACCTCCTTGGGATGCCCGGCATATCGGAGGTTTTCGAGCGAAGACATCCCGATTTGCGGAGGAAGTCGACAGCGCGCCTTCCTATTTGGCGGGAGGCGGACTCTACCGTCACGGTCTTGGCGGGTCTTGGGATCGTCGCGATCTCCTTCGTGTCCTCCGCGACTCGAAGGACCCAGTCCCGACTTCTTTGGAGCCGGGGACCAGTCGGAGGCTGCCTCCGTATTCTAGCCTGAGCTCGGCGGGGACGCGATGACCGCGAGCTAGCTTCGCAAGCGCCGCTTCGCGGTTGAAAGCAAGCTGGAAGGATGAGGACACGGTGATGATGCCCCGTGGCCGGGATCTTGGCCAGTGCGTGTAGTTTGGGACCGCCATGAACTTGGCGTAGCATGGCCTCCCAAAATAGCGTGGTAGGAACCATAAACCCCACCACCTCGAAGGCAAGGATCTCGGTGCGGAAGTTTTGGGTCCTCCAGAAGGTGACGAGGCGGTCGATCTGCCCGGAGGGTAGGCTTGGCGGCCGGGACGACGCAAGTGGAAGGGCGCCTTGCTCCGGACGCGAGGTCGGCGGGGATGCCAGGCGTCGGCGTCTCAACATACAGGATGTTGAGACCGCTGCCGCCATCCATGAGGACTTTGGTGAGGCGCTTCGACCCTACGATGGGGTCGACGACGAGTGGGTACCTTCCGGGGTGCGGAACATGGTCGGGGTGGTCCGTCCGATCAAAGGTGATCGGGGTCTCCGACCAGCGGAGGTAGTTTGGGACCGCGGGGGTCACCGTGTGCACCTCGCGGTAGGCGAGCTTCTGCCGGCGTTTGTCGGCGTAGCTATCCGGCCCGCCGAAGATCATAAGGCATCCGTCGGGCTCTGGGAACCCGGCGTCGGCCTTATCCGGTCCGGCTCGGCGTCGGTCGCTTCTTTCCTCGCCCAGTGCGTGGGGTTTCGGGAAGAAGCGCCTCGGGACCTCGCCGATCCGGTATTTGTGCTGACAGGGGTACCGTGGTTGAACACGGGCTATCCATCGATTCTCGAAGTGGTCGGATTCTGCCGCGCGCCGCTTGTCAGGCGTTTAATTTGCGGCAAATGTGGTCCTGTGGACTGCCTTTCCTCGCCTCCGTTTGTGGCGCGGTCGGAGGGCCTTGCGGCTTCGGGCGAACTCTCGCTTGGTCTTTGCCTTATCGAAGATAGCCCCCGCCTCCTCGGAGGCGTGGTTGGTGGCGATGTCGAAAGGTCCTTGGTGGTCTGGGTTTAAGGCAACCCACTTGTGGACCAAGGCTCGCATGTGGTGCCAGTAAATGAATGCCCCAACGGCGTCGGCGTCGGCGATGTCGGGAGTTCATTACCTTTGTTGGGAGAAGCGCGGATGTAGTCGGGAGGCGTTTCTCCACAGCTGCTTGCTGCAGCTCTTGAGTCCCAAGAGTTCCCGTGGCGCTTATGCGTGCCACGGAAGTTCCGATGAAGGCGTTCTTTAGGTCGGCCCGATTCTTGATAGTCCCGCGGTACTTTCGAGCAATTTCGAGCGAGTCCGCCAAATAGAGTCTTGAATGACGAAAAGGTCATTAGTGGCCCCGACCCAACAGCGAGCGGTAATCTTCTAGCCAATTGGGTTCGTTGCCCAGCGTGCTTGGTGATGTTGGCTGGTGCGGAAGCGGGGGGAAATCCGCCTGGCGAATCTCCCGTGAGAATGCACAGGGCCGGGCCCTCTGGGTCGAGGTGCGGTCAGCGGCGCGCCGCTATCGGCGACCTATGAACGCAGTCGCGGCGTCGACCGCTCTTCTTCGGCGTCGAGAGTGTCGCGGCGATCGTAGTGTTGTCCAAGACGGCAGCGTCGGGGCGTAAAGCACAGGGGCGCTCGGCCGTGGGCGGCTTTCTCCGACTTCATGGCGGATCGCTTTGCGGCGAATGAGACCCCACGCTGGGGTGCAGGGGCAGTGCATGTTGTCTGTGGCGCTCTACCAGCTCCGGAGGTCTTGGTAGGCTGCCCAACCTCGGGCCGTCGGGCTCGGGGATGCCATGAACAACATTGCGGCCAGGCGAAGTTTTGGCTCGGAAGGAAAAGCACGGTCGTTCATCGGCTCTTCCTCTATCTGTTGTTGCACTTTCGGCCTTGATGCGCATCTTATGCCGACTACTATGGTAGCGTTAATTGGGCTTGGTTGGTCGGCCGGCGCCTTGCTGTCTGCCGCCGCAGCTCCAGCTCCATTGTCGGCGGAAAGCCGGTCGGGTGGACTTGGGATGATCCGCCTGGTGCGTCTTCTTTGGGCGCCTCGGGTTCCCGGGCCGGTGGCGGTCCTCTTGACTTGGTGAAATGGCGGCCAGTTGATCGCTCACGCCGCCACGTTACATTGCGGGTGTAGAGCTCCTCCGAGGCTTGCTCCGAAGTCGGAAGCGGAGCGCCGTCGGGCGGAGCTCTCAAGATCTCGTGGATGGAGACGCGCGTAGCCACCATCGCCACCAAACCACGAGTCTTCGGAAGCGGAGGCATCGCCGCAAGCGCGAACGCCGCTCGGGAGGCGCGGCTGCGTCAACGGTGGCGTCGGCTTTGGAGCCGCCGAGGACCTCAGTGAAGGCTGCCAAGGGTGTGGATGACGCGGCGGCACCCATGAAGCAGCCTGGGGCGTGTGGGACGAGTGAGCTCTCCCGTCGGACCGGCGATGAAGTCGAGGATCAAGCGGATTCGGCTCCAGCGCGTAGCGCCGTTGTCGTGAAGAATCCATCGAGGAAGCGAAATGGGAGTCCGGAGGCGTGGTGGCGCTAAACCCCTACTGGCGCGCTAGTGCCGGTGTTTGAGAACCGCAAGTGAATTTTGTAAGTCCGGGGGGGCGCGTTCCGTTCTCGAATGGTTAGACCCCCAAGAGAGAGGAAAGAGGGTCGGGGTTTATCTTGGTTCGGGCGAATGTCCCTACTCCAAATCCGTGTGGTGGTGCGTGTTTGTATTGATCTTGATGAGCTCGTCGGGTTACAAGCGAGGCTGCGCGAGCTCCTCGTGTGCGATAGTCGGATGAGGAGCTAAGAACACGAAGGTTCGGCGCCAGGTGTGCTTTCGGAGCTATGCGTATATGAGGCTCTTCCCCCTTTGGCCTTTCGTGTGTGGGTGTGTCCCTTTGGAGGCCAGCCTCCTTATATATCCGGGAAGCTGGTTACATAGGCGTGTAAAGGAAAAAATGGATGGGGCTCCCGCTACCGAGTCTGGTCTTCGCCTCGGCGTCCGGTCTTGGACTTGACGTCGGACGGTGGTTGTTGGCCTGCGTCGAGTCGGTGAAGCTGCTTTGGCGAGGGCGCGTCCGCACCTCAGGAAGCGGCCACCGCTCTCTGTGGCTTGTCGCGCCGACATCGGGTGTCGACTTCGAGGATTGCTTGGGGAAGGCGCGCGGCCTCCCCTCTCTGTCTGGTCATCTTTGAAGTCGCGTCGGTGGGGTAGGTGGCGGGTCGACGCCTTGAACCGATGATTTGAGGCTGGCTTGTTGACGAAGGTGGCTCGAGCTCGCCCGATGCTCTCGGCCCGTCCGACTCGCCGGTCGGGGCACCTCCGAGTTGGTATTGCTGTAGCTTGCGAGGCGCCCAATCTGTAACGCCTGGTCGAGCTATCTCTTGGGGTCGGCTTGGCCGAAGGCCTTGGGCCCCGGGTTTAAACGCGATGGCGGCCCATGTACCTTTCTGGGCAGGGGATACGTGTGTCGTGTATCCGTCACTCTCAGATGTACCACCGATTTGCAGGACTGGCTGAACCAACGTGCTCAAATGACTGCCTTGGTCAAGCTCCACCTTCATCGGGCTCAGCAGCGCATGAAGCAACAAGCGGATAAACACCGATCAGAGCGTTCGTTTGAGGTTGGCGATATGGTATACGTCAAGCTTCAGCCATATACACAATCATCAGTGGCATCGAGAGCAAATTACAAATTGGCTTTTCGCTATTTCGGACCATATCCAATTATCCGCAAAATTAATATGGTGGCTTATGAACTTCAACTGCCGTCGACAAGTTCAATACACCCGGTGTTTCATGTTTCCCTTCTCAAACCGGCAAAAGGAGTGCCCCCACAGGTCAGTGCCTCCATCCCTGACCTAGATCATTAATTACAAGTTCCATTGCATATTTTGGATCGGCGTTTGTGCCGGCGAACTGGAAGAGTAATCCCTCAAGTGCTTGTGCATTGGTCGACTTGGCCGGCGTCCATGGCTACGTGGGAGGATGAACAAGTGTTGAAGACTCAATTCCCTGACGCTTCAGCTTGGGGTCAAGCTGGTGTTCAAGGAGAGGAGGATGTCAGCAGCTATCAGGGAAGACAGTCAGAGGAGAAAGCAAATGCTGAAGAGGAGACTGCGAAGCGGGAAACAAACGGGAAGATCTCAAGATTGGGCCACACCGGCCTAGAACAGAGGAGGAGGCGCATTCAAAAGAACAACACATTTCTTTGGGCCAGACTGGATCAATCAGTGAGGCGTGCTGTAAATCGCTGAGAAGACCCACTATGGAAATGTCTTGTATATAAACACGATAGGAGACGACAGAAAGGGATAGGCGGCAGCTAATAGGCGTGAGGTTGTGTTCTTCTTAGTTCTGGAGGCGATATTCAGGCGGTGGCGGAGACATTGTAGCTACCTTGAAAGTTAAACTCATACATATCGCTCATACTTCTTACATCCAAATTGTTAGAAACCTCACATAGTCTTCAAATCTTTTGATTATAAATGAGAAGAGAAATAGAAAAGGATGTGGGCTGCTGACACATCGTAAAAATGATCTACTGTTTCTGTTCTTTGAAGTTCTTCTGTATTTGCATAGCTCCTTTGTTTTCTGTTGCTGTTGCTCTGCTGTTCTGTTTCAGGCATTGTTTCTAGTCTGCAACGGAGGCTTTCCAGTGAGTTGTTTCCTGAAGATCTATGATCCTATGCTGATTGCTTCAACAATGGAGAAAAAGGAACAAAGAGGGAGGGGAGGGGAGGGGAGGAGAGGTGAGGCTGGGAAGCTGAGCAGTGGTCCGGGTCCCGGGCTAGGGCATGGCCTATTGTCAGCGGCACCCGAGCAGGCTCTCTGTCGAACTAATCGCAAACTACCATCATGGCACCCAAGCATTAGACCAATACTTAAGGTGATTGTGAAGTTTCAGAGCGTAATCTGTGCCCGGCCCCATGCTGGAACAGACAATAATCAAAGTTGCCAGTCTGGAGTGCTGGTGACTGCTGTGTATAGACGTGCTGGTTGCACGGAGCATCGTGTGTTATATCTGAAGGCTACTGGCTACATCGATTTGCTTGGATGTCTCTAGTGTCCTCTTCCTTTTCCTCGTCAGTGTCAATCTATATTAGTTTACTAGGTCATGTTTGTGTCATCTTTCTGTTTACTGATCTTTCTGAGTAATGGCTGCAAACTTAGGCGGAAAGGAATGCTGGAGTACTGTAGCTTCACCATTTAAAGGCAGTGGTAGGTTTAGTAGTTGAGGTCATTCAAAAATAGTTCTAGAGGACTTGAATAAATCTGGAAAAAATTGTGTAGCGAGACCAATACTTGTAGTTTCTATTTTCTTTGGTTTCATCTCAATTCCTGCTGTGGTTTTGAAATGAAAAATCTTGAAATATTTCGGCTTTCAAACAGTTTTTCATTTTTCCTATACAACAAATAAACTTTATTTTATATGAAAATTTTTGTATATAACCCTGGTGATTATTGGGAGCTACCAGAAATATTTCAAATGATTATCAGTTATATTTATTTTTATAAAATTCTGACATACCACTATTTTGAAGTCAAAACATGTCACTTTATAAATTATTTCACTATTTTATGGCATTCAAAAGCTCTTGATAGCTGAATAGAGGTGATGGAGAATTTTAAAAATTTAATATTATTTTTGCTTGCTTTTGCTTTCACCTTTTTACCTTTTTACTTTTACTCCCTCACTAATTCCAGTACTTGATTTTTCTTTAAGGCCAAAAATACAAGAATAATCACTATGGTTAGAAAAATTTCAGAAAATATGGGAATTCAAAATAAGATTACATTTTCAACTTATTTTTATGGTGTGTTTATTTTTGGTGAAAATTTTAATGTAACAACTTATTCTTTTCTTTCATGTTGAAATACTAGAATATGAAGTAAAAGATAATATTTAAAATGAAAATCTTAGTCTCAGTTGAAATTTTTATTCAATTCCATTTTCAGATTTCAAATTTTTATTTTTTCTATTTTAAAATTTCTAGGATGTTACATCACCCACACTTCACCGAGCCAAGGACACCGCGACAGTGCCTAGGGACTTGCACCACCCACTTGCTCACCATGTCTACCTCCCGTACACAGCAAGACGACATAAAGTCTGTTGCCATTTCAAATTCGGCCAGATCAACATCTTTTTTAGCTGTGAAGTGAAAAAGAAAGAGAGGAGAAGAAAGAAGATTGGGCCAGAGAGGTAGTTTTGTAATTTTTAAAATCGATATATTATTTCTATAGTTTTTCATTTTTATATATTATTTTGAAAAATTCGTTGTTTGCGCCTAGGTGTTAACGGCAGAGGGAGTGCCAACTACCATAACCAGCTGGTTCATATGTGGTCCGGCACTTAGAGAATCAAATCTGATTGCTTTTGTAGCAATTTTGATTAAAAAAAAGAAATTTCTTGGAATTTTACCAAAATTTCTGAAATTACCGTAGCATTTTGAATATTTTTAAATTTTTATTTCATTGAAATTATAAATCTCGGCGTCAAAATCCGAGATTTCGTAGAAATTTAATTAGGCAAACTCGGCACCGGCTATACCGTAATGGTCTTAGCTTGCCCAGTGCATCCGGTGTCGCTCGTCCATTGGCCGGCCGGGTCGACGTCGAGCGTAGGTCCTGCAAGTGCATGTGAGCTTTAATTAACCAAACTCGGCACCGGCTATAGCGTTAGCACTGCTCGATGGATCACTCATTGCTGGCACTGCTCGATGGATCACTGATTGTCCGGCCAGCACTGATCGATGGATCACTCATTGTTGACAAGGGGAGCTTAGCTAGCTATCTAGAGTTGTTTGGGCCTAGGCATTAGCAGCAGCCTATAAGAGGAGACGAAACGGATCGCTCGCTCTCCAGCTCAGTTCGATTTCGTCGACCAACATCGTCTTAACTAGTGATTCTCCTGCCAAGCGGTAATCCTCCTGACCCTCATCCTTCTGCTTGCCTGAATTAGATTTCCCAAAACCCGTTTGTTAATTGTTATATAACATATAGTATACGATGATATTCCCATACAACTTAATTTGACCTTGGATGTAGTACTTGCAGATACTGAGGTTGACCCAAAGAGAACATTTGATCATCACTTTGTAATGAATGCTTTATTTTTATATATAACAACAAAATTCAATTTATTCTAACAAAATTAAAGTACATAAACATTATATCATAAAATGTCCATAGTTGTTAATACGGTAGAAAGCATATTTACGAATTACTTATTTTGAATGATCTACTGTATGTGTATGAAGTGTTCTAGGCTTTGGATCTGTGAGTTCTTATGTTGGCCTTTCAACTCCTTGTTCTATCAGGGTCAGACCATCCATGAGTATACTACAGACCATAAGTAAATGGGTCGACACGGTCACTCAGTGACGTGCATACAGACCGGCTCAGGGGTCGTAGATAGTTTGTCGGTCAACCGTGGATGGTCCGCTGGTGCCAGTACTCGAACCATTCATTTTGAAATGCCAAGTGAGAGGTGTTTTTATACTTTTCTTTCTAAATGTAGCATAAATATTAAAACATTAACGAAGAAAGAGTAGATGATGATTACTTACCCTTTTGCTTGCTTAAAGATTGATACAACTTGTATTAGGAGGGAAAGCATAAAAGTACTTTTCATGCAAATTTCGTTGTGATCTCAGTTCTAACTTCTACCTCTTGCAGCTTGCAGTAGCTGTTTGAGGGTATGAACTTGTAGCGTGCACCCTTTGGAGTAGAGATTTTGGTGATCATATTTAACTGTGACGTTTATTCAACCCATTTCCTCTACTAGTCGTCTCATCGTTTCTACACCTTTATAGTAAACTGTCATAACATTAAAATTGATATTTTGAAAATAATATATAATAAATTATCATAATATTAAAACTAAAAGTGCAAATATATTTCCACATACGTGTTTTTGCTTACGTATTTAGAACACAAGGATTCAATATATAACCCATAGTTAACACATCCACAGTTAGCCAACGAAACTAAGAACGCTTCGAAAGAAAAATCAGAAGTATGTTTTGCTGCAACTCGTAGCAAGTATTGGTTCGTAGTGGTGGTGATGGTCACAACAAGGGCAAAGAATTTATGGAGCTAGCTAGATCTAGGACCACACTAGAGAAGATCTACGCCATACTCGTAAGACAAGCAAAGGGATGATAATCTAAACCTTGCCCTTTTTTGAGACATTAGCAAAGATATTTTCCATCTGACTTGATCTTTGTGGTATTGATTTGCCCTAAATATGCAATGCTGATAAATTTAATGCAAGTATTAAGCTAATCGTACGTGCTGCAAATTTGAGCAGACATTTTATATATTGGAATCACGTGTATATTCAAAAGGCACTTAAAGACAGATCTAAATGTAATTAAACTATTATTTGCATGGAAAGATCGATCTTATCTAATAGCTAGTATCTTATTTGACATGTGTTAATCTTATTTGTCATATAATCTAAATGCAGCGTACATGCTCACATGCACACTTGCTCTGCATCAAAGCAAGCATCCATTGGCACCCAAAACTTTGCATTTACTCCATCATTATAAGCATATTTAAATATGGGTGTATCCACCTGATTCAAATGAGGCCACTGATAAACGTTGAGGATGTTGGCAGGGAAAATTTGACAGGAAAACAAACGTAACATGGCACAATTGTTGCTTTCATTTTGTTTACAAAAATACTCTCTAGCTTATTGTGAAGTTGATGAGCGCATCCATTCTGCTTGTTGTACATGAGATATATTATGTTTTAACTAGATGAATTTACTGTACAATTATATATTTATATCTGAACATAGAGTTATACTTGTTATACAATTCTAATGCTTATAATATTTCTTATATAATTATAATAGCTCTAATACTATACCTCATAATCTGGACCGACCACAATGGATTGTGTAGATATTTTTCTTGTTACTCTAATTAATGTGGTAACTTTTAGTACAGCAACCTTTGATAAAACAAATAGGTTAGGGCTCTCAAGGAATAAAATATTGTTCACTGTGGATCACTAAGTAATAAAAGTGTAAAACATATACAAATTCAAACATGGTAGTCACCCCAATTTCAAAACATTCTCTCTATCACCCACAAATCAAAACATGACAATTGCTCATTAATTTCATATGGTTAATTAGAGCTAGAGTTTGTAGCAGTTCTGGTCACAACTTTGGATATGTGTAATATATTTAACTATTAAAACGATGGTAAAACAAACTTCCATGTTCATTTTTAGAGGCCAGAAATTCTCACGTTAATTAGAGAAAAAAAGAAGTTTGATCTACACTGCTTATTTTAGTAGGTTTAATTATATTATAACGTTACAAATTAATCAACTATATATTAGAACTGTTATAGCTGTATAATTAAGAAAGGGAAGAAATGCAAGTCTACATTGAATCATAGATATTAGAATTGTACAACAAATTGTATAATTAAGAAATACAAGTATACATTCAATCTTAGATATTAGAGCTGTATAACAAATAGTTTCAAGTTTTAAATGTATCACAGTATCTGTCACTTCGTCGGAAATTCGACTAGTTGATATTATACTAGGGGCCGGAAAGTTCTGCAGTCTGCAGGATGACCATCCTTGGATGGAACGTGATTTCATCTTTGTTTGCCTTGTGTTAATTTGGTGCTACCTAGCTACTGCGCATGTAATATTTGCAGAGTGAGTGACGATTAAGCTAATAAATTAAATATTTTTCGCTTTGGGTTGCTGCATGCGTATGTACCTGGTGAACCCCTCAGCTTGGCGCCTGTAAAAGAGCTGTGGAACGAATGGGAGATCCACTGCCTGATACTTGTGAGTTTGGCCCTGCAAGTCTTCCTCTTCGTCACAGCACCCATGCGGAGGCGCAGCACATCGCGCGTTCTCCGCACTGCCTTGTGGCTGGCCTACTTGTCGGCCGACTCTGTGGCCATTTTCGTGCTCGGCCACCTCGCGGTCCACGCGAGCGGCCGGCGGCACCAGCTCCTGCTCTTCTGGGCGCCGTTCTTGCTCGTCCACCTGGGCGGGCAGGACACCATCACCGCCCTCTCCGTGCAGGACAACGAGCTGTGGACGCGCCACCTGCTGGGCTTGGTCTCCCAAGTAGCGGTGGCCGGCTACGTCGTCTCGAAGTCGTCTTGGCCGGACGGGCGGCTGCGGGCTGCCTTGATACTCATGTTCCTCTCTGGGAGCTTCAAGTACGCTGGGCGTACCTTCTGCCTTTACAAAGCCAGCCCAGCGAACCTCAGGGATGGGTCTGTGAGTAATTTGTCAATTAAGCTATGGAGACTGCAAGGCGTCCTAACAGTGGTACCAGATACACCGAAACGTTTGCTTGCAAGATTTAGTTTGATGTTTAATGCTGGTAGGAGACAGGAAAGTTTAGATGCGGACGATGATGTTATTGGAATCGTGACAGTGGATGCTCCGTCCAATCGGGAGGATTGCCTTGTAGGTTCGGATGCTCTACCAGGCTTGCACCAGATGCTTCTTTGCTATCAATTCCTCTACTACAACAAAAGGCCCTATGAGCATGTGGGCGGACAGCTGGTACTTTGCTATCAACGCCTCTACACCAAAAGGCCACTTCTCGTTTTCTCCTATGAAGTAGGCTCTTTACTCTCCGACATTCATTGGAATCGTGCCAGTGAATGTCTCCTCGCTTGTCACTCCGGTTGCTTTGAATTTACCATCGGAATCACCTTTTTCTGTCTCGCCCTGATGGGCCCCTTGTTCCATCATCTTTCGCCCACGATAGCCCTGGTGCTCTTCAGGGTCGCCGAAAAGGGGGACCAACTCTATAGTAGAGCTGATGTCACCGTGTCCTACATATTGCTCATAGGAGCCACAGTCCTGGAAGCGTCCTCTGCCTTCATGTCCATTTTTTACCTTTTGAGGACCAAGATTTCTCCGGGCAGTAGGATTACAAGAGCGATCTTGCGTGTGGCCGATTACATTCAGGACGCAGGGAGCTCAAAACAGTGGTCCGAAGAGCTGGCGCAATACAGCATGATCAAGAGGTACACCATCCAAGATACTGAAGGCATGTCATCCGTATGGCAATGGATTGGTAAGCTTTTGAATGCCTGTGGTGTCAAGTTATTAGACCCAAGCTTAACACAGACCCCCATCTCTGAAGATCTCAAGGAGTTTGTCCTCAGAAATTTGTTACTCTTCGGAGCAAGTAAACAATACAAGTTTGCCAGCTCCCGTGGTCAGCTAGCGCTTCAGAAGTGGACGGATAACAGGCCAGGAACCGCTCTACACAAGAGCATCAAGAGCATCAATGATGAGGCTTTCCCCACAAGCGTGCTCATCTGGCACATTGCAACAGACATATGCTACTACTCCGGAGACAATGCGGCCAGCACTGATTCTCATAAAAGGAAGAAGAAGATGAGCAGAGAGCTATCAAATTATATCATGTACCTAGTCTTCAAGTGTGGTGTGATGCTTACAACAAACTCCCGGCTTGTACATCAGAGAGTTCATTATGCTGAAATAGGTGCTTCCATACCTTTTCTTTTGACAGTTGCATAAATATTAAAGTATCAATGAATGATAGATGATGACTACTTACCCCTTTGCTTGCTTATATTTTTGCAGATCAACAGTCTCAACGTGCTAATCTACGTGAGAAGGAAGCTGTCATGAAGATATTTGAAGGCAAGAAAGATGAACAACCAGCCTCAACGGTGACTGAAACCGAGAAGCATGAACAAATGGCCAACACGAGAAATGCCACTTCCAGTCATGTGCAGGAACTCCCAAAGATCACTGCGGAAGCTATTTATTCTCCAGTGTTGCCTCGTGCACGTGAGGTGGCCCAGGAGCTCATTGGCATCCATGAAGAAGCCGGCCGCTGGGACCTCATCGCCGAGGTGTGGTTGGGGATGCTATACTACACGGCGCCTCGTTGCGGGGGTGCTTTCCATTACCAGCATCTCAGCACTGGTGGGGAGTTCATCACGCATGTCCTACTCCTCATGTATTATCTAGGCCCTTTCCTACCACCCCCTGGTGCCTAGCTTGCTGAGCCGTGCCATTGTCTAGGCCAGACTATATGATTGTATATCTGTCATCGGTAGCATGAGTTACTGTATGCAAACACTTGTAAATTGTAATAAGTTCTGACATTCCATCTACTCTGGGAAATGGAATAGACAAGGAACAACGGTCAAATGTGTTTGAATTTTGTGTGATGCAAAAGCTATGACTATGAGTAGTAAAATGTAACAATTTGGAGAGGAAAAAAATTCAGTTGGTACCTGTATGCTGTAATCATGCTTTTGTATCACACAGATTACATGACATTAACGATGATTTTTTTTTCTGAATGCAACTTCAACCTGAGAACAGCATCGCTTTGTTTATTTGCTTTTGCAGTCCAGCTTATTTTGAACTCGATTACTCTACAAATGAATTCCATTAGCATACTAGTATACGTTGACATTCTTTTCAGACTGGGAAGCTATTCCGGACTAGGCCTGACCCAAACATTGTCTACTGCAAAATATAGGTCAATTGAGGTCGATATGATATGCCTGAGCCTGACGTCCAGCGTTCAAGATGCATCCCGTCGCCCACTCTTTTTTTCTGGGGGCATATTCAGTGCAATCATGATTTTGGTGCAATCACCGTGCAATCCAACTAAAAAAAGTTTTAAAAAATTCTGAAAAAATCATGGATGTACATCTCAACTTACCCCATCTACATATAAAATTTTATGATCAAATTCATCCTATGTTAAGAGTAATAAAAAAGACAAATTTCTGACAAACTTGAATAGTTCAAATGCACCCTAAATTTGTCTTTTTTGTAACTTCTAGCATAGGACGAATTTGATCATGAAATTTTATATGTAGATGGGGTAAGTTGAGATGTACATCCATGATTTTTTCAGAATTTTTTGAAACTTTTTTAGTTGGATTGTACGGTGATTGCACCAAAATCATGATTGCACTAGATATGCAATTCCATCTCTTAGGTGGATCGTCTCACGTGTGCCTCCTGACTTGCCATTCCATCTCTTAGAATGAAAACCAACCAATAGAATATCCCATAGAAGCCAAATTCCTAAACCAATTATTAACAAACTGTATCCCATCTCTTCAAATAAATTCATCCGACATTATCTATTGAAACAAATCCATCCAATAAATTAACTTACACATCGTGTCCTTTCCTACAATAGTTTGACATGGGAAGGGCACCTATACACCGAAACCGAAATACCGAACCGAATTAACCGATTTTTTGGTTTTTTAAAATTTTGGATTGGTTTTTATTGTGATACTATTCGGTGTACGATTTTCGGTTCGGTTCGGTTCTCAACACACATTCACCGTATAACCGAATGAACCGAATAACTATCTCGCATTCATGCTCCCAGACGGACGGATGGTATCGCCTCCAAGTTGCCATTCGGCCCATATGGCCCATTCCCCATTTCCCTAATTCCACGTTCGCAACTCGCAGCTAGGGATGCAAACAGAGCGAATAATTCCCGATCGTCCGTCCGTCCATATAAATTTGGATACTATTTGAAGCGTAATTTTGGATATCCGAGTTTTTTCTCTGATATCGGATACGGATTCGAATAGTTTTTCCGGATACAGAAATGAATTCTGAACAAAGTATCTGTTGGATTCGGATATAACCATAATTTTATTCAGGTATATCCGGTAAATATCCAATTATTCGATATATGTTCGCCTTCGCCCACCCTATGCGCTGTGCACATCTGTTCACCGTGCACCCGTGCCCGTTCGTAAACCGCTTGGATCCAGCTCAAGTGACTCACGTAGTGATTCTAGGTGGCTTCCTCTAGGTGGCGACGGTGGCCTCCCACGGGCTCAAGGCGGCATCTGCGGTGTCCCGTGCTCTCCAGGCTGTGGCGTCTCATGCTCTCCTAGCGGCGACGACTCGCGGGCTCCAAGCGGCGGCTGCTACCCAAGGTCTCTAGCGGCAACTCGCGAACGACAACCCACCAGTGTAGCTACCCACAGTCTCCATTTGAAGGTAAACCCTAATCCTTATTTTTGCTTTCCTAATCCCTAATCGCAAAAAGATCTAGCAATTATTCTTATGTGGGGAACTTACATGTCTTGAAGGTTCTAGTAAGTTTTGTGTATGGTTGATTGATCCTAATATATGCGACATATATGGCCTCTGCTTTCACGCATTATCCAACTAACTATTCGTAACGGAGACTAACTGTATCCGGAATGACCTATATTCGCTCTATATTCGTGATCGAAATAATCCGTATTCGTATTCGAATCCAGCACTGTCCATAATCGATTCTGTATCGGAGAAAAAAAATTTAGAATAGGATACAGGATGAGTAAAATCCATATGTATCCAATCCGTTTGCACCCCTATCGCAGCAAGTGTGCAACCCTAGCCGCTACATGGGAAAGGGAAACACCACTAGGCCGTGGGATCTCTCATAGATGCAAATCCATGGTCTCCCCCCAAATTCTGAACTCCAACCGCTAGCCCGCCACACTCCACTCATCGGCTTGCGGCAACGCCACCATCGCGCCATCCCGCCTGCGACTACCAGCATCCAACAATCCACCGCCCCACCAGCATCCGCCATACGGTCATGCCAGTGCCCTCTCCAGCTCCACTGCAACCAGCAGTCTCCATCTCCAGCGGCTAGCGCCAGTCTCCAACTCTCCATCTCCAGTGGCCAACGCCGTGTTGGTCACCGCCCTCGCCCATCATCCCTCCGACGTTTGTTGATGTCGTTGTTACCATGAATTTTCTTACCATATTTGTTTCTTTTGGTCTTCTCTATCTGTTGGTGCTAGAAACTTGAAGTAGGGTTTGTCGGCAACAACACACTGGACAAACACTGAGTTCTACAATTCAAGACGTACCAACTGATTTGATCCCGCAATCGGTAAGGAAAAAAATATAAAATACACTCAAAGCCAATCTAGCGGAACAATCGACTTAGATCTAATCAGCTAAAAGCCAATCAAATCAATGGTAACAATAAGCCTAATTAGCCGATTAGGACTAAATAGGGGATGAAGGTGTTGGGAAACACGGGATGCTACGCTAGCAACGAATCAAATTCTACCACGACAACCCAGGACACCCTACAAGTAAATGATCATGGATCGTTACCTCTCGACGCGCAGAGCAGCGGAAGACGAGTCGATGAAGCCAGTTCAATCGATCCGCGCGTCGTGGAAGTAGCCGTACATGCCACGCCTCCTCCTCGCTGGTACCGCAAGGCCTTGCCACTCTATGGCCAAGCCCCACGACCGGAAGTCCTCGCGGAAGTTCGCGAGCTCCAGGAGCAGTCCACCTTCAAACGGACGCCCCAGCCACATACGAACTCCATTTTAGGTGTTCTACCACTCGTTTGAAAGATAATGAGATAACCTTTCAAACGCATCTGGTATTGCCTCCAAATTCCTTCTGGATCAACAGGAATCGACAAAACAATCTCGCAACCAGAATCTGGACGCGAACAGATTGTGACTCCTTTTGCGATTCGCATCGCGGTTGATCAAACCAGCACCGAAAAACAGCACCTCTACGGTATCCACACATCCGGTGATCGGAACCTGCTGCACGCGGCGTGCTAGCGCCGGCGTCTTGTGAAGAGGAGACGGCGGCTAGGGTTTTAGTGGAGAGGAAACCTGGTTAGACTCATATCTCACACCTCCACCTCCTCCACTTATATAGCCCCACCGTGGGCCTCTACATTGAGGCCCAACTCGGTCCATGGCTTATGTTCAACATGTAGCCCACGTCATACGTGGCCCATCATCACTGAGCCCACATCCGATGAGGCCCATGATTGTTTATTGGGCATGATTCCCAACAATCTCCCACTTGCACAATAGATAATTATGCAACTCCTGATTCCAACCCCTTAAGTGTGAGACCCAATAGGTTCATGTACAAGTCGGCAGTGGACCCGGAAACACCATTCCAATCCACAGATCAATAGCGGCGCCTAGCAACACATATTGACCCCCGAATGCACACAATGATCATATCAGCAGAACCTTGATACATCAACATATACCGATCCTTTTGCCGCACAATACCAGTCAAGCTCAAGGCAAGATACGTGCCACCCTTGTTGATAGCTCGACCATTTTACTCGTCAATGTGATGGATTCGGGGATTGTGATTAACTCTTTAATCACAGGCATGGCCATGCACTTTCCAATCCATCCACATCGAGGGGCCCAGAGGTATCTCTCCCGTTATCGAGGAGGGGCAAATCCTATCTTGACCGATTAAACCCCTAGCAATGTTTCGTGGCATACCCAGTAGTTACCTATAACTACCCAGTTACGGTGTAGCGTTTGATAACCCCAAAGCATACGAGTCCACATGCTGGGAATCCATGACGATCTCAAGTCTAAGGACCATATAGGTGTACACTCGAGACTACAATCTGATGGCACTTCTAAGATAACAATCTCATCAGTGTCTCGGAGTGGGTCTGTCCAACTACCCTTGTTCACCAACAAGTGTCCACACCATTGATTTGATATCCCCATATCAATGATTCGGGAACCTGATCATCAACCAATGCATGTGCTAATCTTTGAATCATAATTGTTCAGATTATGATATAAGATCAGGGACCAATTTAGAATAACAACATATAGTAAACGAGTTCCACGAACAAGTCATACTTGTTGATCAATACCGATGATGTTATTCAAGGAACCGTGATAACATATTATCCATCATAAACATAGAAGTGATACAGTCATTCCCATGACCGGCTAGTTGGCTTATCACTTATGTTTTCTCCATCAGCACTAGAGCGTACCAATTGAATATCCAATATTCAATGCTCATGTGCGCCTTTCATAAAGGTTGTGGTAATATTTGTCTAGGTGCAGAGCAGTTCAGACTTCTCAACCTCCATTAAGTATTGGTTTGGAAACTAATGTGCAATGTAACCATTACATGCCGTATTTCCTCACCACCAAAGAATACAATCATTTTACTTCATAAGTATCTTAGAATGTTCCTTTCCAAAACATCCAGTGACATTCACCCGGATTTGATTGATATCGGCATATTCAGTGACATTCACCTTAATGCGCTCAGGGTGTGAACCTTAATTTTGGCAATTATCAAGCTCATCAAGTATTAAATTACTGAGTATTGCTATCCAATGTGACATACACGAGAACACATTCTCGGCTGAACCATTCAACATTATGTCAACATAAAGTACTAATCCAATTAGCCTTTTAAATCTATCTCTACAGATTTTTATGCCAAAATTTCCAATCTGTCCCAAAGTCTTCTATGAAGAACAATTTCTTAATTAAGACATGGCAAATTTACGGAATATTATTTCTGATCACCAATATATCATACATATATAAGATCAAATGTAAATGTGCTCCCACTTGCCCTTGATGAACCAGCAAACACTTTGACTTTTCATCAAAGCAAATATCCAACTCTGATATGCTTGTTTTATAAACTTGCATACTATAGCATCTTATGGATCATCAAAACCTTGAGGTCGTGTCAAGAACACATTCTCACTTAGGTCTCCACAAAGCAGGGAGAGCCGTTTTGACACCCATTTCGCATATCAAATATGCAACAATAGCTAGATTGATCTAGATAGCATTAAGCGGATTAATCAAGTTCATAACTTAATCATCACGCATGACTCATCTTTAGATCCCATGGCTTCAAACCATCTTTCGAGCATAGGCCCATCACACTTCCACATAAGTCTCAAGCTCATCATAGTCTGACAACAATTGTCATCCCTATCATATAGTTGACTAATGCGACTTTAGAACATATGTAGGGTCGGTTTATTTTTCATAAAACATACAACAGCTTGTACATTATATGAAAATTTAGTAGGAACAGAAACACTTTCTAATGATCCCCGAACTACTTCGAGTCACATTGTGCTCCCACTGACTATTTTGGAAAAATATTTTCTCCAAAATCAACAATTTTGAGCAACAAATAATTTGTTCTCACCCCCTTTAAAATGTACAAACACTTTGCACTTCACAAAGAAATATTTATCTAAGTTGAGAGTGAGTTCATCAGATGTCAGACGTCTTACATGTACTCCATAATTCAAACTTTGATAAAACAGTATGGAACACTTTCCGATCCATATCATATATGGTTCATTCTCTGTGACTTGATGGAACCCCTTTTATGAGCACTATTATTTCTAAAGTATACCAACATATAGATAATGAAAACAGTGGCACAACACAAGTGTATCATCAGGATCCAAATACACATCCATTCACTAATGGAGCATGTCAATACGACAAATCAATCAGGCAAATCAAACAACATTTGTTCTATATTTGCGGTTCATAACCTTCTACTCCCAAGATGAAGCTGAACTATTGATTTTGCCTAAGCCAGGAGTATAATAACAATTATTTAACTCCGACATTAATCCTGACAGTTGGGCCGTTAAGAGTATATCAACGTTCAACGAGACAATCTTCAACACCCTTGCCACTATTTCAAAATCCTATCTTGTAGTGTCAGGGTAACGCCAATCTTCAACTTCACAAGTCTAGGATTGGTACTCCAGATCTCATCAGGACCTTTCCCTTTTCACTCATGACTCGGTCTCCTTCATAAGCTGACCATCTTTCGAACCATCATCACATGATTAAAGCTGATCTCAATGCTTTCCAATTTTAACATGCATCATATGCATCTCGGCCAGTGATTTATTTAAGCTATTCATCAAAATGTTTAGCTCAATGCTCAAAAAGAGCAACCAAAAATCACATCAATAGCTAACCATTAGCTAAAGGGAGAATCATATTTTCCAATGCCCAATGTAATCAATCATATTGACTACATGATGGCTGACCGAATTCTCTTATGTTAACGTGCATGCAAACAGTGGCTTCGGGATCAAATCCTTTAGCTCATGTCTGGTTCTCAAATATGCCCTCTAAGTCCATAATCATATTATAAACATCCATGATTTCATATTGCTTCAAAAGCTCAGACTTCACGGTGGCAAAAATGAGATAGTAAACACTAAGAAAACAACTGCAGTGTTTCCAATAAACACCGTTTCAATTCAGATTGCATTTCAAGCTGGTTCATCTAGGTACTATTCTTTAGAACAAATATTCCTTTCAACAATAAGAGAACAATTCTCAAAATCAATATCAATCACAATGCACTAATAAGAAATTCATATCAAATATATATCTCAAATAGTAAAGCACGAGGTAATCAACAAATATTAAACTATGTTTATGTTATGTACCCTTCGTTAACAAATTAACAAAAGATACTCCCACTCAAGTCACATTCCCTCTAATGACTTGTAGTAGGACAAGATCCATATTCACTAAAGTCCTAGTGAACTTTGGCTCACCGCTAGAACCCAGTGACATCGGTAGGCAACCCTTTTGCCGATCACATCGTATGTGACTCTTGTGCGTTGAGTGGCATACGCCGATGCCCATCACCAACACCCTTGCCCCGAAGCTCAAAACCGTTTTGATAGCTTCGTCAAGTAAAACCAACACTATGCTGTGAAGTCCGACTTCACCCTATTGATCATGCAAATTAACGGCACCCTGCTTTGGCAGAAACTACCAGTTAACGTACAAGACCTTAATAGGTGCAGCTGTTGGAAGGGCAAACACTCTTAATTTTTCGAGGGAAATCTATTCTGTCAAGACGAAAGAATAGGAAAGCAGATAAACCATCACAGAAAATACACTATTAAGCTGTGCACCAGTATGGCCCAAGATGCGGTGATCAATATTACCATGTGTCCATTTCTGTCCACCGGGCCATCTACTTGATTTTAGTCAAGTATCACAAATTAATATGTAGGCGTCCGTAAGATCCCACACATGCATCGTATACACGAGGGTCAAACTATTCACATACATATGCATAGAATCAAATTCTATCAGGTGATGTGAACTTATAACATTTTATAAAAGGCACATAAATAATTTGTGTGGTGGAAACAATTTCCCCATAGAGAATCGTATTCATAAATTTAGCCCATGAAAAATTCCAACAGATTAATCATATTATCCAGCTCCGGACCAATCAAATTTACCCAATGAATATTCCACTAAGCATGTTAGCCTACTAACAGCTTGGTCGGCAGGGTTTGAACTATGAATCCTATTCACAATCTTACCCGAGAAAGTTCGATTGAATTAATCATATTAATACAATACTGGACTAACAATTAGCCCTTGCTTAGTGGTCTGAAAAATTATCTGGCCATGAATCAAATATTCATTTGGCCACGCCACATCAAGCATGTGGTGCAGACAGATAAATTCTCCTTAACCGAATACAAAAATCCAACAAGACCCACCATAGCATATTGCGAGGTATCATAAAGGCTATAATACAAAGAAATCTAATTTCAACTGCACTTAATAGCACAATCACAAAACCCTTTTTAGGATCAGGACAAAATATGCACACAATCAGTATTGGTCATAAATTCGTAAAATTCCACGGGCTAATCAAATTAACTCAATGAAAATTTTGACCCTAACCCAATATCGGTCTAATCACATTAACCAAGCATCTTGTAACAAATTACGAACCTTAATTTCGACCAAACTCATTAACTAGCCATGAATCTTATTCACAGCCGTGCCCCAAAAATTTCATTGAAATAATCATGTTATCTCAACAAGAATTTCAATCGGATTAATCAAATTAATCCAAATTTGAACCAATCGGATTAGCCAAATTCTAGATCAATCATATTGATCATCGTTCTTCGGAAGGCAAACGGTCGTGCTCAAGAACGAGTGAGAGAGAGAGAGATATATAGGTTAATCATATTAACCCAATTTCACCTATACGCCAGGTTAATCAAATTAACCATCTCAGGCCACACATCTATTGCAACTGACCAGTCGAGTCAGTCTGGTCGCTCATCTAATCAACCATGCATGCAGATATACATACGCAATATTTTAGCCCCATAGTGCTCATGTAGCATACGTGGCTCGGCAGCTTGTACATACATGCATATGCATATGTACAGCACAACTATCTTGTGTGCACCCTCATGATAACAACCACATGGCTAATCTCATCGATGTCAACATGCTGATCTAATCAACCAAGACACCTAACTGTGACCAACAATGATCTTATCGATATCTATCACTTTAGCCGATTGATCAAAATCACAACAGCAAACAAGAATTAATCTAAACAACGGTTGGTCGATCCAATCTCATTAAACAAGGCCACATAATTACTTTGATCACATCAACTAATTATCATAGGCTCATGACGAGATTAATCTCACAGCCTCCCGCATGGTGATCTCATCACCAATTTTCAGATTAATAACCATTGATCAAGTTATTCATCCTAACCGATCCAATCGGCTAGATGGAGAACGACCCCGCATATCACATATGCGACCAATCCAGATCAAGAACTAAATAGGATGGCTCTGATACCACTGTTGGGAAACACGGGATGCTACGCTAGCAACGAATCAAATTCTACCACGACAACCCAGGACACCCTACAAGTAAATGATCATGGATCGTTACCTCTCGACGCGCAGAGCAGCGGAAGACGAGTCGATGAAGCCAGTTCAATCGATCCGCGCGTCGTGGAAGTAGCCGTACATGCCACGCCTCCTCCTCGCTGGTACCGCAAGGCCTTGCCACTCCATGGCCAAGCCCCACGACCGGATCGAAGGCGGTGTTGAGGTAGCCGAAGCGCCGGAAGTCCTCGCGGAAGTTCGCGAGCTCCAGGAGCAGTCCACCTTCAAACGGACGCCCCAGCCACATACGAACTCCGTTTTAGGTGTTCTACCACTCGTTTGAAAGATAACGAGATAACCTTTCAAACGCATCTGGTCTTGCCTCCAAATTCCTTCTGGATCAACAGGAATCGACAAAACAATCTCGCAACCAGAATCTGGACGCGAACAGATTGCGACTCCTTTTGCGATTCGCATCGCGGTTGATCAAACCAGCACCGAAAAACAGCACCTCTACCGGTATCCACACATCCGGTGATCGGAACCTGCTGCACGCGGCGTGCTAGCGCCCGGCGTGCGCGAAGAGGGAGACGGCGGCTAGGGTTTTAGTGGAGAGGGAAACCCTGGTTAGACTCATATCTCACACCTCCACCTCCTCCACTTATATAGCCCCACCGTGGGCCTCTACATTGAGGCCCAACTCGGTCCATGGCTTATGTTCAACATGTAGCCCACGTCATACGTGGCCCATCATCACTGAGCCCACATCCGATGAGGCCCATGATTGTTTATTGGGCATGATTCCCAACAGAAGGTAGATCAACTCTGAAAAGGTGATGCGTAATAAGATCGGAGAAAATCAAACCTGATTGGCATAATCGAAGATGATCAACAATTGGTGATGCATAACTTTATTGATCAAATCAAGTTACAGGAAGAAATTTAAATTACAGGAGCTACTCCTAGTTGACAGGAAAAAAATAAAAGATGTGTTTATTGATTGGATTGTGTTTTTTCTACTCGCCCACGACCATCTTTTATACTCACCAGCTGATCGCATTCTCTTCCAACACGCTACAAAAATATGATCCGTATTGACTCGGACGGCTTTTCCTAAAATCTTAACCACGACCAGAGATTTCGGCTATCTTTCCGTATCAAATGTCAGTTACAATTTGTCAACTTTATCCTGACAATTTTAACCACACCTGCCAAACTTTGGTGCAAATACTGTCTTACTTGCAGTCCTTCTTGCAGGCAACCTTCTGATGCTCTACCAACTAGTAGCGAGTGTTTTGCGGCAAATACTGTTGAACTGTCTGGTACCCGGTATCCTAGAATGGATGCTTCTGAAACATAACTAGAAGTGCCTTCAAGGGAGCATGAAGTGACGGAGACTACATAAGGGGAACATTAAGTTCAGTTGCGTTTAATTTGATCACAAGTTTAGTTTTGTGATTTATCATTTGCTAATTCTGGATAGTTTCGTAGGACCCTTTTATTCCAAATGTTTGTCTTGATTTAATAATTTTATTTTACTGAAGGGGACTAGACAGACACTTGTACTGCAGGAGATTCCTGAAATTGATGTCAGTTCATTATTGACTAATAAGGAACCCTTGGCACGTTGTGATGTAGCAGTATTTGTGTATGATAGGTATGCACTAGGAAGGTAAGCGCGCATGCTGCATGCGTGAGCGGAAAAGGATTTCCCTTTTTTTGAGAAAAACAGATCGAGATGTATTTTCTATTTTTCTGGAGGGTCTTTTGGTTTTTATTGGGAAAATGGAACAAGACGTTTTTTAAAAATCTTTGTAGGATCTTTCTACCTTTTTTTTTAAAATGGACCGGAACAGGAAAATAGACAAAGGCGTAGCTTCTAAATCTTCGGAGGGTTTTTTTTGTGGTGGCACTCGGACACTCTCTAAGAGCCTGCAACCTCTCAACTTTAATACATAGTATATATTTTCTCGGGAAAGACGGAGAAAGGACCCACTTTTGCCGAATTTAACACTCTATGCGTTCAACCGTCAATAATACATGCTTCGAAAAATACTATAGATCGAATTGCAAAAAAACTATAAAGATACAACCGTACACATATTTCTCACTCCAGAAAATAGCAGAAACCGAGTTACAGGGGAAAAAATAGAGAGATAGAGTTGTAGAAATATCTCTTTCGATGAATTATTTGGGAAATATTGGAGACCGAGGTGGAAAACCGAGACGGGAAATACTCTAGAGGGAAAAGGGCGAAAAATTATTAGAGATGACAACCTTCTTTTATCGAGCCTAACACTCTACGCGTTCACCGAGTAATAATATTCGACGAATTATTTGGGAAATATTGGAGACCAAGGTGGAAAAATAGTCTAGAGGAAAAAGGGCAAAAAATTATTAGAGATGACAACCTTTTTTTGTCTAGCCTAACACTCTACGCGTTCACCGAGTAATAATACATGTCTAAAAAAAATATCAGAGATCGAGATGAAAAATCGAGCTGGGAAAAAAGTCTAGAGATAGAGCTGCACACATATTTCTGGTGATGAAAACGTTTTTTCCGGGAAAAACGGAGAAAAGACCTAGACGTAAGGAGCAAGGACCTGTTTGTTACGTTTTTGGACCTGTCCGCTATCCTGAAAAATTAGAAAAGGGTTTGTTCGCGATTTGAATTTAACGGGTGTTTTTTTGCATAAAATAGTGCATGAGGGACCGAAACACGATTAAGGAAAAAAAATCTTCCTCTCACCAAAAATCGCGAAGGACCTATTCGTAATCTATAGGGACCTATCTGTAATTCGAAGAAACGGAAGAGGTTTTTCACAAAATGGCGTACGACGACACGTGGCTAGACCCTCCTTCCTCCAATTCTGCCAACTTTAGTAAGGTGATAATTCCGCCAAATAATTTTACGTCTTTCTTGATTACCTATGATTTTCTTGGCTGATGTCACTGTTCTGTCAGGCTATTTTCAAACCTCCAGGAGCTATACGTGAAGGAATACCAATCTGCTTTACTCAGGTGCGTGATTTTTCTTTCCTGCACCTTTTCGCTTTATTACTCTTTGTTACAGTTGTTTGGAACCCTTGGGACAAAAAAGCTAAGGCTATATTAGATTTTGGGACGATCATTGTTTCTTCATGGAAGCTAAGGCTATTAGTAATGGAAAAATATCCTGTGCAATCAGACAGGCTGGTGAAACCACGGTGCAACCCAACTAGAAAAAGTTTCAAAAAATTCTGAAAAAAATCATGGATGTACATCTCAGCTTACCCCATCTACATATAAAATTTCATGATCAAATTCGTCCTGTGCTAAGAGTAATAAAAAAGACAAACTTGATCATAAACAGTAACAGTTACTGTTCATGATCAACTTTGTCTTTTTTGTAACTTCTAGCACAGGACGAATTTGATCATGAAATTTTATATGTAGATGGGGTAAGTTGAGATGTACATTCATAATTGTTTTCAGAATTTTTTGAAACTTTTTCTAGTTGGGTTGCACCGTGATTTCACCAACTCTCTGGTTGCACAGGATATGTTCCCATTAGTAATATATACTACATAGCAACCATAATACTATGTAAACTCTGTATTCTGTTGATTATGGTCTTTTTATTTCTTATGAACACGGCTATTAGTATTTTGGTTAATCGAATAAATGAATTAAACAAATCAAAATATTTCGGTTAATTTGATCCGATTTTATTTTGCCCAGAGAAATTCAGTTCACAATTCCTAGAAACCAAATTATTTAAAAAATAAAAAAACTAAACTGAACAAATTGAATTAACCGAAAGCCCACCACTATGGGAAGGCAACATATAATGCTTTCATGCCTTCACTGCGTGCTCAAACTATTGTTTGTCTCAGATTAGGTACTGAACTGTAACTGACATGTGAAGGAAACTCGTGAGCCCTACAACGCATGTATGTGCAATCTTGCGTGCCTGTATGTGCAATCTTGGTTTGGCTTTCAAGTTTGAACACGAGTAATACTTGCGTGGTTAGAGGGAACAATCTGATGTTGAAATGTTTTGCAGAGTATCAGTATCATTTATAACTTGGGTGCATTATAGAACGTCATACAGTTTTTTTACATTGCAAATTACCTCCACAACAGCAGAAGCGCGACGTGGGTTGCAGCGAAGCTTGGCCAGGTATGGTGGCGGAGCGAAGGACATAGTGCAGGCCAAACAAAGCAGAGGAGACATGATGCGAGCTACAACATAGCTAGGCCGAGCATGGTGGCACAACAGAGAAGGTGGCGTAGGCAGAACCAGGCGAGGTGGTTTGACATGCTAGGGTAACGTGATTTTTTTTGTTTGTCATAAAGCATGGGCATTCAACTGGTACATGTCTAAGTGTAGGTAATTAAAATGTGCCTCATTGTAGAGCCAAGGAGTTACATGCCCTCTGTGTTTTTTTTGTACTAGTCTAGAATAGCTAGTATACACAGTGAAACAACAATAATACCACAATATATCTTGCATAATTTATTTTAATAATTATCAGAGTTTACAATATATGGCTCCCATGCCAACTAAAAAGATTATAGCGGAATGCAAAAAAATAGTAGTAGGCCCAACAGATTTGCCATAGGCAAGTAACTGAGACAGTGGCCTAGTCATCTAGAACCTCACTGTAGATGAAATCCTCCTCCTTTGAACAATAGAGTACATAGAGTACTCTACAAGTTACACATGAAATGTAGAAATAATGTAAAGATAATAAAAGAAGCATCTTAAGGTTAGTTTGAGCATAAAGCAACATTCAAATACAATAAGTAATTTCTTTTTTTTTTTTTTGAAAACGGCCGCAGCCGAGGTTTAATTAAAGGACGAGAAGGTGCGATTACAAGAAGGAGATTACAAGGTGCGAAGGCCGCACCCTAGGACAGAAAAAGCAAAAAAAACCAAGAAAAGAAAGAAAACCCGAGGGAAAGCGGAGGGGAGCCTTCACGAGAGCCCCCTAAGAAGAGACTGAAGTCCTTGATTTGTCGAAGAATCTGGTCATGAGTCGCCCACTCGTGACGGAAGACTCTACTATTTCTCTCTTTCCACCACTGCCAGCATGTTAGGATGATGATTGATTTGAGACCTTTCCCGTGGCCTGTGCAGGAGAGAATGCGGTGCAGGCACCACTGGTCAAGCTCGACTTCGTGGTCCCATCGATCTGGGTGAAGTGACGGCACTCGAATCCAATCGACAACAGAGGCCCACATGCGACGGACTTCCGAGCAAAGGCAGAATAAATGGGAGACCGCTTTAGGTTTCGCAAAGACATGAAACAGAATTCTCGATTTGGCCACCTCTGAAATTTGAAGGCGTTGTGCTGTCCAAACACGGTTTTGCTGGGCGAGCTAGAAGAAACAATAAGTAATTTCAAAGACGTACTTGATATAGTAAAACTAAAAATTTAAACCAAAGTTTCACCCCAATTTTTCAAGATGAACTTGCTAGTATAGAAATTCTTGTCACAAACGGTACAAATACGTCATTGTAAATGGTTTTGTGAATCGTTTGTAACCAAAGACACATCATAGATAATTCTTCTTCAGAACCGTCTTTGATAATGGGGTCACGTGCCAATTTTTTTCCAAACAGTTTATTAAGAATTCAATACACATTAGCAAACAGTTCAGCTTTAAAGGAGTACGGGCAGATTCCATGAGGACAAACTTAGACCAATGCTTTTCTTTTTCAGGTGGAAGCTTCCCAGGTGCAACTCATCAAAGAAACTGAAGTAATAACACATAACACGACAACTTTTCTTCGAAAATTGCTACTTAGATACACAAATTCATCTCTAAAAATCGAACCAATCATCACCAAGAATCCAAACTGGCACACAAATTTCTAGATTTGCCATAACTTAGATGCTCCAAATTGCCGCGCATTCACATATAGTATATTAGTGATTCACAACGACGTGGAGTACGAGAGCATCTGGGAGGAGCATGAGGAGCTGCCTAAGATCCACCCAAAACCCACTCAGATTCGCAGCAACAGGTGACACTCGTTCTTGGTACTGATTCGTGGATTTAGACTTAGTACTTTGCATCTAAATTTAGGGTATTTTATGTGCTATTTACTTAGTATTTTGCACTCAAATAGATAGGAAATGTAGATAAATGCTTGCATGATTTTTTTTATTTTTTTCCCAATTTTTCTAGCCTCAATAGACCATTTCACAAGGGGTTAAAAATGGCCGAAGTTTTGGTTTTGCCGGCCTCCAAAATTTCGGATTTCAAATTTGGTTTTTGAATTTTGGCCGGATTTCAACCGAAATTCTGAAATCTTGCCAAAATTTTGCCGAAATCTGCCACCGAAATGTGGTCCGAAACGAAATTTGAATCCTTGGTCTCAATAATTTTTATCAATTATGAAAGTGATGTTAATATTTGCATCAACGATTTGAGTGATTTTGGTATTTGCAATACCCAATTTTAGCAATGAAACATTAGCATTGTTCTAAATAGTTAGCTATAGCTTTTTTGAACCCCAAACGCGAAGTTACGGGGCAATGTTTCGTTATATTAGCTATAAACACTATAGCTACTAATAGCTCCGCTATATACCGTAGCTTGTAAATAGTGATAGCTCCACTATACAGCTAACAATGTGTCATTATATTAGCTACAAGCATTAGTAATGAAATTTTGCATTACAAGTACTAAAATCACGCAAGTAATTGAAAAATATTAGCATCATTGAAACAAGTATTGGCACCATTAAAACAAGTGCTAAAGATAACGAAAACCGTGAAAATAGTGCTAACATGCGGCTTGAGGGGTTATTTATATGCCAATTTAACTTATAGGGGGCAAGTAAATGATTATTAGATAAGGGGCAAATTAATTGGAAACGTAGGTGACTTACAGGGTGTTTATGGATTTTTCCTGTTTTTTTGAAGTATCACTGACACTGCTTGTATAGGTTGCTTGATGGAATTTATTAAAATAACAAGAAGCAGGACACGGTAGTTTTTAACTTGTCTTATGAAGTTAAAACATCATTCAAGCACCATAAGTTGAATTGAAACATCATTCAAGAGAGACTTCAGATTCAAACATAAATTTTCCATTCCAATATACCCATCTCTGGACTAAATTCTAGTAAGTGATGACAGTTTCCAATATACCCCATCTAGACTGAATTTTAGTAAGTGATGACACTTTGGTACGATACTGTTCATTCTTAACGGCCTTTCATCCTTCATCCTTGAAATATTTTGTTGGTTACCAATTTAGTTCCCTTGAGCATGCTAAGTTTGCATTTCCCTTCTTGTTTACTGCTATCCTTGTTCTACAAGATCAGGATTGAAATGCATTACATGGTTCATGTATTGCATCTTGTCCTTGTTTAGATAAGAAATTTTTTGTGCTATTAGAAAAGGCTCATAGTGAAGCCTCTCTATTGGACAACTTTTGTTGGTGGTCTTCTAACTTCCAGTATTCATCCAAGACATTGGTGAAAAGATTGAAGAAGCAGTAGGTTTTGGAAAGCCAACTGCTGATTCTACTGGAATCCACATATATACCTCACATCACCCTCGAGAAGGCAGTTTACTGTTGGTGTTCTTATCGCAAACCCAAATCCTGTCTCCATCCCTCTTTTCGACATTGAATACTTGATTGAAAGTGAAGAGAGAAAGCTGGTGTCTGAAAACAATCCTTGATGCTGGAAATAAAAAGACATTAAGAGAAGCCTCTCTATTGGAAAACTTTAACCTCTGGAATCATCTGGTGGTGGTGGTGGAATCATCTATTGGAAAACTTTAACCTACTTATGCATTTGCCTAAAGATATTTCAGAAGTGGACCTAGAGACGGAGGATCTAGACACGAAAATTTGTGATCTCATGGCCTCTGCTCGTAAGTCTCGTAGGAGCCGGAAATCAAAAGAAAAGAATAGGTTACTATGAAGGGTTTTTTCTGGAATAGCAGAGGTCTTTCAGACTTGGCTAAATTTAGGTATATTTCAGAGGCTGTTAAAGCTAATAGGTTGGAATTCATTGCGGTATTGGAGACAGGGCGGCAAGATATGTCCAAATCGAATCTAGCACGGCTTTCTGGAGGTGTGGATTTCGTTTGGCACTGTCTTCCCCCTAGGGGTAGATCAGGTGGGATTCTTTTAGGGATTAATTCCGTGTGTTTTGATCTGCTTCTTATTGAGGAAGGGGAATTTTTTATCAAATTTCATTTAAGAAATAAGAGCGACAAATTTAAGTGGATTTTAATGGCAGTCTACGGTCCAGCTCAGGATGACTTTAAAGCAGCATTTCTGGCTGAACTAGTGAGGTCTTGCCAACAAAATTGTTTACCTACTCTTATTAGAGGGGATTTTAATATTATGCGGAGAAGTACAGACAAGAATAATAACAGATTCAATTCTCGTTGGCCTTTCTTATTCAATGTTGTAATTGATAGTTTTGATTTGAGAGAGATTGATCTCACGGGTCGTCAGTTTACCTGGGTGAACTCATTACCCAATCCAACCTATGAGAAGTTAGATAGGGTTCTTATGACTACCGAGTGGGAGTTTAAATTCCCACATGTTTCTGTTCAGGCGTTGGATAGAGGCATTTCGGATCATACCCCTCTTTTGTTAGATACTGGAGTTCCAGCTTTCTCTGGATATGCTAAACAGTTCAGATTTGAGCTTAGTTGGTTTAACCAAGAAGACTTCTATGACAGGGTGGTCGAAATTTGGAATAAACCGGTACGAGGAAATAACTCTGTACAACGGTGAAATCGCAAAATGGGAGCATTGCGTAGATTTCTTCGGGGTTGGGCTCAGAATAACATAGGTGTTTATAAGAAAAGGAAAAGAGAACTCCAAGAAAGAATTTCAGAGCTAGATATTGCTGCTGAGGGCAGGGATTTATCTGCTCTCGAGCAAGAGAACCTTGCTCAGGCTCGAGATCAGTTGGCAAAGCTTCTCAGAGATGAAGAACTTAAATTTTATCAGCGAGCAAAAGTGAATGATGTTCTCTTGGGTGATAATAATACTAGGTATATTCAAATGGTTGCCAATGGCAAGCATCGAAAGAAAAGAATTTATTTTTTGAAGCATGAGGATACGAAGATTGAGGGCCAGGATAACCTTAAACGGTACATAACCAAGTTCTATAAAGATTTATTTGGGGATCCGGAGGAGAGTTTGTTAGCCCTTGATGAGGAAGTTAATCTGGATATTCCGAAAGTCTCCCAAGAGGAAAACGCTCTTCTTACTGCTCAGTTCACTGAGAACGAAGTTAGAGAAGTTGTTTTCCAAATGGAACACAATAAAGCTTGTGGTCTTGATGGTTTTCCTGCGGAATTTTATCAAAAATTCTGGGATACTATCAAAGGTGATCTTTTGTTGATGTTTCAGGAGTTCTTCTTGGGAGATTGCCCTATTTTTAATCTGAATTTTGGAATCATTACTCTTGTTCCTAAAGTACAGGAAGCTAATGTCATACAATAGTATAGACCGATATGCCTGCTTAATGTGAGTTTTAAGATTTTTACCAAAATTACTACAAACAGGTTGACTATGATTGCGGACAAGGCAGTTAGCCCTTCGCAGACAGCGTTTTTGAGGGGACGTAACATCTTAGAAGGGGTTGTCATACTGCATGAAACAATTCACGAGATGCATAGGAAAAAACTTAGTGGGGTTATTTTTAAAATTGATTTTGAGAAAGCATATGACAAAGTTAAATGGCCCTATCTGTTTCAGACTTTACGAATGAAAGGTTTCTCGTCTAAGTGGATTTCTTGGATTCGGTCCTTCATTTCGGGCGGTAGTGTGACGGTTAATGTTAACGATGATGTGGGCCCTTTTTTCCAAACAAGAAAAGGACTTCGTCAAGGTGATCCTTTATCACCGTTATTGTTTAATATTGTCGCCAATATGTTGGCTATGTTGATTAGTAGAGCTAAGGAGATGGGGCTAATTGCTGGAGTTGTACCTCAGCTTGTTGATGACGGTTTATCTATTTTACAATACGCCGATGACACAATTTTATTTATGGAACATGATCTGGATAAAGCCTGCAACATGAAGTTGTTGCTTTGTGCGTTTGAACAAGTTTTGGGTCTGAAAATAAATTTCCATAAAAGCGAATTATTCTGTTTGGGAGATGCTCAGGATTCACTAGATCAGTATATAGATTTGTTTGGCTGTAAACAAGGGGAATTTCCTCTGAAATATTTAGGAATTCCTATTCATTTTAAGAAATTGCGAAATTCAGATTGGAAATGAGTAGAAAAGCGATTTGAAAAGCGACTCAGCAGTTGGAAGGGGAAACATCTTTCAGTTGGAGGCAGACTAACACTCATCAATTCAGTGTTAAGTAGCCTTCCGATGTATATGATGTCCTTCTTTAGGATTCCTAGAGGAGTTCTTAAGAAGCTTGATTACTTCCGTTCTCGCTTCTTCTGGCAAGAGGATGAAGGTAAAAGGAAATATCGTCTTGCAAAATGGAATATTCTTTGTCAGCCCAAAGACCAAGGGGGACTTGGAATTCATGACTTAAATGTTAAGAACATTGCGCTTCTGAGTAAGTGGTTGTTTAAGCTTTTGTCAACAGATGGTACATGGTAGAAGCTCCTTAAAAATAAATACCTTGTGTCTAAATCGCTGGTACAAGTTGAGTGGAAACCAGAAGACTCGTATTTCTGGTCCAGTTTGATGAAGGTTAAACAGGATTTCCTTCATTTTGGTACTTTCAAAATAAATAACGGATCACAGGTGAGATTTTGGGAAGACAACTGGCTTGGCAATTGCGCTTTAAAGGATCAATATCCTGGGTTATATAGTGTCACAAGGACAAAATCCATAACTATTACCGATGTTTTCATGTCTTCTCAGCCAAATATTTCTTAGCGAAGGTCACTGATTGGAGCTAAGTTGGTGGAGTGGAATGATTTGCTTTCACGCATTGCCAATTTACATCTAACGCAGGATGACGACGAATTTCGCTGGAACTTGTGTCATTCTGGGCAATTCTCAGTGAAGTCTGATTACTTTGTGTTGATGAATTGTGATGTTCCTAATCTAAATAAGCGTTTATGGAAGTTAAAAGCCCCATTAAAAATCAAAGTGTTTCTATGGTATCTTAGAAGAGGAGTTATTCTGACTAAGGACAATCTGGCCAAACGGAATTGGCAAGGTAGTAAAACATGCTGTTTTTGTCATGAAACAGAGACGATTAGGCATTTGTTTTTTACTTGTCGATTTGCTCGTATGGTCTGGGGTTTTCTGTATCTCGCTTTTGGTATTGCTCGACCTTTCAGTGTTTCTAATATGTTTGGAAGTTGGCTCGGTAGCTTTGCGAAGGGTATTAAAAATGTTGTTCTACTAGGGGCCGCAACCATTTGTTGGTCTATTTGGTTAAACAGAAATGACATTGTCTTCCAAAACAAAACCAACTCATCTCCTTTGTAGGTTATTTATGCTACTTCCCATTGGCCAGACTTGGGCGTATTCTGTAAGTCGGATTTGCGAACTTTTTTGGTGAACGCTACGCTCCATTTGGTCCAGGTGGGCAAGGATTTCTTCTCCCAGGAGTATGGGTGGCGGTTTAATCTTCGAATTACTAGTCATTAGAGTGTGTGTTTTTTTGGTTTTTGGGCTGTGTGCTTCTTGTGAAGCAAAGGCCGGAAGACGTTTCAAGACATTGTATCTTCTCGATGTAATGACCTTGAGATTAATAAAATTCTTCCTTTATCAAAAAAAATCTGGTGGTGGTCTTCAAACTTGCAGTATTCATCCAGATGTACAGTACAGATCATTGTTGGCCGGGGCAATCAAGTGCCCCTTCCACTCAAGTTCTTCAGTAGAGATGCTAGACCGACGACATTGAAGTGGCAAATACTCAAATATCTCACGACCATGTGTTCTTTTTGCACAGGAGCAGGAGATTCCGGCTCATCTATTTATCGCTATTCGCTTGTGTATTGCTAGGGGCCTTGGTCGTTTGTTTTTGTGATTCAGTAACCTCATTTATGTTTTATTTTCATCTTTCCTTTTGACTCTGATGATCTTTGTCAGTTTTGTCGTTTTATTTCTTCATAATGCATTAACATGCAGTTCTCCAGCGTTTTTTGGGAAAAAATCTCTTGGAATCTTATATGTTAACTTTTTCCTTTTTAATCTATATCATAGCATGTCATCCTTGGACAGCCCAAAAGTAACGGAAAGTTAAGCTGACAAAGACCATGACGGACATGATGAAGGAGAAAAGGGAGGTTTGTTGGACAAGGTTTTCATCCAAGACATGCTGAAAAGATTGAAGAGGCACTGGAATCCACATACCTCACATCAGCCTTAAGAAGGCATAGTTTACCGTTAGAGTTCTTATCTCAAACCCAAATCCTGTCTCCATCCCTCTTTTTGACATTGAATACTTGATCGATTACACCATAAAGGGACACATGGATGTGGACACATGAAAATGCTTATAAGCAAGGAGGCATTCTTAAGAAAATTTTGGATAAAAAGACATTTACAAAAGTCTCTCTATTGGAAAACTTTAACCTCTGTAATCATCTGGTTGTGGTCTTCTAACTTCCAGTATTCATCCAGATAAACCGTACAGATCGTTGTTCACCGGGGCAATCAACTGCCCCTTGCACTCAAATTCAAGTTTTTTGTTTGCTGATTCTTCAATAGAGATTCTGGACCGACGACCATGTGTTCTTTTTTTGCACAGGAGCAGGAGATTCCGACTGATCTATTTCTCGTTTGTGCATTGCTAAGTGCCTTTTATTTTTGTGATTTTATAACCTCGTTTATGTTTTCTTTTCATCGTTCCTTTTGACTTTGATGATCTTTGTCAGTTGGACAAGGTTAAGGATTTCATCCAAGACATTGGTGAAAAGATTGAAGCCTACTGCTGATTCTACTGCTGATTGGACAAGGTTAAGGATTTCATCCAAAGCCTACTACTGATTCTACTGGAATCCACATACCTCACATCAGCCTCGACAAGGCACAGTTTACTGTTGGTGTTCTTATCGCAAACCCAAATCCTGTCTTCGTCCCTGTTTTTGACACTGAATACTTGATTGAAAGTGAAGAGATCTGAAACAATCCTTGATGCTAGAACCATACATGCTCACAGGGGCGAATCCAGCAAAAAATGTGATTGGGGTCAACACTAAGTCACTAACTTATAGCTTAGTCATATAATAGACAAATAACATGCACAGGCAAGAGAAAAAATTGTAGAAAAATATAGTTGATAACAAAAATAAATACTTTCTATAAAAATGGTTACCTCAATGGCTCTTTTATAGTTGTTCCTTTCGTTCTTTCATCTTCTGAAAAAGATCTATCACATCGCCGTTTGGAATTGTGGCTAGAAAACCTTGCTCCACAAAGCAAATTATGGAGTCATTCATAAACTGATCGCCCATACGATTGCGTAACACCGTCTTCACAATTTTCATCGCTGAAAAACACCTCTCAACTGATGCAGTTGCAATTGGTAGAACTAACACTAGCTTGAGGAGCTTATAAACTAAAGGAAAAGAAAGATGTTTCTTTGTATCCACCATCAATTTAGCAAGTTCAGAAATAGTGCTCAAATTGGCAAATCTTTCATCTGCTCTCACATTATCAATGTAGATAGGAAGCTCAAGACTAAGATCCTTCAGCTGCATTGAATTGAAATCATCTGGATAGGACTTAGCCAACTCCATTAAGCTCTCAAGGCTAAAAGCAAGAAACGAATCACTGGGACTGAAAGCAGCCATTTGTGTAAGCAAATTAGAATTAATCTCATTGAAACGATTATTAAACTCTAAAAGTTGCAAGTCCATGACAACATTCAAGCAATCGTATCTATAATGTTGATAGTTAGTACGATTGGTTTTTTGCCTTAGTTTATGTCTATCTATAAATCCTTCTCCCATATCCAACTTTAGAGTACCATGTTCATCACAAAAGGAGTATACTGTCTCCAATAGGGATTCCCAACCATTATTTCTAATTTGCTGAAATTTTTGTTTAGTTTTCTCCACCTCCAACATAGCCTCTAAGATATATTGATCTTTCCTTTGTAAACACAATGATAAAGCATTTGCATGTCCTAAGATAAGCAACATCAAATGCAAATGAAACACAAAGTCAAAATCCTTTAGATAATTTAAGAGTCCACGGGCTTGCCGGTTTTTCCCATCATTTGGGCCATCTTTTTCAATATATTGGAGCACTTCAATAATAGAAGGAAATAGATTGTTGATGCTCTTAAGGGTTTTATAGTGAGAATACCATCGAGTGTCTCCCGCCCTTTGAAGAGATTGCTCTTGATTTAATCCTGTTCCACTACTAAGTTGACCACTGCCAATGTTTTTTCTCACAGTCTCTTGTTGACTTTCTCTAATCATATCTTTCTGCTTGCAAGAAGCTCCAACTATATTAAGCAAAAGATTCACCATGTTAAAGAAGTCACTAATATCATCATTCTTTTTAGCTACTGCCACAATGACTAGCTGAAGTTGATGGGCAAAGCAATGAACGTAATATGTTGAGCTATTCTCTCTCATTATCAAAGCACTCAAGCCGTTAAACTCACCTCTCATGTTGCTTGCTCCATCATAACCTTGGCCTCTAATTTGTTTTATGCTCAATCCATACTTAAAAAAGAGATGATCAATATTAGATTTGAGACAAGAAGCTAATGTCTCTTTTACATGAACAACACCAATAAGTCTTTCTTTAATTAATCCATGCTTGTCAACATATCGCAAAACAACAACCATTTATTCCTTATCAAAAATATCAGCAGACTCATCGACCATCAAACAAAAGACATCACCACCAATTTCTTTTTAAAGCTGCTGGTGGAAGCTTTCTTTTTAAATATAGTTCCATAAATTTTTTACTACCTGTGATTCTCAAAACAAAGATAAAATTTTAGTGATTCTCAAAACACCCCTAAACTATCAAGATGAATTAATCAAGATGATTCGTATTGCACAATTACCAGTACCACGGACTTCAACTCTGATGGATCGAAACTATCTTCTGTTTTCTTTTTCCTGGTTTCAGCCTACAGCCTTGTGAAGAACTCATGTTAGTACTTGCCAATGCTAGTTTTGCATAGGAAGTGGTATAATGAGCTTAGCATAGGCTTCTTTTGTTATGTAATATTTGCAGAAGAAAGCTCGAATTGCCTCCCGACTCATCATTTTTTTATGACATTCACTGCTGCTCTCTGGATTATTGAACTACCATATTTTTCTGAATACAGTACCAAGCTAGTGAATTAGTGGAATGAAATGAACGGCTAGTAGCCAGATGCACCCATGTAACTGGAATTTCTTAGAGTAGAAACTTTCAACTTCAAATACCTACAGGCCAAAACCATTTGAACCATTACTGGAAGTAGTAGGGTGAAGTTCAAAACCATCTTAGTTTTTCATCTGGATATTTTGATCTTTTCCTCCTCTAGAAATGCTTTAGCAAGTATGTACTTTTGCTGGAAGCAGAGGCCACATATTTCAATCTACTCTTCTGGAAATGCTATAGCATACGATCTGCCTAGATACAGCAGGAATTGATACTATTTGTGAAAACTCACCCTTTCTTTGTTGGATATACTGCAGGATCTTGACTAATGTTCATCTTGTTCTCTTTCTTTTTCAGGAGAGTAAAATTCCTCTCCTTAGAAGGCTGCTCACTACTAGCAACTCGGGGTCTTGATTCTTGAATTGGTTATCACCTCATGGAAGGACCTGCAGAGCCTAGAAGTTGTTGTATGCAATAAAATCAAGGATGAAGACATCATCCCTGCCCTCTCACAGCTTTTCTCCAGTCTCAAAGAGCTGAAGTGGAGGCCTGACAACAAATCGCTCCTTGCTGCGAGCCTCGTAGGTACTGGGATGGGAAAGAAGGGCAGGGTATTTTTCAAAAGGGTATGAAGTCTGATAATCTTGGTGCTCTCCACCTTGACAAACGAAACGTCACGGAGGAACCTCCACCTAGGCATTTGGCAAACGAAACGTTCTGGTCACTTTTTTTTTCTTTTGCTCCACCTTGATTGGACACTAGACAGCCCGCTAGATAACAAGATGGGCTTTAATTGCAACACAACAATGACCGGCCAAAGAACATCAGGCCCATGATTGGGGTCATCAAAAATTACTTGGTATGGTCATATACTAATATACCTAGCTAATTACATGATCTTAATTAGAAGACACTAGTGTCAGTTGACACCATCCAAATACATTGGATCCGCCCCTGCATGCTCATGGTTCAGAGACTGTCAAAATTCCTTTAATACTCTTCTATGATGACATCAAGAGCGCATACGAGGATAGCAAGCCTGGAAAGCATCATTCCTTCTCCACATAGGTATCCCGGTTATTGGCAGGATTTCTATACCTTTGGACAAAACTGGTGAGGTCAAATCAGATGTTGATGTCGACAAGATCAAGTTTGAAAAATTCTCTCTCGGGGAAGCAAGAAATGACTTCGACTTGGGATGCAAACAGGAAATTACTGCGAACTTACCAATAAGCTTCAGGCCTAAGGATTTTGGTTTCACCATGTGGGATATGATTAGGGGAAGGGGCACGGATTACATCATAAAGGGACACATTGATGTGGACACAAGAAAATGCTTATAAGCAAGGAGAGTGGAACAAGTCACCTTAAGAAGGGGGATGATGATGATAATGACACGGTACCTTTTTTTCTATTACACTACTAGAAAATATCATATCACTATCAGTTCCAAACTAGCATCACTACAGTGATAGTCTGAACTCCTCTTACCATCTCCCCTTATACTTCTCAAGTACTATAAGATATATTTTCCTTTTATCCCTTTGTATCTGAAAGTTCCAACGATTATTTGGACATCTAAATGACTTCAAATAAAAAAGTTGTCAACCACAAAGTTGTAGACCTTCATAGAAAGACTATAGGGTTTAAATTCAACTGAACCAAGGGCGTGGACGGTATGCCAACCCTGAAATTTGTGGAATTTGCATTCTTCCTCAAATCTAACTACACAAACACTTAACCAAGGTTCACATTACTCATCACCTCATATGAGGAACACATGGGGATCCTCCACATAGTCTTAACACCTTCCTTCCTTTTTCCTCTTCATTCTGGAGCATCTATCCTATCTTTCAGCGTTGGCGTGTCCCCTTTCAGCATCGCCACTGCAACCATCATCTCCTTTTCTGATCTCCATTGCTGCCATCAATTCCTCCTCTGCGGCATCCCATTATTCCCTTTCTGTTTCAGAGGAGAAGAAATGGCATTGACCCTTAGACGCCCTTGATTACTTAGTAGGATGGTTTGGTCATGTACTCAAGCAAAGAGATCGACGAATGAGCTATATTCATGGCTTCTACAATTTTCCTGTCTCTCAGGGTGGGACTATGCATAGTTGAAGTAACTAAAAATGGTTAATAAATTTGAATGAACTTTTAATAATAATAGGATAGTCTTGATATTTCGAAAACATATACTTAATCATGTCATAATATTAAAACTGAAAACACAAATATATTTCCACTTGTTTTTTCTTACGTATTTAGAACAAGGGTTCAATACATAACCGATGGTTAAACATCCACAATTAGCCAACAAAACTACGAATGCTTCAAAAGAAGAATCAGAAGTATGTTTTGTAGCAACTCGAGCAAGAACTGATTCGCAGTGGTGGTGATGGTCACAACAAGGGCAAATAATTTAGGGAGCTAGCTAGATCTAGGACCCCCCTAGATAAGATCTATGCCATACTCGTAAGGCAAGCAAAGGGATGGGAATATAAACCTTGCTCTTTTTTGTGACATCAGCAAACAATTTTTGTCTACTCTCCATCATGAGTAAAAATGGGTCGGATAATTATTTGCATCCACGTTTTTAAGAAAGGCATGAGATATACTTATATTCAAGTGTGGATTGGTTGGATGTTTTCGAAAAGAAAAAGGGTTTGGATGAACATTGGATACAAATTTGAATATTCTATTTACTATAAAAAATCATAGTTGGATATCCACATATACAGCAAGTAGGTGATAATGATGAGGTATCCTTGCCTTGGTGACCACTCCATTCATCTGACACAGATTTGAATGAATTAATTCTAATTGTGTCAGATTTTCTCCCCTATAGCTTTGAAGGGCTTCCGAGGTTGCTTAGATTGCATGCAAGTCACAAGTCATACAATAAAGATGTGAAAACGTGATACGCGTATGTGTACGTATGTGTACATAGTCTAACATAGCCAACCATATGTATATCTAACTTTACCACCAACTTACACTAAAGTCCATATAAACGGGGACTTGTTAGATTCGATTGCTGTGGACGTCTCACGTCTGAATATTTGCTTTCCTTTCCTTTGTCTTTCCCTGCGGCGATTATTTCTTTCTTTCATATGTTCAACCAAAAATACAATCCTCACATGGACCGTGTTTTTGCTTTCTGTAAATGTGGATGCACTGGTTGATTCCTTTTGCAACGAACAGGAGAGTACGTAGAAAAATGGTGACCAAGCTTTATTGATTGCCGAAAAGTGGGAATCTTCTAATAAATCTGCATTTTGAGTTTTTTGATCTATGAATCATCCATTTTGGGGATGAGGGAACAGTATGAAAGAACCGTTACACTAGTTTCATCATTTCACTTAGTAGTGCGATCAAGGTCAAGGACATCATTCTGTTCAGCCTATGTCACGTACCTTTATATGTTGGAAAAAAATCCGTAAATGCACAAAGTCATTTCTCTTTTCAATTTTCCCTTCATATCTCATTTTTATTTACTTTGCCCCCTATAAGTTAAGTTGGCTTACAAATTCCACTCTCACCTAACTCATCAGCTTCAACTTCCCTTGTGGCACGTGTGACGCGTGACATCGACTCCAATGAATATCTGATCAACCCGGACACGGCCGCTCCTCACGCTCCCCCGCCCTTTCCCAGCTCCTCCATATCCTCACCGCGCTGCCTTATCTTCCCTCCACACGCCGCTCTCTTCCAAAACCTCTACCCTCGCGAGCCCTACGCTTTTCCTTCCAGCGCATCCCCCGACCCTCAGGGAATCTCGGTAAGCTTTGGTTTGAGTTTCGCTTCCCCAGACACAATTCTTGGCTAATCTCTGTGGTTCCATCCAATTCTGTCGCGAGTTTTTGCCTATATTGCTTGCGAGTTTGGTTAGTAGTAGTTTATCAATCTGTGATAGTTGAGTTAGTCATTTAGCAGATAATTTATGTGGAAGGTTTCGGTAGTGTGGTTTGATCCCTAATGTATTTCTCGCTTGTGTACCGCTAGGTGCCTTGGTCGTTTGTTTTGTGATTCTGTAATCTTGTTTATGTTTTTTTTTGGGAGCGAACTATTCTACGGTCAGCTGTAGCAACACGTGGAGATTGAGTGATGGACATGAGTCACGCAAGCAAGCATTATAGCCATTCTCAGCTTCCTGCGAATCAAAATTTATGCATGCATAGTGGGGTCATGTGGTTCTATGTTTGGATTTTGTGGTATGTTAGATCCATTTCCTTCCCCTTTTAACACAAAATATTGAAAAATTAACTCACGAAAACTTTCAACTCGAGAAATTTTAACTCGAAAAAATCAATTTGGAAAAATTCTAATCATGCAAATTCACTCAGAAAAATTTTACTCAAGAAATTTCAACTTAAGACTTTCAACTCACAAAAAATGAACCTGAGAAAATTTCAAGGTAATTTAAACTCGGGAAATTTCAACTTTAGAAAATTTTAACTCAAGAAATTTCAACCCAGAAAAATTCAACTCATGGAACTTCAACTAGAGAAATTTTAATTCGGAGAAATTCAAGTTACGAAAATTTCAAATCACGAAAATTCAACTCTAGAAAATTTTAACTCGAGAAATTTCAACTTAGAAAAATAATTCAACTCAAGAAAATTTTAAGTCCTAAATTTTGACTCAAGAAATTTCAACTCGAATTCGAGATAATTCTACTTGGATCCTAGAAACATTCATTCCAAAAATACTTGAAGAACGTTCAAATACAAAATCACAAAAAACTACAAGATAAAAGATGGTACAGATGATCCCGTCTAGATATGTGTAGCGTGCTGAGGATCCTAGCTAGAGCACCTGTCTTCAGGCTTTGGAATAAATGGTCCCACCTGCAGGCTTTGGGAAAAAGCTCAGCTGTTGTGTGCATTTCTCCAGCATTGGGAATTAAGTGGCTCTGATGATATTTGTCAGTTTTGTCATTTCATTTCTTCATAATGCATTAACATGCAGTTCTCCAGCATTTTTTTTAAAAATCTCTTGGAATCTAATTTGTTAAAATAAATTATAAATAATAGAAAGAATAGCTGACAAAGACCAGACGGCCATGATGATGGAGAAAAGGGAGGTTTGTTAGACAAGGTTAAGGATTTCATCCAAGACAATGGCGAAAAGATCAGCAGTGGAAAATGCCTATAGGCAAGGAGGATGGAACGATTGTGATGACGATGATGAACCATCTATTTGCTATTATTATTTTTATTTCGTGCAAGTGTATATGTCGCTACAATATAATAATCATGGTACATATTATTTGTCCTTACATTCTAGTGGGTCAGTTCTCAGTATGCTAGACCTAAACCGTATGTCCATAGCATTTGAGTAGTATACACACTTAGATACGTAAAGTAGGAGTACATAAGCTCTGAATTCTCTTGTTTGGAACAACATATACATTAGAAACTGTAGTGAATCCGTGCTACTATATTGCTGACCAGTTAGAGGCTTTACAAACTCATGAATCCTCTGTTAAGTAAACCGTCATAATATTAAAACTATCATAATTTTAAACTGATATTTTGAAAATAATATATAATAAACTGCCGTAATATATTTCCATTTGTTTTTGCTTAAGTATTTAGAACAAGGGCTCAATACATAACCCATCGTTAAACATGCATAGTTCACCAACGAAACTAAGAATGCTTTGAAAGAAGAATCATAAGTATGTTTTGCAGCAACTCGGAGAAAGAACTGATTTGCAGTGGTGGTGGTGGTGATCACAACAAGGCCAAAGAATTTAGAGAGCTAGCTAGATCTAGGACTACACTAGAGAAGATCTGCCAAAGAATTTAGAGAGCTAGCTAGATCTAGGACTACACTAGAGAAGATCTATGCCATACTCGTAAGAGAAGCAAAGGGATAGGAATCTAAACCATGCTCTTTTGTGCGACATCAGCACATAATTTTATGTCTGCTCTCCATCATGAGTGAGAGTGGGGCGGATAATTAGTTGCATCCACGTTTTTAGGAAAAGAAATTTTACAGCGCATTATACTAGTAGTATATAGTGTAAAGTACAAATTAAATTTAGCTATTGATTTGTTAAAGATATTTGTACGACTATACTACCAGAGGAAGTATAAATAAATTCTAGCTAATTTGATCTGTTGGATCGAAAAGAATGAATGGTCCATATTGAATTTAATGTACCGAAAAGACCCCTTTAAGAAAGACATGAATATGAATTCAAATATACCTATATTCAAGTGTGGATTTGATGTTTTTGAAAAGAAAAAGGGCTTGGATGAACATGGGATAATTCGAATATTTTATTTACTATAATAAATCATACTTGGAAATATATATACACATATACAGCAAGTAGGTGATAATGATGAGGTATCCATTTTGAGCCACTTTTGTAATTTGGGTGCCAAAATTTGAATTTTGTGTGAGGCCTTGGAGTTTCAAATGGCTCAGGTTTAGGAGTTTTTGAATTGAGTTCAATAAATTCTGAACGAAAACCAGGTTGGTAACAGCACAAAATGTATAAATTAGATAATAACATTAAATGTGAGGCTAGCATGTGGAGCCTAGGGCCAGCTAAACGTTTGCGCCACATTGATTGTAATACTGTGGCACTTTATCCCAAGTCTCGAATTTTTGCCGGTGATCACAGTAGTATGGCGGTAATTTCGAGGATTCTTGACTGTTTTGGGAGTGGTTGGGTTGAGGGTGTTAAGTGGGAGGGTATTTTCGGATTTTCCCACCTCCTCACCCACTTTTTCACCTAATCCTCCATCTCCCCTTGTGTGTGTGGCTGAGAAGGATTGGGTTGCCTGCCATTTTGTTTCCCAACACACAAAAATCCCGAGCTGCCCGAAGTCTCCCAGCGCCACCTGCCAGATCACTTGCGCCCCTACCGACGCCTCCTTGCTGGTCCCGCGCCACCGCGCCACCTGGCCGCAATTTCACGGCCCTTGTGGGCCCCGGCCCGCCGCCCTCGACCTTCCTCCACTGACCCGGCCATCGCCCGCTGCTGCAGGCTGCCCGTCTCGCTGGCGTCGCCCCATCCCGGCAAGAGCTCGGTCTCTCGCCTGGCAAGCATCTTCCCAAGACCTGCTCAAGGTCTCCCCCCTGCAGATGCCAAGACGTCCTGCCGTCGCCTCCTAGGCCTGCCCAAGATCCTCCCCACCGGCGCCTCCTTCCCCATGGCAGCGAGCCCTCCTCCCTCTTGCCTTCCTCTTGTGGTGAGTACTCAAGTGCGATTGAAAGGAGGGTTTGGTTTGTTGTGCATATCAAGTGTTTGATGAAATGTTGTTTCCTTTGAGTATTGGTATATGAGTACTCGTTTGACACTCTGCATTCTAAGCTTGACATGATATTTTACTTTGAGGCTCAGTACGATTTCGGCTGAGGAAACCGATTTGTGATGGGATTTTGATTGAAAGAACCATGACATCTCAGACTTTTGTGGGCATCTAAAGATATTCATATGTGCATGATTGTAAATGTGATTTCAGTTATGTTGTAGATATCTAGAGTCTAATTTAAGTAACTCTTTTGGTAATACAAATTCTCCTCAAGCTCTTGCCGTTCAAAGTTTGCGATATCAAAATTTAGCCTTGTTAGAGCATGCTTTGCCAGGGAGCTTATTCTATTAAGCCGTCACGGTTCCTCTACACTTTTAGGACATGCCAAATTGCTTTTGTTGGGGTCATTACATGCACCCTGTTTCTTCATACAAGATTACATCCTGTTGATGAGCAAAATGGGAATCTTTATATGTCTTGTCTATTCTTTTGGACTTGTGCATATGATGTTTAACGGTTTTACAGAGCTTCCCATTACTATTTCTTGACTTCCAGTGTTCTATAAGCAGAGAGACAATTTCTTTCATCCTGCATGGGCTTTCTCACTTCCCAATTGGATACTAAGAATTTCATATTCTTTTGTTGAAGCTGTAGTATGGTCATGTCTTGTCTACTACACAGTAGGCTTTACACCAACCGTTGACTGATTCTTTTGCTTTATGTTGTCTGTTATTCTCAGACATCAAATGGCCTTGGGTCTTTTCTCGGATGATGGGAGCTATTGCACGAGACATGACTATTGCTAATACTTTTGGATCTGCTTGCCTTGTTGGCAATTTTTATTAGGAGGTTTCATTGTTTTCTAAAGTTGTCCTGAGAAGAAGAAAAGAGACAACGACCTCGAGGGTGGCCGAACCTCTTGCTACCCATTCTTCCCGCGGTTAAAGGCAAGTACATCGTGGGGTTGGATAGGGCGTGAGTAGTAGGTGATACTTCTGTTTTATAATATGTGATACTTCTTGTTTTATAATAAATGATGCTTCTGTTTCATTTATTGCTCTGCAAAAGTTTAGATGAATTATGGTTGAGAGTGGGCGGTTATACTCGGCCGATATGGTTTTCTTATCTAATTTGTGATCCTCCTATGTTTAGTTGTGCACCGTGGTTTTGTGCGGTGATTATGTTCTAATCGACCAATTTATTCAAGCTGTAATTGTTGGTACATTATGGCAAGAATTAATGGGTAAAAACTATTTGAAGCAAATGGATCCGAAATGTGATTAAACTCTGCTCATGTGGCCTTGGAGATATCATCTTTCCGCTTTTTTAATAGTGTTTATTGCTAATAGGCCGATGAAATGGCTGTGAATGGAATATTCCTAAGACAAGTAATTTTCAGGAACAGAATGTGGTCACTCTCTGGTAGTTCCATCATCAGAGAGATGTGAAGGATACTTAGCAAACCCTGAACATCAGATGAAGGGATTCTATAGGAGGAATGGTGGGTGGCTTTTATCTTTTAGATATGGGGCAAGGTTTGGTCATATAGAAAAGCCTCTGACTAATATGAGGTTGCAATGGGTTCTGACTCTTGGTAATTAGGCCATTAGGTCTTTTGTGGGGTCATTTAATGCTTTTAGCCGATCGTACAATTTACATGGTCTCACCATTTGGGAGTATTGGCTGGTTCCAGTTTAGAACCAATCAGTGGAGTATGTGACCTGGTAATTTCTTCGATTCTTCACTTCTTTATTGTGGCCCGCCTTCGTCGTTTTGGCTGGCAATTTTACATGGTGTGGTGGGGAGAATTGTGCAGCTCAAGTAACTGAGCCTTACTGGCATTTTGCGACTGTATGTTGATGTTGGAAATGTTGTTCTGGGCAAACAAATAAAAACTCTCGCAATCGCCACTTTATGTTTCATTTCATTGAGAGTTATTAACTAATAATGTGTTAATCATATATATGTGTTCATTTTCATGGTAGCATTGCATGGTAAAGCTAATGGTGAATGGCAGCAGATGACCTTTGGGTTGAGGGTAAATTACTGAGTTAAGAATGGATCGGTCGTGAACTCGTTCAATGTTGCCTAATGAGGTATGTGAAAATCGTGAATAAGGTAGTTGATGAGGTAACTAATAGTGATTTCTTCTTTTTTGTTTGTTATACGTGTTAATGTAGTATTCCAAAATATGGACATGTTTATGGTTTACACATGATAATTGATATTGATATTGCCACTTTGTTGTACTTGCTGAGTCTTCGACTCACGTTTCTTTTTGTAAATGTGTGTAGGTTCCCTGAAGTCGGCATGCTGGGATGGGGAGTAGTAGCACATCACGGCTTATCATCGTAGTTCATTTTAGCCTTGTGTTTTCAAACTTAATGAGCTCATGGTTTGTAATAATTAATTTGTAGGAGTTATTTTGTGCTTGGTTGGTTCCTTTAGTTACTTATGATATTGTTATGTTAAATGCTATCTTCTGTCTGCTGAGTGGATGTCCTAGTTTTAGGGGAGGTGCTGCCGAAATTTCTAATAATCTTGGTATGTTGTTAAACAATTTAGTTGTATGGTTAAATTGTTTCTAGTGCCTTGTGCTATCTGTTGGGTTCGTGAGGGTGTAACATTCAGGGCACGGGGTGCCGGGGTGTTACATTGATGTTACTTTCCATCTCACTTGCTGATCTTTGTGGCACTAATTTGCCCCAAATATCAAATGCTGATAAATTCAATGCAATTATTAAGCTAATCATATGTGCTACGAATTTGAGCAGACATTTCATTGGAATCACGGGTATATTCAAATCACATTTTAAAGACGGATTTGGATGGAATTAAACTGTTATTTGCATGGAAAGATCTATCTTATCTACTAGTCTCCTATTGGACATGGGGTAATTCTATATGTCATATAATCTGCATGCAGCGTACATCCTCACATGCACACTTGCTCTGCATCGAAGCAAGCATCTATTGGCACCCAAACCTTGGCATTTACTCCATCATTACAAGCATATTTAAATATGGGTGCTTCAGGGCAAGACCACATATGCTCCATGTGCTGTGCTTGTGTATCCACCTGATTGAAATGAGGCCACTGATAAATGTAGAGGATGTTGGTAGGGAAAATCTGACGGGAAAACAAAGGTAACACGATGCAATTGTTGCTTTCATTTTGTTTACAAGAAAAAACTCTATAGCTTTTTGTGAAGTTGATGTGTGCATCCATTCTGCTTATTGTACATCAGATATATTATGTATTAACTAATCGAATTTTCCGTACAATTGTGCATGCAGCTAGATACTACAATGCGTATATTTATATCTAAACATAGAGTCATACTTGTTATACAATTCTAATGCTTATGATATTTCTTATATAATTATAACAGCTCTCATACTATACATGTTTAATCTACATCATCATAATGGACCCACCACAATCGATTTTGTAGATATTTTTCTTTTTACTCTGATTAATGTGGTCACTTTTAGCCTTTGAGAGTGAGCATTAAGCCTTATTTTTCTATCATTTTAATAATATGATAGATAGATTGCGATGAGGAATCCTTCTGCAGACAAACATTTCAGCAAAGCAACCTTTGATAAAAAAATGGGTTAGGGCTCTCTAGAAATGAAATATTGTACACGGTGGATCCCTAAGTAATAAAACTGTATAACATATATAAATTCAAACATGGTAGTGACCCGATTTCAAAACATTCTCTCTATCAATGAAAACATGACAATTGCCCATTAATTTCGTATGGTTAGACCTAGAGTTTTTAGCGGTTCTCGTCACAGCTTTGGATATGTGTAATATATTAAATTATTAAAATGATGCTAAAACAAACTTCCATGTTCACTTTTAGAGGCAAAAAATTCTCACGTTAATTAGAGAAAAAGAAGTTCTACTCGCTTATTTTAGTAGGTTCATATTATAACGTTGCAAATTAATCATATATATATATATATATAGGAAAATGATTTCATACTCCTAGGTGTACGTATTCCACCTTCATTATATATATATATATATATATATATATATATATATATATTAGAACTGTTATAGTTGTATAATTAAGAAGTACAAGTATACATTCAATCATAGATATTAGAGTTGTATAACAAATACTTTCAAGTTTTAAATGTATCACAGTATCTGTCACTTTGCGGGAAATTTGACTACTAGTTGATATTATATATTATACTGGGGGGAAAGCTCTGCAGTCTGCTGGCGGCCATCCTTGGATGGAACGTGAGCAGTGCCATTGTCTAGCCTTAGCTGGCCAGATCACCATATGATTGTATATCTGTCATCGGTAGCATGAACTACTGTATACAAACACTTGTAATAAGTTCCGAGATTCCATCTACTCTGGTAAATGGAATAGACAAGGAACAACTGTAATATGTTTGAATTTTGTGTGATGTAAAAGCTATGATTATGAGTAAACTATGATTATATTCCTTCTACTGATATACACGATTTGAGTGATTTTAGTATTTGTAATACACGATTTTAGGAATGAAACATTAGCATATATTGTTCTAAATAGCTAGCTATAGCTTTTTTTTGGACCCAAACATAAAGCTACCAAGCAATATTTCGTTATATTAACTATAAGCGCTATAGCTAGCAATAGCTCCGCTATATACGGTAACTTATAACCAGCAACAATTCCACTATCTTACAAAGGTACACATAGGCCAAAACATTGGTTGAGCCTATTTTGAAATTCAATATTACTGCAAAGCTCAAATGCATCTTTTATAATTCTAAACTATAGAAAAACCTAGTAAAAGACCTCATCTATCCCTTTTTCAATAATTCAGCATTCATATTTCTTAGTGATTAAGTACTTATTGTTAAGAACATTATGATATAGTTATCAGTTATGATTTTTGACATATATTAGCATGTTTGTTGATTCTGGACTTGACTCATATTTTTATTATAAAAATATTAATATCTTCTAAAGTACCATGGTTTAATGATTTGTTTGAAGGTGACTTATATTATATACATATTTAATTTTTTAATACTGCAAATGCGATGAATGATAGCTGCTGTAGCTTTTTTTGGGACCTTGCTGCAAAGCCACCAAAATCATGATTACCTTGAATATTAGTACGAAATTTGCATTACAAGTACCAAGTCACCCAAGTAATTGAAAAATATTAGCATCATTGAAACAAGTATTGGCACCACTAAAACAAGTGCCAAAGAAAACCATGAAAAATAGTGCTAACATACGGCTTGAGGGGTTATTTATATGCTAATTTAACTTATAGGGGCAAATAAATGATTATTAGATATAGGGGGCAAATTGAAAAAGTAGGTGACTTATAGGGTGTATGGATTTTTCCTTCTTTTTTTGGAAGCATCACTGACACTGCTCGTATAGGTTGCTCAAAGGAATTTATTAAAATAACAAGAAGCAGGACATGTTAGTTTTTAACTTGTCTTATGAAGTAAAAACATCATTCAAGCACCATAAGTTGAATTGAAACATCATTCAATAGAGACTTTTTTCTTTTTACTAAAGGTACTAAAATTTATATTGAGATTAAGTGGTACTAGAAGTTGATATTTCTGCCCTTTAAATTTTTTACATTGACACTATTTCAGTGTAAATTTTTATACCTCCCAAGGATGATAAAAAGTCTCCTTTCAAAAACCACAAAAGTTGAATTGAAACATCAACTCAAGCACCATATGATCGAAGAAAGAATATAGTGCTCGTAATTTACGCTTGGTGAGGAAAGATTCAGACATAAATTTTCTGTTCAATATACCTTTCTCTGGACTGAATTTTAGTAAGTGACGACACTTTGGTATGATACTGTTCATTCTTAATGGCCTTTCATCTTTCATCGCGGAAATATTTTGTTGGTTACCAATGTAGTTCGCTGTTATGGGTCGACCGAGCCCATTAACACGCAAACTAGAGCATTATCATGGGCATCATGGACCCTGGGCCGTACATGGCACATAAGGGAAAAGATTAGCAAGAATAGGCTAGAATCATTGCTTCCAAATTAGTTGCTTCCTTTGTTATCGTGTTAGGTCATTATCTCCTAGAGTTCAGGATTGAGATTGATATCTGCTATTGTCTAGGGATTGCTATCGTTAGTTACCTTTTGTTAGGGCCTTACCTCTATATAAAGAGAGGAGGCATATCAATGAGAGGCATCCAAGCAATGAGTAAACCAAGTCTCTAGCGGATCGGGCCGCCATCGATAATCGGCCGGTGGGCTCATGATACCAAGGCGCTAGCTTCGACAACACTCGTTTCGCCCACGTTAAGGGCCCTATCTCATCCCTCGCTATGTGCGGATCGTGCACGTAACAATTTGGTATCAGAGCCGACGATCCTCCTACCATGGTGACCATCAAAGATCGCATCTCCAACCTCCGCGCCTCACCGATCAAGGCCCAACGCTTCATCTCGTGCGAATTTTCCAAACTTCAACCTTGAGGACAAGGTTGATTCGCAGGGGATAATGTTATGGGTCGAAGCGAGCCATAACACCAGACGTGGTGCATGGCAAGATGTCATTAATTAGGATTAGAATAATTAGTTTCCTTATTATTTGGGTTTGTTTCCTTTTAAATTATTTCCATGTAATAGGGATTAGTTTCCTTAATACAAGAATAGGTTTCTTAGGGTCAAGTCTAGCCATCCTATAAAAGGGATGTCATGTATCACTTTATGCATCCAAGCAATGAGTAAACCAAGTCTCTAGTAGATCAGCGCCGCCATCGATAATCGACCGGTGGCTCAGACAGCCAAGGCGCTTAGCTTCGACAACACTCGTTTCGCCACGTTAAGGGCCCTATCTCATCCCCGCTATGCAGCGGATCGTGCACGTAAAATGTTGTGGGTCGAGCGAGCCATAACAATGTGACGTGGTGCATGGCAGATGTCATTAATTAGGATTAGAATAATTAGTTTCCTTATTATTTGGGTTTGTTTCCTTTTAAATTATTTCCATGTAATAGGGATTAGTTTCCTTAATACAAGAATAGGTTTCTTAGGGTCAAGTCTAACCATCCTATAAAAGGGATGTCATGTATCACTTTATGCATCCAAGCAATGAGTAAACCAAGTCTCTAGTAGATCGGCGCGCCATCGATAATCGCCGTGGGTTCGTGACACCAAGGTGCTAGCCGACAACAAGCTGCGTTTCGCCTCGTTAAGGGCCCTATCTCATCCTCATTGTGTGTGCGGATCGTGCACGAATATGCTTTGGTATCGAGCCGACGATCCTCCTACCACGGTGACCATCGAAGATCGTGATCTCCAACCTCCGCGCCTCGCCGATCAAGGCCCAACGCTTCATCTCGTGCGAATCTTCCAAACTTCAACCTTGAGGACAAGGTTGATTCGTGAGAGGGATAATGTTATGGGTCGACCGAGCCCATTAACACGCAAACTAGAGCATTATCATGGGCGTCATGGACCTGGGCCGTACATGGCACATAAGGGAAAAGATTAGCAAGAATGGCTAGAATCGATTGTTTCCAAATTAGTTGCTTCCTTTGTTATCGTGTTAGGTCATTATCTCCTAGAGTTCGTGGATTGAGATTGATATCTGCTATTGTCTAGGGATTGCTATCGTTAGTTACCTTATGTTAGGGCCTTACCTCTATATAAAGAGAGGAGGCATATCAATGAGAGGCATCCAAGCAATGAGTAAACCAAGTCTCTAGCAGATCAAAGGCCGCCATCGATAATCGGTCGGTGGCTCAAATGCAGCCAAGGCGCTTAGCCGACAATGCCTCGTTCGCCACGTTAAGGGCCCTATCTCATCCCCGCTATGTGTGCGGATCGTGCACGTAATATTCGCTTGAACATGGTAAGTTTGCATCTCTCTTGTTGTTTAGTGCTGTCGGGTTCAACAAGATCAGTATTGAAATGCCTTGTATGGTTCATGTATAGCCTCCTCTACTGCTGCTGCTACCTGACTGACAGACGGGACGGCGAAACCGGCAGTGTTGGGCTTGGCCACAAGGGAGGAGGTGGCGTGGCCCAGCCCGACGACGAGAGAGGAAGTCCCCCCATTCCCTCCCGATCTCCCTATTTTTACGTCCATCCCCCTCCCCCACCCTTCCTCATCCCTAATTAGATCCCCCATCATCTCTCCCCTCCTTCCACTCTTTCTTTCTCTCTCTCCATGTTTTTCGCCAGCTTTTAACGTTGTTCAGGTTTTGCCTCAGGTGTTGTTGCTTACCATCTTTTTAGTTATGCTTCGTGTGCATAGGTGTTTGATGATTTATTTCTTTTGCAGAGCAATTGGGTTGTTTCAGTATAAAGGCTAATTTGGTTCAGGAATCAAGATATTATTGTTAATGTAGCATATGATTCTCAATTTATTTTGATTTTGCATCAGATTTTTTCTGTTAGTTCCCTTCATTTAGCTAATACTTTGCCACTACGATTACAAGGATGAGACCTATAGGTAGGGGTGCAAACGGGTCGGATACGATCGGGTAGTAGATCATCCTGTATCCTAGTTCACGGTGCAGGCTGTAGGTTTATCAGTTTAATTAAAGATTTAATTAAACAATAAAAGCAATTAGGCAACAAAATAAAATGTAAGGGTTAGGAAAGTGCCGTCATCTCCAAGTAGCGAAAAGTACCGCCATCGAGGTACCCGACTTACCCAGACCTAGCGAGGCACTTCTAGCTAGTTTTGAGTTCTTCATTCGGTACTTTTGGACTTATCTGGTACGATATGCAGGTATCGTTATCGTTTTGAGAACAGAATGACCAAAATACCCCCAAGATGAGAAAGGAGCAGTAAAACCCTAGGGGCATCAAGGTCATTAGCCAAGAAGTGCCAAGGCTATAAAGCCATCCAAATGCCAGCCAATCCCAAGCCAGCTAGTCCACTTCTGTCTCCCATTTGCACATCCAAACCGAGTCCACAAGAGCACAACCGAAGCACTAGCCAAGCAACTAGTGTCTCCATATATTTCCCCAACACAAACACATCCCACAAGAACCAACCACTTCAGCTGAAGCCAGAAGGAAGAGGAGAAGACCAGGAGAGGGAGCATCTAGAAGAGAAGACAAGGAGCATCCAGAAGAGGAGGTGAGGAACCGACCCGAAGTCAAGTGGAGGCAACCCGAAGCCAGAAGAAGGTGACCAAAAGGCAACTCGATCCGAAGGGAACCGCAACTCTGCCTCATTGTCTTCCCAAGCAACAACCCTCCAGCCAGCTCTCCACTCCATCCAAACCCACCCAGGTACCATATAGCTACAGTACGGGCTTCCATGGGTAGAGGCTAGATCGGGGTAGGAGGTAGCCAATGGGGCTTGTTAGATGCTAGATCGGGTAGTCACCGAGGGTTCTCATTGGTCGGGACAACCATTAGAGTTAAGTGTAGTATCTATTCTTCCTACTTAGCTCAAAACCCCCAACCTCATCATAGAGCCCCTCATCCGAAACAACAAGCAACAAATCCTCAAAGCAAAATGCATAAAAATGAAAGGGGGTAGAAACCCTAGCTCGGTAGGAGGTAGCTGGCCTTGAGGAGAGCGAGGAGTAGGCGAGGTAGCTCGGCGGGTGGCGGTCATGGCGCAGGTGCGGGCGGAGACCATGCTGGCTAGGTGCTGCGCCGGCGAAGTGTGATGATCCAGAACCAAAGAGAATCGCTTGGCAAGCAGAAGAGCAAAAGAGATAGGGGAAAGGGAAGACAGGAGAAATGTGAGGAAGAAGAAGAACGTAGAGATGAAGACTCGTTCCATATCTTTTCTTGTTGTTTACTCCAACCGATTACAGGGCTTTATATAGCCAGCAGACAATTACTGAATTACTACCCGTTTACCACGTTACATCCACAGTAATTCACGACAACACTATTTATCGTCATCTGCGATTGTCCACCGTTGATTCTTTACCACTGTCATCTGCTCATTCCTTGACTCTTTCCAAGATGCGACGTCATTTGTTACTTCCCGCCCATTTCTCCATCCGCCGTCTGGGCACTCTGCATGACATTACCCCCCGCTGGAAAATCTGCTTGACCCCAAGCACGGGCTGTAGGAAAAGTGGTGTGAACGACATTGAGATCCTCCCAAGTCGCCATTTCAGCCGGAATCCCAATCCATTTCAGCAGAACTTGCGGAATAGCAGAATTTCCTTTCTTCACCATACGTCGATCTAAAATAGCTTCTGGTTCAACAGAATCCAGATTGAGGTCCGCCACAGCCGGCAACTGATGGAACACCGGAGTAAAGTCTGGGATGAATTGCTTGAGTTGGGAAACATGGAAAACAGGGTGGACTTGACTCCCCGGCGGTAATTCCAGTTTATAAGCAGCTAACCCAATACGCTCCAAAATACGATAAGGGCCGAAGTATTTGAAAGCCAACTTAGGAAAAGGACGATTTACCACAGAAGATTGAGCGTAGGGTTGCAGCTTGAGATACACTTGCTCACCAACCTGAAATTGACGATCAACCCGGTTGCGATTAGCCTGCAACTTGATACGGTTTTGTGCTACTTTCAAGTGGTTCTTGAGGAAGGTCGCCTGAACCTGACGCTCTTGCAACAACTCAGTGATTGTCGGGTGCATGCCCGACTCTTCTTTAAGCATGGCACCATACCTCGGCTCAACACCATAGAGTGCTTTAAATGGAGAACAACCCAAAGAAGTATGGTAAGCAGTGTTGTACCAAAACTAGGCCATAGCTAGCCATCGGCGCCACTTGACAGGAGAGGAATGCACAGCACACCGTAAATACATCTCTAAGCATTGGTTGACGCACTCCGTTTGACCATCCGTTTGTGGATGGTAGGCGGTGCTAAAGTTCAATTTGATGTCCATAGCTGTAAACAATTCCTTCCAAAACAAACTCGTGAAAATTTTATCCCGATCCGACACAATACTGTGCGGCATGCCATGAAGCTTCACCACATGGTCCAAGAAGAGCCAAGCCACCTGAGGAGCAGTGAACGGATGCTTCAACGGAATAAAATGAGTATACTTGGAATAGCGATCCACAACCACCAAAATCGTATTGCATCCGTCAGAAGAGGGCAACCCTTCGATGAAATCTATTGTAAGATCAGCCCATGCCTTAGCTGGTACCGACAACGGTTGAAGCAGGCTTGGCAGCTTGGTGTGTTCATGTTTGGCTTGCTGACAGACCGAGCATTTATTAACCACATTAATCACGTCCCGTTTGAGCCCCGACCATGCAAACAGCTTCTTCACACGCTGATAAGTCGCAGAGATGCCGGAGTGACCGCCAACAGCGCGGGCATGAAATATACTGATAAGCTTAGTTTGCAGGGCAGAATTTGCACCGATCTAGATGCGCCCTTTATGCCGAATTAAACCCTGATGTAACTAAAATCCTCGTTCATCCGAGCTATGAACAGCTAACGCTGCCAATAACTTCTGAGCGCTGGAATCCATGACATATGAGTTTAAAACCTCCTGAAGCCAGATGGGTTGGACTGAGGACAATGTGTGTAAAGTAAGGACTTGTCCCATGCGCGACAAAGCATCTGCTGCACAATTCTGAGACCCTTTCTTAAACTGGATACGGAACCGTAAACCCATGAGTTTGGCCATGGCTTTTTGCTGCAAGTCCGACAACAGCTGCTGTTCCCCAAGAAAACAAAGACTGCGATGATCAGTATGGATGACAAATTCATCGCGTTGCAAATACGGGCGCCAACGATCAATGGCCAAAATGACAACCAGGAACTCTTTGTCATAAATAGACAACTTCTGATGTGTTGAACTCAAGGCTTTGCTCAAATAGGCAATGGGGTGTCCATCCTGCATCAAGACCGCACCAATGCCATAATCACAAGCATCTGTTTCCACAACGAAAGTTTTCTGAAAATCCGGTAAAGCCAATACGGGTGTGTGAGCCATAGCCTGCTTCAATGCATCAAAAGCTTGGGTTGCCGACCCATCCCAATTAAAAGATTGCTTCTTCAACAAATTTGTAAGGGGACGCGACAGAAGACCATAATTCTTGACGAATTTACGGTAATAACCTGTGAGGCCCAAGAACCCGCGCAGTTCAGTGATATTCTTTGGTTGAGGCCAAGAGAGCATGGCTTGAGTCTTGGACGGATCAGTTGCCACTCCCTGTTGTGAAATGATATGACCCAAATAGGATAAGCTGTGTTTGGCAAATTCACATTTGGAGCGCTTGACAAAAAACTGATGATGCTGCAACACCGACAAGACAGTTTCCAAATGACTGACATGAGCATCCAAATCAGGACTATAGACTAGAATATCATCCATGAAGACCAATACAAATTTACGTAAATAAGGTGCAAGAATGGAATTCATAATGCATTGAAAAGTGGCAGGTGCATTCGTCAACCCGAAGGGCATCACTTTGAACTCAAAATGACTGTGATGCGTCTTGAATGCGGTCTTCTCAATATCCGAAGGAATCATGCGGATTTGATGATAACCCGCTCGCAAATCAAGCTTGGAAAAATACTTTGTGCCAACCAATTCATCCAACAATTCATCAATGATGGGCATAGGGAACTTGTTCTTAATGGTAAGACTATTCAGTTTGCGGTAGTCAACACAAAAACGCCAGCTACCATCTTTCTTGCGCACCAAAAGGACTGGAGAAGCAAATGGACTGGTGCTAGTTTGAATCAATCCCGTTTGCAACATTTGTGTGACTTGACGTTCTATCTCATCTTTTTGGACAGGGGAGTACCGATAAGGCCGACTATTGACTGGAATCGATCCTAGAATGAGAGATATTGCATGATCATATTGGCGAGAGGGTGGCAAAACTGAAGGTTCAACAAACACATCCACAAAACGATCAAGGATACATTGAAGAGCGTGTGGAAGTTCATCCTGAGGCAGCACTGTAGCTCGTTCAGCTGGTGCCAGAATAGTCCAGATATTATGGTTATTGCGCCAATGATACCATGCTTTAACGGATGAGGCTGCCAAAGTGTGTTGCTGCTTATCATCGACTCCCTGAAGTTTCACCCAAACACCATTATACTGAAATTCCACTGTGCGCTCGCGCCAATTGCAAGTCATGGGACTGTGAAGTTTCAACCAGTCCATACCAAGAATTGCATCGTACACACCCAATTCCAACACCTTCATGTCAGTCCAAAACGTGTGGCCTTGAGCCCACCATTCAAGCCAGGAAACCCGTTTGTCACAGCGTAAGGTCTCACCGCTGGCTACCTGAACTTGTAAAGCAGTAGTAGACTCGTGCGACATTGAAGTCTATCTAGACAAGCAGCGCTGAGAAAACTATGTGTGCTACCTGAGTCAATCAGAATCAGAAGCACTTGATTTCCCACTATGGCTTGAAGCCGTATGGTTTCATAATCTTCGGTGCCAGATACTGCATGTACTGACAACTGATACGTATCAAGAGCAGCCGCTTGATCTGCCTCTTCTAAAGCATGCAAAACATCATCTGTGAGCTGGGCAGAATAGTCTTGAATTTCCAATGCATGAACCTGTGCTGCCAGCAATTGTTTGCATTGATGATCTTTGTCAAACTTCTCACCACATTTGAAACACAAGCCACGAGCACATCGATACTCTCGCAACTGACGAGCGTGTGAAAGATCATCAGAAATCAGTTTGGGTGGACCTGCGGTATTGTCGGCACGGGAAGGACCACCATATCTCTGGAACTATGTAGTTTTTGGAAATTTCACCTTCAATGTAACCCACTTTTCCTCTTGAATCTGGGCTAACAAGAATGCCTTCCGAATAGAATCCGGCAACTGGATTTCCACATCATAGCGAAGTTCCTCTTTCAGTCCCAAAATGAAATGATGAATGAAGAATTCTTCTGTGCAAAATGGATTGTACGCCTTGACTTTATACATGAGATGCTCAAATTGGGTGTTATACTCAGAGACAGTGCCCTCTTGCTTAATCTAAATCAAGTCGCGAATAAATCGGCGAGAATCAAAAATGCCAAACTCCTTATCAACAGCCAGCATGAATTGCTCCCAACTACTCACAGGGTTTTCTTCCTGGTACATCTGCAACCACATGGCTGCGTTACCTTCCATGTGCATAGCCGCAGCCGTCACCCAGGGAGACTCATCAATGTTATACATCTTGAAGTACTGAAGACACCGATTCCTCCATATACGCGGTTCTTCGCCCGAAAACTGAGGGAATGATAATTTTGGAAGAGGAGTTTTCTTGTCGATGGGCCATGGTTCTGTTACCTGAGTGGAAGGAGAGCGCTCATATTTCGCCGCATCCATCCCAAACCGTAACGGGGGCAGAGGACACTTGCCCAAAAATCTTGCCGTCGGAGCCATCAATTCACCCGCGGGCTGTGCTGTTGGACGAGGCATGGGAGTTGGAGTTCGCAACCCCGCTCCATCTTCTGATCGAGGAAGATGTGATGCAGATGGAGGATCCTTCAGAGATCCCATCACCTTCTGAAACTGATCAAGCAATCCCATGATAACCGTATTATGCTCAGCAACCTGAGCTTGGATGAGCGGAATGTTCTCCACCGGTTTAATCTTCTCGACAATAATCTCAAGGCTTGCCTTCAACGATTCCCAACGCTCATCCATCTTTTCCCCTTGTTCTTCGGTCTGTTTGGAGATGTCCCCCATCGCATCCAGCACCAATTTGGTCTGCGCGGAGGGCTTCGGCGGCACCGTGACTGCTCACAACCGAGTGAACCAGAGTGGGGAAAAAAAATTATGCGGAAATGCTCAGAATCAATTGCTTGATTCCAAACCTTCCAACCCTGCTCCGGAATTTTACCACTCAAAGTCGGATCAGTTGTAACGCTGGCGGATCGCGAGGACCGAATGGCTCTGATACCAAGTGTGATGATCCAGAACCAAAGAGAATCGCCTGGCAAGCAGAAGAGCAAAAGAGATAGGGGAAAGGGAAGACAGGAGAAACGTGAGGAAGAAGAAGAACGTAGAGATGAAGACTCATTCCATATCTTTTCTTGTTGTTTACTCCAACCGATTACAGGGCTTTATATAGCCAGCAGACAATTACTGAATTACTACCCGTTTACCACGTTACATCCACAGTAATTCATGACAACACTATTTATCGTCATCCGCGATTGTCCACCGTTGATTCTTTACCACTATCATCTGCTCATTCCTTGACTCTTTCCAAGATGCGACGTCATTTGTTACTTCCCGCCCATTTCTCCATCCGCCGCCTGGGCACTCTGCATGACACGAAGCTGGGGCCAGGCGTAGGCGAGGCCGATCGAGAGGAGGCGCCAGGGGAGCTCCAGCTAGGAGAGGAGAGCCCGGAGAAGAGAGGCGCGGGGAGGAGCCGTAAGGCCAAAGCCGTGCCGAGAGGAGAGGCGAGTCGAGGGTAGGAGGAGCGGAATCGCCAGGAAGAAGTGAGGCAAGAGGAGATGTAACTGAGATTGAGGCCAGAGAAAAGAGGCCTCGGCTGAGTCGGCCGAAGGCCAGTAGAAGAAAAGAGAAAAGCCAAGAGAAAATAAAGGGGAAGAGAGAAAGAAAGAAAGAGAAAAGGAAATAAGAAAATAAGAGAAAAAAGAAGAGAAAAAGATAAGAGGGTAGAAAAATAAGTTTCGCCGCGAACCGCGTCGATTTTGGAATCGATTTGCGGATCGCATAAAAATCTGACAACTGGAACTAATAATTACTGCTCAACTAAAAATGGAACGACAGATCATAAAATCGGTTGGACACTAAGATAATTAAATCCAAGAATCCAAGTAATGGCCATAATAATAATGTTGTATTTTCATATCTCGACATGAATCAACTTGCCAATCCAAACCCGTCTTCGAGCAAGGGCGAACCATCAAATTTTATTCCAAGCAGTGTTCAAAAAGGCGGTAAAAGGCGCTGCCTAGGCGGCGCCTAGGCGCTAGGCGGTGGCCTCCGCCGCCTTGGCACACAAATCGTGTTTAGGCGGAGGAGCCGCCTGGGGGAGCTTGCATGGACGACAGTGAGTGTAGGCGGCACTGGCTAAAAAGGTGAGCGAGGTGGGCTCTAAGTAGGGGTGGACATTCAGGAGAGCTCAAGGAGCCAAGGAGGAGGACAAAGTGCCGAGGAACCGGGAGGAGGCGCCACCGCCAGGAGCTCGAGGAGATGGGGCAGGAGGGCAAGCGCACCGAGGAGGAGCCTTAGGCCCTTAGCCGACGGAATCGGGAGGTCTAGGAGTCACGGACTTGGGGAATTTGTTAACTATGTCTGCGTAAGTGCTAATCGATGTTCGGTTATTCAGCGATAAGAGCTTAGTCTCAGTGATTTGTGCAAACTAATTTGTTGCATTTAGTCTCAGTGATAAGAGCTTTCAATGTAGGAATGGGGTATAAATCAATAAATAGAGGATAGTTCTACTAAAATGTGGCTTTTGTTAGCTCGAAGATTAGTTATGGTTCAAAGTGTAGATTGTAGAAAGCACCAAGCAGTACAAAGTATTCAGAAAATTAAGTTTATTTAATAGCCGGTGCTTGTTTGCGATTTCCGCCTAGGCGCGCCTAGGTGCCGCCTAAGAGCTAGGCGCCAGGCAAGGCCTCCGCCCGCCTACCGCCTAGCGCTTTTTTGAACCTTGATTCCAAGCAAGATTCCCTTGAGCATCTTTAATTATATGTTTTTAATGTTTTCATATAAATGATTGTATCATCACTGCATTAAAAATTTAAATTTCAAAAGAATGGAATCTATAAAATGGAGATCGGATGGAAGATTGGTTGTGATATATTGATGGAAATGGTTTTTGTGGTATGGAAGCTGGTATAATGGTGTGGAATTGGTAAATTGGTATTGGTAATGTGGAAATTGGTTTGGAATCGATGGGTGTGTGTTAGGATATCCATAAATGGAGTCGTGGATGTGTTAATAGTAACTATGTTGGTGGGTAGAGGGCACAGGGGAAATGGTGGGGGGTACCCACGCCGGTGGTGCTCTCTACATGGGTTATAATATAAGGACATATCACCTACACTCTGGCAATGAGCCGTATTCTCAGTATCAACCATAGTGAGATGAATCGCTGTCAGAAAAGGTTGTCCTATGAAAGTACTATGATCTCCACATGGGTAAGTGTTTTATAGCCTGGTTGGGTATTACCGGATACCCAGTTTGATGGTGTATGAAATGTTGGAAGTGAAAGGTTGTGATTGTTGGAAATGAAATGTGTGAACGGAATGGTAGGGGCGGTATATTTGAAGCCCGGTGGAGTACTGTCGGAGGTACCAGAATACAACTGTATTTGTGGGCGGCGGGAAGGTATCCCCCTCGGAATACAGGGTTGGAGATCTAGTGCCGGAGTAGCGATAAACGTTTTGAAGCCTCAGAAATGGGGCCGCTATGGGTAAAGTGATACAAATCTGCGTAGAGTCAAAATCTTGAATTCAAGCCTGTCTCCTAGATTGGAGGCTACGGTAGTTCAATCTGTCTTATATACAGGTGTTAGCAGTCAATTTCTAATAATTAAAACTTCCAACCTTTAAAGAAACCTAAAAACCTAATTTTGCTAAACTCATATTTGGAGGAAAGGAATGGAATGAAGAAAAGAATCATCATAATGCATTCTACTATCTAATGCTTGCTGAGTACGTTGTACTCACTCTTGTACTCCCCCTTTTTCTAGAAGGAGATCCTGATGGATCAGCCTACAAGGTCGAGAATGAAGGCTACTCCTGGGATCAGTCCCAGGGTTATCAGGAAGATGGCACGGAAGGCTATTACTATTCCAACTACTACCAAGAATACTAGAAGTCTATCTATATAGGCCTTGTTGGGCCCCTAGTAGGTATATAATTTGTGCAGGCAGTAGCTATCCTCGTACAGGGAAGCGTTGTAAAATACTATGTAATGAACCTATAGTCCTGCGTGGCTAAGCAATGAATATATTTTTATGCAGCCTCTAATTATTTTTCTGTTGTAACACTCTGAACACGGCATAGTAGATGGTAAAGCATTGGCTTTCCAATATTTTGCCTGCGGCTATGCCGAGATTCGTGTAATTATCTTGGGGTGATGATAGTGTTACTGTCGCTACCTTAGGGTAATTATACGGGTCGCCACAAGTTCAATCTCCAATAAACTGATTTAGCATCAGAGTCTTATTCAGTTATGCCTTAAGAAACATTTGATTTATTTATTTGGTTTTGAAGGGTCCCTAAATTTTTTAAATTAGATTAATATTTCTTCTTTTTTCTTTGCATATTTATGTTTTTCTATGTGCAACAATAATCTTCTTATAAAACTGGTGCAGTAGAACATTTTATGTTAATTATCATTTGGTGGTGTTGATGCTTTGATGGATTGGTAGTTGGTTCCTGAATGCTAATGCATTTGTGCTTCATCAATAATCCACATATAGTGGCTCGATCTCCGGAAGGAAATCCAAATTTTAGGCATTGAAGTGCGGGAGGTAAAATTGATGGAAGGTTTTCGATGTTGAGTAATTAATTATCACTATGTGTTGGGAACAAGTTTCCCTATATATGTTTCAGAGGTACTATCATGTTTCCCTGGAGTAATCTAAGATTTAGGCGTGCTCCTATAGCATTAAGTAATTAACTTACATATAAAATAGTCAGGTGCACGCACAAACTTACAAATCCTTAGTACAATGAGCTTATTATACAATTTTGATGGGACTATCTGTTTGTTTGTAATCCAATTTGTTTGTAACTACAAGTTTTGCTGGAAGTATTAGGGGGATTATTAGGTGCAGTGGTGATGTCTAACAAAATTGGTAGGCACCCAGTCTATTAGCAGAATTGGATGGAAGTTTTCCCAAAGACAAAATGAGCTCTGTTATTTTGCTTACAAAAAATGTCGTTTGATCAATCTACAGCTTTGATCCTTATATGATCAGTTATTATTATTGATTAACAAGTTTTGGCGAGATCTTCCTACAGGACGCTCCCAGGCTAATAGTTCTGAACTGAGAATCAAATGTCTCATTACTCCTTTTCTTAGGAAGGATCTCTCTTTGTTTATGCAGTTTCTTTTATGTAAATCTACACGGATTTATGTGTCTCCACAGCAGTTTGTGTTTTCGGCTTTTTGCACACTAGTCATTGCTGAAACGGATAAGCATACAATTAATTTGGCGATGTTGGACAAATATATAGATCTGCAGTAAAATGACACTTAAAAAAATAATGAGGCATGCAAAGAGCAATAAGGATTTGTTGTTTCTTATTCGTTGCTAAACTCTTTGTGGTTTCAGTTCTGCTTTCTGTTCACTTTCCAGAGTAGAACTTACCCGTTATATATACTAATATACCGCTCGGTGATCAGTCTATGTAAATATATTGCCTGAATAGTATTATTGGGACGCATCAAGTACATCTTTTTATTACTAGCACCTCTGCTTTATCAAACAGATGGTGTTGCTGTTTCATTCACTGCATCTCTTGCCTGAAACTTTGGGACTGGTCATGTTAGGCACCAGCCTTATTAGTCCGAACTTGTGTAGAACTTTATCATATCGTGATAGCAATGGATACATCATGCAATGTACTTATCAGTACAGTGCAGATGATTATGTGACCCTTTTGGCTTGTCTTCAGTATTTTGCTCAACATTGGTATGATTTTTAACCTCTCAAATTATCTATTTGTTTTTCCCTTTTTGTTTTGGTACTGATGCCTTACTACTTCTTGCTACAGCAAATTCAATTCTGTACCCTGTAATTTGGCTACTTGGAGAGTTACTAGCTGCACCTTTCCGACTTGTAATTGCGCTAGCGAGTTTTGCAGCTTGCAGCAGACATTTTGATGATATTGTTGGTGTTCTGAGGCAGACCTTGTCAACATTAAGTTCATTATATCAAGTTAGATTTGCATCCATATCTCCTGGGCTATCTGAAACTACCATCTGTGCTCACTCTGGAAAGATCTTCTGTATCAGGTGACAGATATATCATGTTAGGATTTCTATGAAAGTTTTTTTTTTTAAAAAAAAAATAGGATATCTATGAAACTTACTTTGACTCTTTTTAGATTTTCCGCGCAATCTAGAACATTTTGCACGGTTTTGTTGCCTTCTTTTCGACATGCAATAGGCATCTTCTTTCTTGCCTCTATGTTGTGCTAAGGGGTGGATATTGAGCCAAATCCTCATTTTATTGAGCTTTTTCCGAAATTAACACAGTTTAATTTAATATCATTTTATTTATAGTTTGGGAGTATTTTTGGAATTGAACTAACGAGCTGAGCCAAAGCAAAATCCAATTTCATTCGAAATTGACTTGTTTCAATGTTAACCAATGAATAAGTGTAATTGGAGCAATTTTAAACCGAGCCAACGAGCCCCACTAACGAACTTTTTTTCCAGCCTATGCTAGAGTATTAGCATTGCTGCAGCGTTTGTTGCTTCAATCATGTTCTGTTAGTGCTATGCACGTCATACATGACCTTAATAATTTTTGTGTTCCAATTCATGTATAGATAAACAAAATCCATTTGCTATCTACCAATTCCTGCTGACAAATAACTAGACATGCTTCGCTATATGTGTGTAAAATAAAATTGATCTCATCGTACGATTTAGAGTCGCATTTTGCTGATATGTACCACATTCTTTTAGTATTCCGTTGCAACGGACGAATACCTTACTAGTTAATAGTAAAATGTAACTATTTGGAGAGGAAAAAAATTAGTTGGTACCTGTATGTTGTAATCGTGCATGCTTTTTGTATCATACAGATGACATGACATTAAGGACGTTTTTTTTTTCTGAATGCAGCTTCAACCTGAGTCCAGCTTATTTTGAACTCGATTACTCAACCAATGAATTCCATTAGCATAATAGTATATGTTGGCATTCTTTTCAGACTGGGAAGCAATTCCGAACTAGGCCTGGCCCAAGCATTGTCTACTGCAAAATATATAGGTTAATTGAGGTTAAGTACGATCTGATCAAGCATAGCTACGATTAACTCTACACATTTTCTAGCCTGTGAAAAAATATCTACATATATTATTCACCTCAGCTGCTAGCCTGCTACAATTCTCACGCGTCACTAATTGCTTAATTCTACTCGGAAGGCTCAATGTTCCCGACCACAAACAATAACTCACTAACGCTGGTTCTAAGCTACTTTTGAGAATCACCAATTGCATCACTGATAGTCGATTCAGCAAAGAAATCAGGAAGGAAGGACTAAAACAGGGGGGGGGGGGGTAATCAAGTGCACTCACCGGCGCGGCGTCGGCGGTGAGCTCCCAGGTGGGGCGGCGCTTCCGGGAGGAGCTATGCATCCGCGGGCGTTGTCCGGGAAATGCGCCACCGTCTGGTACCTGCGTCCCCTCCGGCCGGGCGGAGGACGCCGATTTGGGGGTGCTTCGCTGTTCGCAGAGAGTCTCAAAAAAAAAAAAAAAGAGTGGGCGACGGGATGCATCTTGAACTCTGGACGTCAGGCATATCAGATCGCCGTCAAACTTTGCCCATTCGACGCCGTTTAGGAATTGAACGTATACTCTGAAACAGAGATGGTTTTCCACTTACCTCTGCTACTTAGAGCATCTTCAACAGTTTCTAATAATTGAACTCTCAATAATTCTGGATTGGGAGTTTTCCAAAAGTTATTAGGCCCAAAAAAAGTAGGGGTGAAAACGGTCGGAAACGGTCGGAAAACACTAAAACCATTTTTGTTTTCATATTTTTTCTCGGAAACGATATCGGAATCGATAACTACGGAAACGAAAACGGCATCGGTAATTCGAAAATATCGGAAACGAAAATTCGATACAAAATATATATCGGTAACGATCGGAATCGAAAAAGAGACCGGTAACGTCGTAAGGACATGTACCACCAATTGACTTCAAAAAATTCACACAAATAGTACATCCACATAGAAATTAGTAATTAATAAATATTCACAAATTTATGATGAATGCACATCAAATTTTAGACTTGAATGACTACATTAGAGTTTTGTTTTATGATATTTAAAAATATCTATGATTGGTTAAATCATGAAAATGGGTGGAGATTGTAGCCCTCGTGATAAGCTTCAGATAGAGTCCAAAATCACCTAAATCGGAGTTCGGAGTAAAAAGTTATGGGCGTTTTAGTGACCGAAGGAGTGTGATTTGTGGGCTGGAATAATTCCGGTAATTACCGACGAATTTACCGATTTTTTCCGGATATCAAGGAAACGGTCGGAACCGATCAAAACCATTACCGTTATCGCTTCCGACAAAAATTACCGATTCCGATTCGAAAATTACCGATACCGACACGTCCGGTTGAAAATTTTCGAAAACGGTTTTCGGAATTTCGGGAATTACCGATACCGTTTTCACCCCTAAAAAAAGAACTATACTGCAACAGTTCCCAATTTTTTTCCCCAAAAATCTCTTCACAAGTATGTCTGCAGAATGAACAGCGATGAGCAAAGCCAAATCCAGTTCAGCATTGTTGCATACACCGATGCAAAAAAGCCGAAATGTCCAGGAGATCGATGCATCCAATACTGCAACAGATATAGATATTCGACACATCAAATTATCACTCCAAAGAAAAGAAGTTTTGCATTCACAGATAATATACATCAAAGTTATTCATTGTTCTTTTACCATGTTGAACTAGGATATATTGGATAATCGGTGAGCCTCTTCACAAGAAGAAACTCAAAACACATCCCAATCTCCATCTCCATATCGCAAACCGGCACCGATCTCCTCCTCCTCTCGATTCGATCCTTCGTCTCTAAACCATCCCGATCCCTATGTCCTCCTCTCAAGTCTCGATTCGACCCTCCATCTCTAATCCATCCCAATTCCCATCCCTTTCTCTCGATTTTAGCTTCGTGGTGGATGAAGCCAAGATTCGATGGATCCCGAAGGCCGCAGAATTAGAAAACTAGGAAACCAGAAGCTGCAAGTTACAATTTCAATTCAGGGCCATTCATGCATCAAATCACCGGGATATCTAGTATGCATAAATACCTCGTGGAGGTAGGACTCCATGCGCGGCTTGGCGAGGTCGGCGTGGAGCTGTGGGCCGATGTCCCTCCTTCTCCTCGATCATCCCCGACACGCCCGCTCGCAAGGCTGCCGCCCGCCACTCCATGGCCGGTGCGCCTAGACGGGGAGCGGATGGGGAGGGAGGAAGGGGGTCTTCGCTACCGCCGGCGAGCGGAGGGACATGGGGCTGGGCACGGCGGGGACGGGGGCATGTAGGAGGTAGGCGAGCGAAAGGATGATTGGGAGCGCCGAGACTGTGCGGAAAAATGAGGCCGCCGGGATGGTTTTTTGGGCGAGCGAAAATATTGGGACTAAGAATGAGGAGCTGTTGGAGTCTATTTTTTTTTCAATCAATCCTTAAATCATATTTTGGGAATGGTTTTTAGGCACTGTTGGAGATGCTCTTAAGCAGTAGGTAGTCTTCCGTTCTCTCGTCTCTCCTGTGCCATCTCACATGGCATTCCATCTCTTAGAATGAAAACCAACCAATAGAATATCCCGAGAAGCCAAGTTCCTAGACTAATTATTAACAAACTCTATCCCATCTCTTCAAATAAATTCATCCGACATTATCTATTCAAACAAATCCATCCCACAAATTAACTTACACATCGTGTCCTTTCCTACATCATACCTTTCCTAAAGTTGGAAAATTTCCCGGCTTCAGATCTGCGCAGTTTCAGAGTCTTACCCGAATCAGCCTCACGGGTGAGGTCTTGCCACCCTGTGATCTCGAAGAAGGGATGCCCCCTCCTCCTCAATGGAGCCACCCGGTTCCTGATGAAGTCCCGGGCGATGTCCCGACCAGTGAGCCTCAAGTTTGTGAGCTCACTGATCGTTATCAGCACCCGCTCCTCCTCAGCTTGCATAGGGGTATGTAGGGTTTTAACCTCCTGATATGGACTGGGCGTCCCGATCTTTCGATGAGAATAAGTAGCGTCGATTTGGTGGAGGACGAAGTTGGAGGCCCGACTACAACGAACCGACGTTGCGCCTTAGCGACCGGTACACCACCCTCCTGAAGGTTATTGATCTCGCGGAAGCGCGATCAACCTGACCACGAAGGTCCTTGTCCCTGCAAGCAATCGAAGAACCAGCAAGAACAAGAGATAACAAGCAACTCAATTGCGAATATGAATGTAGATTGGTTCTGAAGCAAGAACACTCGAAATTGGGGTTCCGATGAACAAGTAGACGGGCGGTCTAGTCGACAGGCGCGAGTACAAGCAGTAGCAATGGCTAACTTAATCAAACAAAACCCAAACCCTAATTATGGTGGCGGCTGGCTATTTATAGTCCAAGGGCATGCAGCACTAGGCCTTAACATGGGCCTAACTAATACAACTCGGATAAGAAGACCCGCAGCCCAAACTGACTCGGACAGGAAAAGTAGTCTCCATTGTTTTGCAGTTTCCCGTTGACTCGGAAGGAATTTTAAGGTGATTTCAGATCCGTTTGAAAGAGGACGAGAAGATCTTTCAATCCTATACTCGTGGGCCTCCAGAAGTGCTCTGGATCAAAAGTTATGAACATTTGAAGTCGACCATCTCTGGGAGTCCGAAGCTGATTCCAATTTGGTTTTCCCTCCGGACGCGAACTCCCTTGTGAATTGTAGGTCTTCCCCACGGTTCCTAAGAATAATCACATCATCACAAAAATTAAGTAGCATCCCATTCATTGTATCAATAATTGGAATACTGAGGAACGCCTTCACCTGGTAATTTAATTGACGTGCACGGGCTCGAGTGAGTGGTCCTTGAAGTGGTGGTGGTTCATCCTGGTGAGTGCTAGTGCTGGTTGTATCCGTTGTGGAGATGTCCTCATCATCCTCCCCCTCTTGAAATGGAGTCGTCCTCGACTCAAACTCATCTTCATCACCCATGTACGGCTTCAAATCAGCAACATTGAAAGAATTGCTTACACCGTAATTTGCAGGCAAATCAAGTTTGTATGCATTATCATTTATCTTAGCAAGAACTTTAAAAGGACCATCAGCTCTAGGCATCAATTTAGATTTTCGCAAATCAGGAAACCTATCTTTTCTCAAGTGCAACCAAACAAGATCGCTAGGTTCAAAAGTTAATTCCTTCCTACCCTGATTACCGGCAGCTCTATATTTAGCATTCATGCGCTCAATATTATCTTTAGTAGTCTCATGCAATTTCAGCACAAATTCAGCACGTTGAGCAAAGATCTAAATTTACTCTTCGAGAACATGGTAAAGGTAAAATATCAATGGGTGCACGAGGATTGAAACCATATACCACCTGGAAAGGAGTCATCTTGGTAGTAGAATGCAATGACCGGTTGTAGGCAAACTCCACATGAGGTAGGCACTCTTCCCACATCGTCAAATTTTTCTTCAAAATGGCTCTCAACATTGTAGACAACGTTCTGTTGACGACTTCCGTTTGGCCATCAGTTTAAGAGTGACATGTAGTAGAAAACAAGAGCTTGGTACCCAGTTTCTTCCAAAGCGTCCGCCAAAAATGACTCAAAAATTTAGCATCTCGGTCTGACACAATTGTGGAAGGCACTCCATGTAGGCGAACTATCTCCTGAAAAATAAATCAGCAATGTTTGTAGCATCATCGCTCTTATGACAAGGTATAAAATGTGCCATCTTAGAAAACCGATCCACGACAACAAATATACTATCCCTCCCCCTCTTTGTCCTAGGTAGGCCTAAAACAAAGTCCATTGAAATATCTTCCTATGGAACACTAGGAATAGGAAGAGGCATATATAAACCATGTGGGTTCAGTCGTGACTTAGCTTTATTGCAAGTAGAGCAGTGAGAGACATAGCGCTCCACATCGAGTCTCATCTTTGGCCAATAAAAATGGTTGGCCAATACATCCTCTGTCTTCTTCACACCAAAGTGGCCCATCAATCCTCCTCCATGCGCTTCCTGAATCAACAACAAACGAATAGACCCAGCTGGAATGCATAGCTTGTTAGCACGAAACACAAAACCATCATTAACAATGAACTTATTCCAGACTCTTTCTTCCTTACAATTTAGCAAAACATCTTTAAAATCAGCATCAAGCGCATATTGCTCTTTAATCGCTTTCCAAGCCAAAGATTTTAGAGTCTAGTTGTGAAAGCATAGTATATCGTCGAGATAAAGCATCAGAATAATATTATCCCTTCCTTCTTGTGTTTGATAACATAAGGAAAAGACTCAATGAATTCTACCCATGCGGCATGCCCTGCGGTTCAACTTATTTTGCTACGAATGTGCTTCAAAGATTCATGATCCGAGTGGATAACAAACTCTTTGGGCCACAAATAATGTTGCCAAGTCTCTAATGTTCGAACTAGTGCATACAATTCCTTATCATAAGTTGAATAGTTCAAACGAGGCCCAGATAATTTCTCACTGAAATAAGCAACGGGCTTACCTTCTTGGATTAGCACGCCTCCAATCCCAATACCACTAGCATCACACTCAAGTTCAAAAGTCTTACCAAAGACTGGGAGTTGGAGCAGTGGTGCATGAATGAGCTTCTCTTTCAACAAGTTAAAGGCATCTTCATGTCACTTGCTCCATTGGAAAACCACGCCTTTTTTGGACAACTCATTCAATGTGCAACAATCGAACTGAAATCTTTCACGGTTTAACGATAGAATCCTCGCAAGTCCAAGGAAGCTCCGACTGCAAGGACTGCTTTTAGAGTCGGCCAACTCAATTACCTCAACCTTGGCTTGATCAACTTCAATCCTCGTGGAGTAACAACATAGCCAAGAAAAGCAACTCGATCGGTGCAAAATGTGCACTTCTCAAGGTTACCAAACAAACGTGCATCTCGTAAAGCATCAAAAACAGCACGCAAATGAGCAAGATGTGCATCTAATGATTTGCTATAGATCAAGATATCATCAAAGTACACCACCACAAATCTACCAATGAAAGCACGCAAAACTTCGTTCATTAGTCTCATGAAAGTGCTAGGTGCGTTAGTCAATCCAAAAGGCATCACTAACCACTCATATAGACCGAACTTAGTTTTGAAAGCTGTTTTCCATTCATCACCTAATTTTATGCGGATCTGGTGGTAACCACTACGCAAATCAACCTTAGAGAACACAGTAGAGCCACTTAATTCATCAAGCATATCATCTAACCTAGGAATAGGATGACGATATCTAATGGTAATATTATTGATTGCTCTACAATCCACACACATACGCCATGATTCATCCTTCTTAGGAACTAAAAGGACCGAACAAGACAAGGACTAAGAGATTCACGCGACGCACCCTTTGTCAAGCGTTCTTGCACTTGGCGTTGTATCTCCTTCGTTTTTTCGGATTAATCCTATATGGCGCCGATTGGGCAAAGATGCTCCAGAATGAGGTCAATCGATGCTCAATCCTCGAATTGGTGGCAAACCTGAAGGAACGTCCTTGGGAAAAACATCAACATACTTCTGCAAAAGGTTAGTCACAGCAGGAGGCAAGGCAGCAGGTATCTCTTCAATTGAGAACAAGACATCATGGCAAACTAAAGTATAGCAAACAGAGTTATCAACATCTAGTTCCTTCACATCAGATTTGGTAGCGAGAAAACATGCTCCTTTCAACTTAATCTCATTTTTGTTTTCACCAACAGAACTAGTTGTTCTCCTTTTAGTATTTGCTTCAATCTTTTGCTTACTAGCTCTAGCAGTGTCCTCTTTAATTATGGAATCAGAAGTCATAGGATGCAATACAATCTTCTTTCCCTTATGCACAAAAGAATACTGGTTGGTTCTACCATCATGCACAGAACTTTTATCATATTGCCAAGGTCTACCTAACAATATAGAACATGCTTGCATAGGTACGACATCACATTCAGCAAAATCATGATAGGAACCAATAGCAAATTGTACTCTCACCAAGCGTGTTACCTTAACCTTACCAATGCTGTTGAACCATTGAACATAGTAGGGTTGGGGGTGCGGTCTTGTCTCCAATGAAAGCTTCACCATGTCCAAGCTTGCAAGGTTGTTGCAACTTCCTCCGTCAATGATCACACGACATGATCGCTCCTTGACGACACACTTGGTTTGGAACAGGTTGTGCCGCTGATTTTGGTCGGCCTTTCCAATCTGGACACTCAATACACGTTGTACAATGAGGCTCTCAAAATGGTCAGCATGGTTGGCCTCAATGTGGTCTTCCTGGTCATGATCATCTTCGCTCCCTGCATTGTCAGCTGCAAGCATAGCATATGTTTCTTCATCCAAATCACTAGTAGAAGAAAACTCACCATTGTCTCACACAATCAGCACATGCTTGCTAGGACATTGACTCCTCATGTGACCATACCCTTTGCATTGATGACATTGCACATCCCTCGTTCTCCCAAATGGGCAATCAAGCAGAGCTCTGGCGGCTCGTGCCGTTTTTGTTACCTCCGAAGCTTTGGCAGTCGGCGTGGCAGATGGAGGTCGGTTCTTGTTGATGTTGGAGGATGGTGCGGTCGGTTGCCTTGTGGTGGTCGATGGGGCTCGTGTTGACCAAGTGTTAGCACGACCTGCAGAAACATTAGTTCTCGTGCTAGACCATTTGCGTCGTCCCTGCACTTCTCGTTCAGCATGGCAAGCAAGATGAAACAAGCGGGTGATTGAATTATATTCCTTGTAGCTAAGAATGTCATAAATCTCACGGTTCAGTCCACCCATAAATCTAGCCATAGCAGCCTCCTCAGACTCCTCTATACCACAGCGCAACATGCCCATTTGTAATTCCTGATAGTATTCCTCTACACTCTTGCTATCTTGCCTAAGCAACTGAAGCTTATTCAACAAATCACGCTGGTAATAAGAGGGAACAAATCTAGCTCGCATGATTCTTTTCAAATCAACCCAGTTTTGTGCGGCATCGGGATTCTTACGTCGAAACTCACTCCACTAAATGTAGCAAAATCGGTGAACTCACTAGTGGCAGCTCTAACTCTTTTGTTTTCGTGGATACTCATGACATGCAAATTTTTGTTCGACGCCTAATTCCCATGTGAGGTATGCATCCGGATCATATTTACCATCAAAAGGAGGCATGGTAAACTTAACCTTACCAAGCTTAATCATCATAGTCACGCACCTCATGCCGGTGGTGCAAAGGACCCATACCATGTCGATTGCGGTGAAGTTGACGCCTGCGTGGTCTTCCTCAAGTTCGAGTCAGCAGCGTAGTCGCCGACGCTCTCATCCACCTCGCTGCCCAACACACCATTATCAAGCAGGCCACAGGAGGTACTCGCCCATGTTCTAAAGGCGCCGCAAAACCTCCGCTGTTGGTATTGATGGTGCCAACAGAAACCTCCAAATTTGTCACCGCATTGGTGTCAATCTGAGCCTTCTCCACTGTCCCCACCGCCATTTACCACTTGCACATCACCATCGAGGCCCTCTCGCATGTAGCTTGACTTGGCGCCGAAATGTTGAATGATTCCCGAAAAGTAGGGGAATGCCTGTCCATCATTGCTTGCTGTTCTCGACATGGTTAGAAAACAAGAGAACAAACAATTGCGTGAAAGGGCACTGCTCTCAACTCTCAACTTGTATCACCAAGTTCTTACCAGTTCTTACCAAGCCTTAGCAGAGGTGTCGGCGATCGCAAGTCAAAATCTCGGAGAGGTAGTGTACCGATGCCAAACGCAAGAGCCCGGTAAGTTGTAGTTTTTTCGTGGAGCTATAGGTGGTCGCAAATGTAACAAAGGATAGCTCGTACCACAATAGTCACAACAAGTTGAATAAACGTTCCACGACAGTATGGTGCTGGTCCTAGCCTCAACCACACTAGAGACGCGAGCCTAATCACCAACGATACCACAGAAACGTTCTCAACACAAAGCAAACAGCTAGGGCTCCTTCTCTCTTTTTTTTTTGATTGATTTTTTTTGTGGGAGCCCCAAAACTGAAACACAGACTCACAAGGACACCAACAACACTCACCACGCACACCCCATTTTTTTGACAAGGGGTATAAAGGTAATTAAAAGATACTCTCTCTCTCTCTCTCACTCTCTGAACTTTGGTTTGCAATTGATCTAGTGCGGCTTTTGAAAATTGCACTTGCCTTTTTCTTCTCGGATACGCAGTCGGCAACCAGCCCAGGCGGTCGGCGAGCACTCAGGCGACCAGTTCACGCGGTGGGCGAGCACTCGAGCGAGCACTCCGCGCGATGGGCGAGCACTCGGGCGACCACTGCACGCGATGGCGAGCACTCGGCGACCAGGCCACGCGATGGGCGAGCAGTCTTCTGAGGGTACTCTTCTTCTTTTTTTTTGGATCTAATATCTACTAAGGACTCCGACTCAATTCCGAAACGCAACTGTGATCAAAACGTGACTCGAACTCGAAACTCTAAGGGTAGAAACTAAAGACCAGCAACTCAACTCGACGAAGCAACCGTGAATTCAACAAGCGGAGAACTACACAGTAAAAGCAAGGCACAAAAAGTCTTGGACAGAGGAATAAATCTTGTTTTTCTTTGTGGTGGGCCAATTTTCTGGACTCTAGGTAGAAAAATGCAAATTGATAGAAGATCTCACCGAGCAACCTTGAGCTCTGATACCACTTGATATGGATCAAGGCCCCGATCTTTCGATGAGAATAAGTAGCGCCGATTTGGTGGAGGACGGTTGGCGTCCGACTACAACGAACCGACGTTGCGCCTTAGCGACGGTACACCACCCTCCTCGAAGGTTATTGATCTCGCGGAAGCGCGACCAACCTGACCACGAAGGTCTTTGTCCTGCAAGCAATCGAAGAACCAGCAAGAACAAGAGATAACAAGCAACTCAATTGCGAATATGAATGTAGATTGGTTCTGAAGCAAGAACACTCGAAATTGGGGTTCCGATGAACAAGTAGACGGGCGGTCTAGTCGACACGCGCGAGTACAAGCAGTAGCAATGGCTAACTTAATCAAACAAAACCCAAACCCTAATTATGGTGGCGGCTGGCTATTTATAGTCCAAGGGCATGCAGCACCAGGCCTTAACATGGGCCTAACTAATACAACTCGGATTAGAAGACCCGCAGCCCAAACTGACTCGGACAGGAAAAATAGTCTCCATTGTTTTGCAGTTTCCCGTTGACTCGGAAGGAATTTTAAGGTGATTTCAGATCCGTTTGAAAGAGGACGAGCAGATCTTTCAATCCTGTACTCGTGGGCCTCCAGAAGTGCTCTGGATCAAAAGTTATGAACGTTTGAAGTTGACCATCTCTGGGAGTCCGAAGCTGATTCCAATTTGGTTTTCCCTCCGGACGCGAACTCCCTAGTGAATTGTAGGTCTTCCCCACGGTTCCTAAGAATAATCACATCATCACAAAAATTAAGTAGCATCCCATTCATTGTATCAATAATTGGAATACTGAGGAACGCCTTCACCTGGTAATTTAATTGACGTGCACGGGCTCGAGTGAGTGGTCCTTGAAGTGGTGGTGGTTCATCCTGGTGAGTGCTAGTGCTGGTTGTATCCGTTGTGGAGATGTCCTCATCACCTCCGGAGCCGCCGCTACGGTGTAGCGGAGAGTGCTTCCCTCCGTCTTCTTTATGTAGAACCAATGGTCGGTCCAGCCCAACACCGAGTCCTTAAGCGTGAGGCTCGGATACTCGTACGGTCAGTTAGACCGAAGACGAAAATAAATGCAACTAGCGGGATCCATCCGGTGTGGAACAAGGAATAAAAGTGGAAAAAAGCGCTCGTCGTGGGCACAGTGCCCACGTATCCCTCGCAAAGATGCAAGAAGATCGCCAAGATGAGAATAGAGTTAGGATTGAAATTGGAGATCTCGCACTCGCACTGAACGAGTACGGATTCGAGAAACTCACTCTTGGGTGTCCGCAGCTCATTGACGGAGTAAAACTCGTAGGTGACGATCTCTCCTTCCCACGGCACCGGAGCTTCCTCGCCGTCGGGAGTGCGCCACGACTCCTCGTCAAGGTAGCCGAGTTCCACGAACACTTAGAGCATTTCCTTGCTAATCTTGCTCGCTCCGAATTTCACCATGGATTCAATGGAGGAGGAGGATGCAAGCGCAGAAAAATAAGGGACTTGAGAATTCCTAAGGGCTCAGGTGCACAATGCAGGTGAAGTGTTTTTCACCGCCGCTGTCGCCTTCTTCATGAACAAGATGGAGGTACCCAATTCCATTGATCTTTTTACGTAGTACAAATTGTAGCTAAGGATCTGTATGTATTACGATGTAGCTGCCATTCATGTTTGTGCAACAGATGAACAGGAAGCGTTGAACTTTCTCTGCATCATTCCAGCTAAGAAGGGTAAGATGCCAATACCCAATGAGATTAGTTGGGTCATCAGACTTTCCAGGCACTCCTAATTTAAATTATAAATTTGTTCCATCTGAATCATAGGACTAAGCAGTTGCTGTGAGCAATTGTCACCTTCTGCAGGATGTCATTACTCTTAGATCCCAGGCTATGGCAAAATTTTCTTATTGTTAGCTTTAGCAGGATAGCTTGATTCAACACTAAAGGCAGTAAACCTTATCTGCAATAAGTAAATTCCCATGAAGTGTGTTCATGCAGACAGCTTGCTTTAAACATGTTGAGCTCAGGAATTAATGGGAAAGATTGAAAATAGATGTCAGGGATCATTACCTACAATAGGCTTAAGATGGATGAGTTTTATTCTGCAAAGATGTGCAGCATATGTCAGCCAAGAAGATGTGCATATAGCACAGATGACGGTCAGAGAGAGACTTTAATTCTCTGCTCAATGTCGAGAAATAGGATAGCACTGAGGTACCTGCTTATTGCTATATTGCACACAAACTGCTGAGTTATTATTAGTTATGCTTCTCATCTGCAGGAATGTTGGCAGAGCTTGCTATAAGGGGAAAATGTGCAAACATAAAGTCAGATTCCGATATCGACATCTTCATGAAGGCGAGTATAAATGAAATGCGCTGGAAAATTTAAACATAATACAGTATCGCTGTTCTACATGAGTACCTTAAAATAGTTAAGACTTAGAAATGCTCACCTGCGTACATTTTCCAAATTATGTCTCTTCATGAAGGCAAGTATAAATGAAATGCACTTGAAAATTTAAACATAATACAATATCACTGTACTACATGAGTACCTTAAAATAGTTAAAACTTAGAAATGCTCACCTACATACATTTTCCAAATTATATCGTAGTTCCAAACTGGTATACTGGTATGTTCACTTAGTAATGAAAAAGAGAACATTACTTGTTTCGTAACTTAAAAATATTTAGGCTGTATACCAAATATTAGTTGTAATCCTGCCTTGATTAGATGTAAACAGACCGAGTGTAGTATGGAGTGAAGTTAATTCAGTCAGTGTCTGTGCCGGACACGGAATAGTACCGAGTTCAGTTTGGAAAGTCGATTAGAGTTAATTTCGGGTATTGTAATCCGAGTATTTGTGTAATCGTAGATGCTATATAAAGTGAATAAAAGCCTCAGAAGAGGTAACACAAATTGATTGAAAAAGCTCTAGTTCTGTTTGCTAAGCAATGCGATGAAGTAGCTCGGTTGTCTGAATATCAAGGCAACAGAGTTGCAACTCGCGCCGAGAGTTTTCCTGGACAATCAGAGTGCTAAAGAAGACTTCGTATCTTTGCTCTGTCCTGGCTTAAGTCTTGACGCGATAGCGTAAAAACCTGATGATCTAATCATAACACTTGGTATTAGAGCAGCAGGTTAGTCTTTTTCTTCCACAAGGCTCTTGGCGATGATACCAGTGCAAGTAAAGGAAGCTGGCGGGGTGCTGAATGTATTTCTGATGCTGTCAGCTGCATCATATACGATTTGGGCGATCAAAGTAGAAGCTTTGATGGACGCCCAGGGAATTTGGGAAGCTATTGAGCCCAAGGCCGGCGTGGCTGTGGAAGAAAAGACCAACAAAAGAGCAAAGGCATTTTTGTTCCAGTGCATTCCGGAAGGTGTGCTCCTCCAAGTCGCCAAGAAGAAATCGGCGAAGGAAGTTTGGGACGCGCTAAAGACAAGGTTCTTAGGTGCAGATCGAGTACAAAAGGCAAGGCTTCAAACTTTGAAAAATGAATTTGAAATCTTGCGGATGAAAGATGATGAATCGGTGGATGAATTCGCTGGAAGATTAAGTTGCATGGCAGCCAAATACAGCAGTTTGGGCGCCGAGCTAGACGATGCAGCATTGGTGAAAAAATTGCTGGACTCAGTACCAGACAAATACATCCAATTGGTAGCATCTATTGAACAATTTTCAGACCTGGATCAAATGCCTTTTAAAGAAGCCATTGGACGCTTAAAAGCGTATGAAGAAAGAATTCGGAGCAGAGCTAGCTACAGCTCAGATCGAACCGAAGGCTGGTTGTTGCTGACTCAAACCGAAAGCTCAGCACAATAGAAGGCTGGCAACAGCAGGAATACTCCTCCAAACGGCAGAGGATTTGCATATAAGCACGAAGGAGGATCTCGAGGAAGCTGGCGCGGCAGAGACCGTGGGAGAGGCCAGGGTGGCACAGGCTACCAAGGAGGCCGGCATGACTCAGTTGAACACGGCAGACCCACCCGTGACAAAAGACATATAAAGTGTTTCAATTGTGACAAATATGGTCACTTTGCATCTGAATGTAGACTCCCAAAGTGCAAAGAAGAGGAAGCCAACCTTACAAAAACACAAGAAGATGATCCAGCGCTATTGTTAACAATGTGCAAGTTAGGCACAGAGAGTATGATCCTACTCAATGAAGATAAATTGGTCCTGGATACACTCATCAAGGATCAAAATGAAGATAGAGACGTCTGGTACGTAGACAATGGTGCAAGTAATCATATGACGGGACAGAGATCCCATTTTACTGAGCTTGATGAGAAAATCGTTGGACATGTCCGGTTTGGTGATGGTTCAACAGTTCAAATACATGGAAGAGGATCAATCTTGCTAAGATGCAAAAACGGTGAACACCGGCTGATCACAGAAGTCTATTACATACCAAGTCTGCGGAGCAATATTCTGAGCCTCGGACAAATCACCGAAGCTGAGAGCAAAGTGGTGCTCGATGGAGCACTGCTAAAGGTGTATGATCCAGAGGGGAAACTGCTCATGAAGGTCAGTCGGACTAACAACCGTTTGTACAAAATTAAGCTTCAAACTACCGAGCCAGTATGTCTCATGGCAAGCATCGACCAACCTGCCTGGTTACAGCATGCTCGACTGGGTCACCTGAACTTTCATGCCATGAGAGACATGGCGGTCAAAGGATTGGTGCAAGGGTGCCAGTATTGGAGCATATGACGCAACTATGCGAAGGATGTATACTTACGAAGCAAAGTAGGAAGCCTGTTCCGACACAAGCACAATACAGAGGAGAAGTACCACTGGAACTTATCCATGCCGATTTGTGTGGGCCAAGAACACCTTCAACCGCAGCAGGTAATCAATACTTCCTCCTCTTAGTGGATGACCACAGCCGATTCATGTGGTTGTATTTCCTCAAAACCAAAGATCAAGCATTTGATGCATTCAAAAAGTTCAAAGCTGTGACTGAGAATGAGAGCAAATGCAAAATCAAGTTCCTTAGGACAGACCGCGGTGGAGAATTTAATTCACACCAATTCACAAATTTCTGCGAAGAACAAGAAGTGCAGAGGCATCTAACTGCCCCTATACACCACAACAAAATGGAGTGGTAGAAAGAAGAAATCGGTCTGTGCTAACTGTTGCAAGGAGTCTGTTGAAAACAATGAAAGTACCTAGAGCACTGTGGGGAGAGGCAATGCGACAGGCAATGTATATTCTGAATCGACATCGATTTAAAGCAATAAAAGGAGCTACACCTTATGAGCTCGAAGGGTAGGAAACCCAACCTTGAGCAGATTCAGATCTTTGGGTGTAAGGTTTACGCCAAAGTGCCGGCGGCACATACTCAGAAATTGGACGATCGCAGCAAGTTGATGATCCATCTGGGGATCGAAGAAGGAAGCAAAGCATATTGTCTTCTCGATCCAGTAAGCAAGAAAAGTTGCATTAGCCGAGACGTGATTTTTGATGAGAAAGAAAAATGCAATTGGGATTGGCTAGCAGAAGAAAGTTCACCAGATTCATTGCTCAAGATCCGCGAAGAAGTGGGTGAGCAACATTTTATTGAAGCGCATCGCAGCAAATGATAGAAGAAGACACATCGAATGAAGGAAATGAAGAACTAGACGAATCCCCTTTGCAATCAAGTTCAGGTATGGGACCAACCTCTGCATCTCCAGTTGAAACAACACCAACACCGTCTCTGCAGAGTCCAGCAGGGGTGTTCTTCGAGTCCTCTCCAGAAACGCCACCTTTGAAGATGCGTTCACTTGCCAAAATGTATGAGGAAACAGAAGGGTTGCAAACATATGAAGCCCTACACCTAGCTGCATTGGAGGAACCAACCTCCTTCAAAGAAGCAGTAGGAGAAAAAGCCTGGAAGGACGCAATGCAACAAGAGGTTGAATCAATCCAGAAGAATAAGACTTGGACATTGACAGATTATCCGAGTGGAGTGAAACCAATCGGCCTCAAGTGGATTTACAAGCTAAAGAAGGATGCATCCGGTGCAATTGTGAAGCACAAAGCAAGACTTGTGGCCAAAGGATATGTGCAGCAGAAGGGGGTAGATTTCGAAGAAGTTTTCGCCCCAGTTGCAAGAATGGAGACAGTAAGGTTAATCCTGGCTCTAGCAGCTCAAAAGGGGTGGACAGTACATCACCTCGACGTAAAAACCGCTTTTCTAAACGGTGAACTCCAGGCAGAGGTCTATGTCACTCAGCCAGAAGGTTTCATATATGCAAGAATAATGAGAAGAAGGTATACAAGTTATCAAAGGCTCTTTATGGCTTGCGGCAAGCACCTAGAGCTTGGAATATTAAACTTGACAAAACCTTGAGAGAACTTGGGTTTCATAAGTGTCCTCAAGAACAAGCAGTCTACAAAAGAGAGTCAGGAGGCTTGCTAATCGTTGGAGTATATGTTGACGACTTGATAGTTACGGGAGCACACTACAAGAAACAGGAGAAAATTCGTGGGTTTTTTTAAATTCGTGGGTCAAAAAAAAACCCACGAATTTACAGAGTTAAATTCGTCGGTTTACAAAAAACCCACGTATTTAATTAAATTCGTGGGCCACAAAAAAACCCACGAATTTATAATTTAAATTCGTCGGTTTACGAATACCATCGATTTAATTAAATTGTGGGTCCAGATTGCCTACTTAATTTAAAAAGTTAACCCTAATCCCGCTTCTCTTCTCTCTTTCTCTCAGTCTCTCTCTCGATCTCTTCTCTCCTCTCACCACCCTTTCACCACATGCCTTGCGCTGCCTTCACCATGCCCGCTCCCCCCTGCCCGCCCGCTTGCCCTCGCCCGCCGCCGCCCGCCGCCTTCGCCGCCCTTTGCCTTGTGCCGCCGAGCGCCCTCCCGCCTCCTCTCCGCCTCATCGCCGCCCTCGCCGCCCACGCCACTTCCTTCCTTCTCCCTCAAACTTGAGCACCTCCTCGCCATGGCCACCTGAATCCACGCGACGGCGACCTCGCTGCCGCCACCTGCACACGCTGCACCGACGTTTCTCCATTGCTATCGCCTCCTCATGCGCTACCGTTCCACTGCCGCCGACGGCGACTGGGGCGTCCGGGCGAGGGTTTACGGCAGCGACACCGCCACGCTTAGGGCCGTGGGGCGTGGACGACGGTGGGCGCCAGGAGGCCTAGACCCACCCCTTACCGTGGAGCTCCTGGACCGCCGCCGTCGACTGTGAGCGCATTCTCCTGTTGTTGCGTGTCTCCAAGACAGAGCGGCAGTCAGGTAGCGACCAAGACGGCAATAGGTGGGTTCTAGGTGCTGTGACTTGTGTGCTGGATATGCGGCGGCGTGGGCCATGTCACACCGGCACCCGTGAGGCTTTTTAATGTCGCCGGTGAGGAGGTTCGGGAGTTCCATATCTTATATTGTGATCTTGAATTCTCGGTCATGCCAATATTACTTGATTAGATATCTGAAATGGAATAGTAGTGTCGCATTTAAGAGATTCCAATCGCTTGTTCCTCGAGAAACAATCAAGTTGCTCGAGGCACGATGTGGCGCGAGCATGCAGAGATATCTAAGTGGATCGATAGTTTCATTTTGAAGGTGGTTTTCATACTTTGCGCTTGATAATTAGATTCGAAAAGATGACAATTGACAATCCAAAGATCAGATATTAGATTTCATAAACACATTAATAAAGTGCTATCTTCCCAATTCATTTTCCGTGTAATATTATGTTGTTACTTTAGTGTGTAAGTGTACAAACAGATTTGTGAATTGACCAAGGTTGGCCATTTGGTTCAACTCTAGATTTCCTTGGTTCTTTCCTGTGTTATGTGCATCAAGCTAAAAAAAAGTGACATGTCATTTTCTTTTGTATAGACATTGATTTTGTGGTCAAATGGTAATACTTTTTCAGTAATAATCAATTAAAATACTCAAGATGCTGATATGCTAATGGGCTAATGGCTGTCCAGATGCATGTTTTCAACAAATGTTGTATCGTTGTTATAATGTATTCATTGTGCTTAATTGGATTTAACTTTTTGTTACATTTAGGTATAATATTGCACGGCTCTTACTCATGTTGGTCACAGGTAATGTATCCTAATCGTTTTGGCATTTTCTCAAATGATTGGAGATCAGCTTATTTATAAAATGGAAAATAAGAATAATTACCATATATTAGGATATTAATGTTCTCATGGTAGCATATTCTTTGCCACGGCTACCTTGAACTCATGGTTATACTCGCTGGAAGCTAAATTTTCGCTAAAACTTCTCAAGGACATCATTGGTAACGATAATGGCAAGTTACTGACCACATGCAAAAAGACAGTGATAATGCAAAGCTGATGGTATATGAGTACATCTCCTTTTAATTTTTTTCTCATAAGCATTCCAAATCATGGTAGATTCTCTACAGCTTAATGTGGCACAAGAAACAGATAGTGGGCTTAATCTGCAGAGAAGTTTGGCGTCAAAATTCACAAGGATAGCTCATAACTGTAGTTTAATGTGCCATAAGAAACAGATATAACCTTGGCCCTTTAGCTTGCATTTCTTTCAAAGTAATGTAAAGATGTTGCTGTGATTGTTGTTATCTCCACATGTTAATTAGTACTCCTTTCTGAATTTTACCCATGCCTATTCATATCAATATTTTCTGACCTATTTTTTATCCTCTCGCTAAATAAGCGATTTGGGCTGCTTCCGAAAAAATGTACACTTGGATGAATTTATCAATGCATTTGTGCTCACTAGAGATAACGGCTGAATGCTCTCTTATGTTTCGAGTGAAAGGATTAGCATCTGTGCTGATTGCATTAGATGGCTTTTTTGACTCTGCATTGGCTAGCTTTGGTTGACGTCAAATATTTTGTAATTTGGGAAGTTATTACTTCTGCCATGTATCATTTTTTTTGGTTCTGTGACGTCAAATCCTCTCTCTGTGTGTGTATAGAAAACTTAATTAATGCTTTATTTGTCCTTTTAGATATTCATGTCATAGGAAAAATCAGAAGTGTGCATTCAATGATTCAATATCAAATCTCAAGTCCATTATTACTGCATTCGATGTGGTGACAACGTGACATCATTCACGTGTTGGCAAGTAGCAGCTCCTTTCAGCATGTAAATGTCCTATAGATAGATGTTATCAAACAATGTGTTGAGCAGGTCTGGTGGATCACATCGTTTTTTTATTGTCTAATTTTGTTTTGTTTTGTTTCGGGCTCCATGTATCCTACGTGCGCTGCATGTACAACTTATTTCTACATCATCATTGCACTTCTCTAGTCTTATAGATGCTTGTTTTTATTCGTTGTATATGACGCCTTAATTTTTCTGTGATTTTAGCTCATTTGAATTTATAGTAGTCGATGTTCTGATGCTTTAATATTTACTTCAATCTTGTTCCCAATGCCTTGTTCTTTGATGTTGACGGAATATCTGACAGAACATGCATCTAGTGTAAGTTCAGCTCAATAGGTTGTAGTTATTTTGGTTAATTACTAATCATTCATATGAACTTTGTTTGTGCATGACATCATCTTTTGGTTCTTTATAGATATTTCTTCAGAATCGTCACAAAGTTGTTGGTGTGTAACTATGCTCGATGCCACATCACTTGCATTGCCATGAAGTCTTAGTTTTCGACGTGTGGATCTGTTATAGTAAATCCGACAGCTTTAACGAACATCTCTTAACATAATGATTAAATTAATGGGCTCATAGTTGTTAGATATCTAAGATCTGATTATGTCTTTCAAGTTGTTTATATGTGTTTCCTCATACATTGGTTTCATCTACCATTGCTTGTAATAGCAAGTTTTCACACCTTTTGGAAATTTCCTCCTTTCGCTTATGCACTTGGTACAAAGAAATGATTGTTGGTTAGCATAAATGGACCGACTCTTAACAGATGAAGTTGATGAAAGCGAAAAGGAATCGATAAATAATAAGATGATTAATTTAGTTGACATTTATTATTTTGCTCTGGATGCTCCAAAGACTGGGTTGTTTTCGGGTCAAACTAGATAGCACATAGCAATATAGTATGTGACTTTGATTCAGATCCATCATGGTCCACGTGTAACCATGTAAGTATAGGTTCAAAATGGATTGCATAAAGTGCCAATTATTGCTATGGACTTTGTAGAGGCTTGTATCTAGCTGTCGTGATGCTAAATAATATTATCATAAGTCAATTAGTTGATAGCAAGGAGATTCCTTGGTGTATGTTTTTTTGCGGTTTAGGGGTTTTATTGATTTTGGTTGGGTTTATTTCCTAGCTCACCCCAACTTGTATAGCGTTCTCCATATGGACAAGGGCCCAGTAAATCTGATGCTCATGTTTCAATATGAATTTCACAATTTTTAGGTGTGTATCAGAGGTTGGAAAGATGGCAACATCATCTGATGATTCCATGGTGAATATCTTGCAAATTTTGTTCCAATGCCACTTTGTTGAATACTACAAAAACTGGATCCATTTGTTTTGCTGTTACATCTATATGTTGTCTTATGTAGAAAGGAAAGGAGCAGGAATTCAGTTTGAAATAAACCGTTAAGTCTGTATCATGTATCAGGTTCGCGTATGGGATACCAAGAAGATGGATTGCACCAACATAAATGGACACTGCTATATTTTGGGTTCACACACTGCCCTGATAATGACGAGTATACTATTACACCTATAAATTGCATTTATTAGTTGGCACAGGGGATGGCAGAAGGAATTTCTATACCAGTGTTAAATAATACTGATGATAACTAGAGTTCAGATTTGAATTGGTTGGTTCTGGTTTTGCCCTCACTGACTCCCAACCCCACCAAATTTGAAGAGAATAAACCATCTCAACCCCACAAAAGATACAGCATATAAAATAGAACTGCGATAAGAGATGTGAATACCCTTTTTTGTTTATTCAATTTTGGGGGGTTCTTTCCCGTGAATATCATCATAAAAGTTTTGCTTTGATTTGTTTCAGAGGAAAGGGCAAAACTAGAAATTGTGCCAGTATTCATCACAGTTGATCCTGATAGAGACATTGTTGAGCAACGGCATGATTATGTTAAGGGTATGTAATTGACTCACCCTTTTGCAAACTTCCTGGCGGTGGTCCCTTTTGCAAAACTTTTCTGGCAGTGGAGGGTGGTTCATTTCACCAAATTCATTAATTTGTTTTTCTGCATGCATTAGCATCTATATATGTATCCTTGTCATTTGTTGAAAGAAAAATGTATGCATATTGTTAATTTGTTATATGCTGAGGTTGCTGCATCTGTTCATTTGATTTTCACTTATGTTGCCTCACTTGCCTGTTTGGCAGAGTTCCATCAAGATCTCATTGGACTAACTGGCACCTCAGATGAGATAAGGCAGTTTGCTCGTGCTTATCGAGTTTACTATATGAAGACAGAGGTGGATGGTTCTGACTACCCTTGTTGATCATTCAATTGTAATGTATGTGAACAATTTTACCAAATTTTTATTGTTTGATTTCTTTCCTTGATTTTAATTTTGTCTGTGGTTTTGCAATAGGTTGGAACTATATCTATTGAAACATCATTTTATTGTAATAGGGATGCCAATATGCTGATCAGATGCAGTATGGTGGGAAAATTATATTTTTGTAGAGTAGCTTTCATATGCCTTGACTTGATCCATTATTCATTGCGCATCTTTATTTTTATGCTGCTAGGCAGAGTTACAGAAGATGAGAGTTGAAATGGCTGGAATGAGAAGAGATGCAGAGCATTATTCTCGACAGGTGAACTAGTCTTGCAGTCGCTGGTGTTACTTTCATAATCCTAGCCAAAGCATACAGATGATTGTTACTATAGCCCAGCTTATTGCGAGAATCAGGTTACATTTATTTATGCAAATGTGTCTTGTTTTTAGGAGCACGTTGAGCTAGAGAAGAGATATCGTGAGCTTACTAACTTGCTGGTATGCAATGAATTAAATCAATTTTCTTTTGTATCCTTGACATTTTGATTAATAAGATATAATTTAATTATGTTTGCATCCTTGCCTCCAGTACCACAAGCAAACACAGTTAGAATCCATCGCCAGTGAAAAAGCTGCATTAGAGTTCCAATTGGAGAAATCGTTGAAGCAATTTCACGAAGTGCAGGTTCCTAATTTCTCTCCCTCCTTTTGTTTCTTTTGCTATAATTTCACTAAGTGCAGGTTTGCTTTCTAACTTAATCTGCATGTTCCTATACCAGGAAGAGAAGTCTGGCTGGAGGAGATCTTGGGAAGACCAAATTTCCTGGGTGTGTCCAGATTTGATTTCTAGTTTCTTTCCTTTAGTCTTTCCTTAATTTTAGCAAGAAATCAGAGAGATTAGATAGGATTGTAGAGGTGTTAATAGCATTAATGAGGAGATTATCTCATTCCTAAATTGTAGCAGGGCCATTATACCCTAGAATGTTGTTTGTCTGAAAGAGAGCACAGAACAATTTGTGTGTGATATCAATATGGATATATATATATATATTTTGTATAAATGTCTAATAAATTGTGAGCCATTTAAAACCCATTTAATTTAACAGCTTAAATTGTGGGTACCCAATTTAATTTAAATAAATTGGGTTTTTCAGCTCATTTAATTTAAGTTAAATTCGTGGGTTTTTTCAAGAGCCCACTTAATTTAATCGTTAAATTGTGGGTTTTTTCAGCCTCATTAATTCAAGTTAAATTGTGGGTTTTTCAGCCATTTAATTTAACTGATAAATTGTGGTTTTTTCAATTTCATTTAATTTATCAGATTAAATTCGTGGGTTTTTTCAAACCACATTTATTTAATGATAAATTCGTGGGTTTTTTCAAGAACTCCATTTATTTAACTTAAATTGTGGGTACCTACGAATTTAATTGATTAATTTCGTCGAGTTAAATTCGTGAACTAAATTGACGGTTTGCCCACTAATTTAACTTAAATTAGTGGGTTTTATTTCAAATTCGTGGGTTTTGGCCCACTAATTTTTCCCTCTTTCTTGTAGTGGCAAGTGAGGAAGAGATTGGAAAGTTCAAAGAACAAATGAGAAATGAATTTGAAATGAGTGACTTGGGACTTCTTACATACTATCTGGGCATAGAGGTAAAACGGGGGCATGGAGGAATCATCCTAAAGTAGACCTCATATGCAAAGCGTATTTTGGAACAGGCGGGAATGAGAGACTGTGATCCATCGAAGGTTCCAATGGAACAGAAGCTCCAGCTGGGAAAGGACGAAGAAGGAATGCCGGTAGATCCAACGGAGTATCGGCGCTTAATAGGCTGCCTGAGGTACCTGACACATACTCGCTCGGATCTGGCATGCTCGGTGGGAATGGTAAGCAGACATATGCAATCACCTAAGCAAAGTCACCTCCAGGGGGTTAAACATATTTTAAGGTATGTCAAAGGCACTGTCAACTTTGGCATTACATTCAGTGGTGAAGGACAGACCGAACTAGTTGGGTATAGCGACAACAACCTCACAAGTGACCCGGATGACAGAAGAAGCACGACCGGGCTGGTGTTCTACCTCGCCATAGGACCAATCGCGTGGAGCTCGCAAAAACAGAAAACTATCGCGTTATCGCCGTGCAAAGCAGAATTTATGGCAGCCACAGCTGCTGCGTGCCAGGCGGCTTGGTTAAGGAGTTTGCTCGCAGAACTGACAGCCAGCGTACCAAAACAAGTAGTGTTGCAGGTGGATAATAAGTTAGCAATCGCGCTAATGAAGAACCCAGTGTTCCATGGTAGAAGCAAGCATATAGATACCAAATATCACTTCATAAGAGAATGTGTTGACAATGGCATAATCACTATTGAGTTTGTCAGCACATATGAGCAATGTGCTAACGTACATACTAAGGCACTCAGGAAAATCAAATTTGAAGAGATGAGAGAACTACTGGGAGTTAGGAGCATCGCATGACAAAGTCAGGATTAAGGGGGAGAGTATTAGTTGTAATCCTGCCTTGATTAGATGTAAACAGACCGAGTGTAGTATGGAGTGAAGTTAATTCAGTCAGTGTCTGTGCCAAACATGGAATAGTACCGAGTTCAGTTTGGAAAGTCGATTAGAGTTAATTTCGGGTATTGTAATCCGAGTATTTGTGTAATCGTAGATGCTATATAAAGTGAATAAAAGCCTCAGAAGAGGTAACACAATTTGATTGAAAAAGCTCTACTTCTGTTTGCTAAGCAATGCGATGAAGTAGCTCAGTTGTCTGAATATCAAGGCAACAGAGTTGCAACTCGTGCCGAGAGTTTTCCTGGACAGTCAGAGTGCTGAAGAAGACTTCGTATCTTTGCTCTGTCCTGGCTTAAGTCTTCACGCGATAGCGTAAACACGTGATGATCTAATCCAACACCAAATACATATAGACTTAGACATCACATAATAAAAATAAGCCACATAAAGTGAAATCTGGTTTTAGAACATACAAATTTGCCTTCTATTTCATTAAAGAACTTAGTCTGTATTAATTTTGTAAGCAATATTGTGGCAATTGAATTTTATACTACATATGCATTTGCTTTCAACCTCCTGACGGATTTCTTCTATTGTTAATCCGTAATAGAAGGTTTAAGCATGCACATATATGTAATTTTTGGAATGTTGCAAATTTCGTCCTTTGAATTGACGTCACATATAGGAGGCTAATGTGGTAAATATTTCTGCCTACGCTATAGTCCTATTGTATAATTGAATTGCGTTGCCAATGGGTACTACAATATGCAACCATTTATTCCACTGTTCGTGCATATCAAAATGGACAGACTCTTCATGCACCGTAAGAGCTTAAGATGAGTTAGTAAGTTAGCTAATGTTTTTAGTTTGCTAACTGCAATGCCATACTGTTTACATGCTACCATCTTCCAGATTCAAACTTCACAATGGAAATATAAGGACCTAACAGTACAAGCAACACCTAATAGAAATTTTTGTTGCGTCAAGACCATATAGAATTTATAACTGAGTTGTAGTAAGTGATGACACTTTCCAATATTACATACCTTATAGCGCCTAGCATTCTCGCGCACCATCTTGACCAATCGTGTGACGCCATGGGATTAGCCCTTCGGGAGCCTTCGAGGCCGCACCCGAAGCCCCCGATGGTCCTCGTGTGCTTCGTCTGCCTCTCTCCTTTGACTGAAATTTTAGAAAATGACATTCAATTCATGTGCCTTTCAGCTCTTGTGTATGACATGTGGGTCCATCTAAGTATATGATAGTGGGCCAGGGTGTCAAATATCGGAAAAACGAATTTTAAAGGTGGCAAGTTCTGAAAACTCTCCTTTTCCGAGCGCTCCGCCGGCTTGACTGGCTTCGGGCTAGGCGGCGTTCAGGTTTCCGAGCGCACGGATTTGGCGGAAAATGGCAGGCGGCTCGCGGCGGCGACGGGATCATCGCCGGACGGCCTCGCCTTGCTTCCCCTTGGTGCCGTAGGCAGCATCATCTCCAGGCTCCACATCCACCGGGTGGTCCGCACCTCCACGCTCTCCCATGCGTGCCGTCGCCGCTGGGAGTTGCTCCCCTTCATCGAACTCATTTCTCTGGTGGTAAGTTCGATCTAGCCTACCATGGGTGAGAAACAGTTTTAGGTTTTCTCGAGATGCATGAAAGGCCGAGAAGTGCAGAGCATGTATGTTCTCATTTTCAGATCTTTAACCTTTTCTTAACGAAATTTCAGATGTCAAAGCCAGTCAGAATTGTGTCATTTGCATGACTGAATTAATGCATGCTTTGTAAAATGCCTTGCCGTAATTAGCTGTATGCTTTCTCAGGAAAGTTGCCTACGAATTTCTCAGGAAAGTTGCCTACGAATAATATGGATCAAGGTGGAAGAGTAGGAAATGGATTAGGCCATACTAAATCGGTGGGCTGCAACCAAATATCATGTGTTTTTCATAGGGCTTTTTCTAAAAAAACAAAAAGAGGACTAGATCGGTTCACTGGCAGGTGCTTGCAGAGGATCAAAGTTCGAAACCACCGGTGTTAAAAGCTATAGGTTTGTGTGATCTGTGCTTCCTCTTTTGCTTTACTTTGGTTGTTTTAATCTCTGCGTGGTGAGTCTTACCTACGTGTGCTCTCAAATTGGCCAGCTACAGTGAAGCACCATGTAGCATTCAATTGATACTTTAGTGACAGCGCTTTTCTATTTAGGCTACCTGATAGGCGTGTTATGTACCTAAACATCCATCGTTCGGCATGCCGTGTTTTCACACAGGCCTCTGTTTTCATGCATTGCAGCCACTTCATTATCAACTATTTTATATTTACAGCAAACGATTTAGGTATAGCAAAATAATTTCTGGAATGCAAGCCTTCCGTGCCCATAGTTTCCCTGTGGTCTGCAAACCATTTTTTTAATGTTTATGTTTATTAGGCCCTTCCAAATATACAACAATTCTTGAAGCATAGGCGCTCAAAAGAATTAGTTGCATGCCATTTCTTTCTGCAATCCATTATATTAACCATGGTAGATTAGGGGTAGCCTTTGTTATATAATTTAATTATTCATCTTTTTGTTTTGCCTCCAGGATGTTCTTAAAGATTATTGGACGTAAGTGTTGATTTGCATGTTTTCTTTAGAAGATAATAAGTATAGGCGACTGTGGCTGGATAACTTTGTTTTGATTTGTTTGATCATGGAATTTCTGTCGAAGGTAGACAAAATGTCACCTAGGTGGCAGTTAAGCTTTTGCTAAAGCATTTTTTATGCTTGCAGGTATTAAACTTTCATCCTTTCTATCACGTCTCTAATTTTTTCCCCATGATTAGCATTTACAGATATTTAGAATCCTGCGAAGAGAAAGGTGGAGACAAAGTTTTATTAAGAGGAAATTTTTGTTTTCTGTTTGTATTAGTTTTGGTGCAATGGATGACTAATTTCCTAGAGACAGATACATACAACGTGAAGATATGCCGAACAAGCACATTTTTCTTGCCTCCATACAGTCACTACGGTATCATGATCTTTTCGCTTTATTTTTCTTTTTGTGAAAAGCTGCATATGCCAGGTACCAGGCAACATATCCCTGCAGCAGCTACGGTTTTCACTACAGGAAAACGTGGTTGATTCGTCGGCCAACATTATTTTCGTCGGCCAAAGTGTTAGCCGTCGAAAATACGGTTGTAAATTCGTCGGCAATCACAAGCCGTCGAAAATATCTGTATATTTTCGTCACCACAGGTCGCCGTCGAAAATATATTTATAATTTCGTCGGCTAACTTAAATACCGTCGAAAATAGTAACTAAATTCGTCGGCTTTTGAAGCCGACGGAAATAATCGGTGCCCTAAAACCCCGTGACCGGCCCAAAAAAACCCTCGCTCGCTGCTATCTCCTTGCCGCCCCCGCTCACAGCAATACGCCGCCCTTGCACGCCGCTTCGCGCCGCCGCCCTTGCGCCACACACACGCCGCCGCCGCCGCCTCGCGCGCCAAGGCCACGCCGCACACGCCGCCGCCACGCCGCCACGCCGCCGCCGCCCGACGCCAAGACCGCCACGCCTTCTCCAAGGTACCTCCACCTCCTATCCCGAGCTTTGATTTGCTTGTTCATGCCATAGCTGATGAAGGGCAAAGAGAATAATTATGGTTTTGTTTAGAAACATGTATTAATTCATTATCAGTTCTTGTGTTCTTGTGTTCTCATTATCAGTTCTTGTGTTCTCCAAATGGTGGTGACTGGTGAATTGATGATCCAGCAATAGCTAATATTTCAATAATAAAATCCTAAATGTGTATATATATTTTTGCTAGAGGTTCTTGAAAATACTGAAACTCAAAAACAGAAAATGCTACCAACAGTCTTACAGTGTGCTGCCATACCCTGAGCCTGAGGAATTATTTTTACAGTCCATCACCAAGAGAACATTGCATATATATATGTTATATCATAACAACACTCCTAGTTATCACTTGGTCACTCAAGTTAATTAGCTTAAATGACACTGCCAACTCTACTGTTTTCTAGGATCTGTACCGTCTTCTTTCTACCTCGAATCAAATGAGAAAACACCAGAACTAAAAACTGGGATGCCCAAACATGATATGAATATAAGGTATACAAACGCCAAGATTACCACCGAGATCCATTTTACCACTAACAATTTTATGCATCTTTCAGTCAGTTAATAATTGGTGAGCAGGAAAACTAAGAATTTTCTGAGGGAAATGAATTCTATTTTATTCCATTGCAAGTTGTTCAAAAGGACATCCTATGACCTGAATTAATTGGAGGGCCTTGTGATGCCAGGCTACTCATATCAGATGAAGTAGATGCATTTCTTCTGAGCCTGGGTAAGCTGCTCATACTTTCAGAGCCCCTGGAAATTGCATGAAGCAATGCATATAAAAAATGGTTAATGAATTCTAGTTTCTGTAACATGTTCACTATAGCTTATTTGTCTCACACCTTGATTTTATGTCTGCCATGCTGCTTTGTCTACGTATAGTTCCTGTGGCAACCAAAGTAAGTTGATAAATATACAGATGTGAATTATCTAAAGCAGAACGAGCAGAATTCAGTTATATTCTACAGTCCATGAATGAAAGTGAATTCAGTTAAGCATTGAAAGCAAAGAATAAGTCTAAATGGAGGCTAACTTATGTTAAGTATAATACTCCAGTGCTTTGTTCGCAGTAACTGTAATTCGTCAGAAACTTAATTTATGTTCAGTTATAAATGGAGGCTAACTTATGTTTAGTATGTTTTTTTCAAAGGATGATGGGGTTTATGTTCAGGACAAATGTTTTTTTCTTGCTTCCTGTGGGGTTCAAGCTGTAGATTGATGTTATGGCATATCAATCTTTATTTCCACACTGAAGTTTTATTCTCCCCTACAGGTCTGCTCGTGGATTTATGTTTTGAGTTCTATGATGGACTAATTTTCATCTTTGCCTTATTTAAAGTTGTGACTGGGAAGTGGGAATCCTTAATTCTAGCACTGAACTTGTGCTGATTTATATTCCAAGTAAACAACCAACACCAATGTTTGGCTGCAGTGAGGACTGATGGATTAGACCATTTCGGTTTCTGATCCTGAAGAGTTTTCCTTCCAGTGCTTTTATTAGGTCCATCTGCATTGCAGTGTGAACTTCATCTTTATCTGAGAAAACGTATTGATTTATCTAATTTAAGTTGTTTAGTTTTCTTGGCACATGGCAGGAGGCTCAGATACATTGATATGAAGGTGTACAGGGTGTCAGTTTTGTTCCATGTTTAGAATCCTTGGATACTGAAAACACATTTTTCTTGTTGGCTTCAGGTGCTGGAAAAGTCATTCGTGGATGGGAAATCGACATTTATGGTTGTCATCTTTACTCTAAACCTTAACTTCCATCCTTTTGGAGTGATATTTTTTTGAATTTAGATCTATCCTACTGTAGGTATGCGTGTTGGTGGCAAAGGAGACTTACCATCCCTCCAGTTCTGGGGTAAGCATTTGTTTCCTTCTCATCTTTCATGGGCACATGTATTAAACACATTTTGTGCATATTTGTTGGAGGAGATAATTAAGGAAAACACTTAATTTTCTTGATTGATTGCACTTCTTATTCAGCTATGGTGCTGAGGCAGAAGGAAAAATACCAGCAAACTCGTGGCTAATCTATGAAGTTGAGCTACTGAAAGTGAAGCGAGGCAGAAAGGAACCACAGGCCTCTGCAACTGCATGTTAGATGAAGGCATCAGATGTCATCTTTTGTTTTGCCTTTCAGGGAAGAATTCTCTTTGTCAGCATAACATCCACACCTCACCTTTTAATTAATTATTTTTCCTGTTTCAGTTTCTCCTCCAGCTTGCTTTCGTACCGCTATCCCCACAGAGGTTTGTAGTATTTTTTCTCATTCTTGCACATAGTTGTTCCTACTTGAATCTCATGAATAAGTTTGCTTCCTGTGTATGATTCCTGAGTTCTGGTCTTACTATTTTTGTTTTCAATGGTGTCCCTTCCTGTGTATGATTCCTGTGTATGATTCCTGTGTTTGCTTCCTGTGTATGATTCCTGTGTATGATTTGAGAATGTTATCTACATGCTTGAGGTAACAATATTTGATATACAGTTTTTTTAAAAAGCTGATAACAGTTGTATAGTAGCATTAGGAGAAGTATTGATGAGAAAAATTCTGCCCTTCGTGTTGCTTCAGGGAAGCTTCAGCTATCTTCTGTTATTTTCTAGGATTTTTTTTGAGAATTTTCTGGGACTTTATATGTTTTATAATTTTTTTTTGAGATTAAATTATTATTTTCGTCGGCTTTTGGCCGACGAAAATAACAATTAGCCGACGAAAATATTAATTCGCCGACGAAAATAATGATTGGCCGACGAAATTAAAAAAATTGGCCCACGAAATTACTGCTTTTTTTGTCGAGTAGACCGACGAAAAGAGCTGAAAAACCGACGAAAACAAGTTAATTTCGTCGGCCTAGGCCGACGAAAATATAAATGCCACGTCAGCCTCAGGCGCGGCTCGTGTGCAACGACTTGTAATTTCGACGGTCACATAAGCCGTCGAAAATAAGTTTAATTTCGTCGGTTACCGGCGAAATTGACCGTATTTTCGTCGTTTTTGTTCCGTCGGTCAAAAGCCGACGAAAATAGATGAAAACCCATTTAAAATAGCTATTTTCGCCGGTTATTTTATTTTCGTCGCTTTTGGCCGCATTTAAAATACTGTGGATTCCTGTAGTGTTTATGATCTTTTCACCTTATTTTTTTTTCCGGAAACTGCAAATGTGAGATAATGATAAGAATTTTGTCGTATGCATGGCTAAATTAACTACGTTTTCCATCACGTGTGGCTGGATTAGCTGTGAGCTTCCTCGGAGTGCTCCTGTTAAGCTTTGTTTTTTGTTTTACTTGTTAAGATCATCTTAGCTAAAACATTTGCTATGCCTTCATAATATTGCTTTGTTCTGTGACATATACAGAATGAAGGGGATAATGTACATTGGCCTGACGCGTAAGCTGATCCACGTCTTCATTAGTATTTCTTGGTGAACGTTTAAATTGTTTCAGATTCGTTCTTCATGTTTTCGGAGTTTCATGCATCATGGGTTTTAGATATATATTATGTAAAAGTAATAAATCAGGTTTTCGAAAACTAGATAGCTCAAAAGATGACCCGAAATGGTATTATGGTCATCGCTATCATTTCAGTTTTCCCGCAGTCTGTGCTGCAATTTTCATATTTACATTGGTATTTGCCTACTTTTATTGCACCTTATTGTTCAGTGCTTGCCATGCTTATCAATTATGTGCATGTTTCGTACTTTCTTGACTGTTAAGGTAGAGCTTTGTTGTTTCTGTGTCTGGTATGAGCACGCCCGGCAAGGGCTTGCTCGAAGGCATGTGTGCCCGGTCGGAAACCCGGACGAGGATTGCTCGCTGACGATTCCGCCGGCGGCACAGGTAATTTGGCTGTTTTCGGAGCCACCGCCTTAGACAGGGAATTGCGGCAAATTCAGCCTGCCTTTTCTTATTTCTTTTCTCCCTCTTATAGCTTGAGGTACAAGGAAAGTAACAAACTAAAGATAGCAATAGCAATCTGATTGAAAACTACCAAACTTGAAAAGATATTAACTACCAAAACTGAAAGGATATGGAACGGAGAAGGACTCCCCTGCATGGCGCCTGCGCATGCAACATGGCCCTATGCGGCAGGTCCTCTCCTCTCCTTTCTATAATAAACTCTATCTATATCATTACTCCCCCCCTGAAAAACAAGCTTGTCCTCAAGCTTGCAATTGGGATAAGACTGTCGCAAGATGATTGCATCCATGCAAGTAGCTTCTTCTTGCGGTTCGCCGGTCCAGTGGACTAGGAACTGCCGGTGGCCCTTGACAAATCTTTGAGCGAGGAGCTGGTGTGGTTCAGGCCAAGCTGGAGTGGTGGAAGGGGCCAACTCGGGTGGCAACTCTGGCGGCTGGGATGGAGGGTCACCCTTGTACTGCTTCAAAAGAGAGACATGGAACACATTATGGATGCGTGCCGAGGCTGGAAGTGTGAGGCGATACGCTACGGATCCAACACGGGCTTCGACCAAGTAGGGTCCATAGAAGCGGGGAGACAACTTGTGAGAAGGACCCCCACGGGCCGTGGCTTGACGATGTTATTGTAGCTTCAACCACACCCACGAGCCATCCTCGAACTGGACCTCACGATGATGTTGATCATACTGTTGTTTCATTCTATTTTGGGCCTGAGAGAGATGTGCCTTGGCGGCTGCCAACAAGGAGTCGCGGTCCACTAGCTGGCAATCAACTGAATCAATGGTTGTGGTGCCCGGCTGATATGGCAGCAATGAAGGTGGAGATCTGCCGTAGACCAATTCAAATGGCGTCATGCGAAGAGCAGAGTGAAAGGAAGAGTTGTAACAAAACTCTGCCCATGGAAGCCACTTGACCCAGGTAGTAGGATTGTCCGCCACCAAACATCGCAGGTACATTTCAATGGTTCGATTGACAACCTCGGTCTGTCCATCCGTCTGAGGATGATAGGAGGACAAAAGCAAAAGGGCGGTGCCGCTGCGTTTGAACAAGTCTTGCCAGAATGCGCTGAGGAACACCGGATCCCTATCCGAGACTATGGACTCAGGAATGCCATGAAGCCTGACCACCTGATCAAAGAAAAGCTTGGCGACTGTGGAAGCTGTGGCAAGACGGGCAAGGGCAATAAAGTGTGCATACTTTGAGAGGCGGTCTACTACGACTAGAAGCGCCGTCTTGCCGGACGCCTTTGGCAAACACGTGATGAAATCCATTGAGAGATCGGCCCAAATCTGTTGAGGTACTTTCAACGGTTGCAGCAGCCCAGCCGGGGACAAGGAACTCGTCTTGTTGCTTTGACAGACTATGCAATGTGCCACAAAGTGCTCCACTGTTTGGCGTTGATGAGGCCAAAAGTAGGCGTTCTGGAGGCGGTGGAGCATCTTCTGTACACCTTCGTGTGTCAGGTCGTGAACTGAAGCAATGATGAGGGCGACCAAAGGAGACTTCGGCGGTACAAAGAGACGGTTGTGGAAATATAACAGGCCATCCCGAACCTCCCAGGCACTTGCCGGCTCGGACTGCATGGCCGGCGAAAGAGGACCCTCTTGAGGCACACCCGGTGCTGCTGGAACTCCTGCGCCTGCGGTCGGAGGTGTTGTCTACTTTGTGGCGTCCCGCTGCTGAACCGCTCGGCATCGACGTTGCACTTCTGGATCAGCTCGCAGCACCTCTAACCAGCCCTCCCGGGTGATGTTCTGTGCCAAAGACATGGCTGCACAAGCAGGGTCCTCGTGGGGAGGCGGGATAGAGCATCTGCCGCCTGGTTGGCTTTGCCAGGTTTGTACTCCACTCGGAAATCAAACCCCATTAACTTACTGAGCCAATGCTGCTGTGGGGGAGTGACCAAGGCCTGATTGAGCAGAAATTTGAGGCTGTCGTGGTCCGTGCGGACAATGAACTGATGCCCCCACAAATACGGATGCCAATGTCGAACTGCCTTGGACAACCTGATAAGTTCTCGCTCATAGGCAGCGAGCTTCATGTGTCGTTCAGCCAACTTGCGACTATAATAAGCGTTTGGGTGTCCCTCTTGTTGCAACACGGCCCCAATACCCCTTCCGGATGCGTCGCATTCCACCACAAATGGCTTGGCGAAGTCGGGCATTTGGAGTACGGTGCCATCATCATCACCTGCTTAAGACTTAACAAAGAAGTCTCGGCCTCACTCCCCGCTTGAAACTATGGTGGCGCAAAGAAGGATGTCAATGGTTCACCACTAGCGCATAGTTGTGGATGAAACGCCGGTAATAGCCTGTGAGTCCAAGAAATCCCCGCAATGCCGTCACTGAGGTGGGTCGGGGCCAGTCTGCTACCGCCTGAAGCTTGGCAGGATCGGCCGACACTCCATTATAAGAAATGATGTGTCCCAAATAGCCGAGACGCCCTTGAGAGAATGCACACTTGGACTACTTCAAGAATAGTTGGCGGCGCCTGAGCTGATTAAACACAATCTGGAGATGGCGAATGTGGTCCTCAGCTGAACTACTGTATACCAAGATGTCATCGAAAAATACAAGCACAAATTTGCGCAAGTATTCCTTCAATACTCCATTCATCAATGCTTGGAACGTGGAGGGCGCGTTGGACAACCCAAACGGCATCACAAGGAACTCGAAGTGACCGTGATGAGTACGGAAGGCCGTCTTGGGGATGTCATCCTCATGGACGCGGACTTGATGGAAGCCCGACCGAAGATCCAATTTGGTGAAGAAGCGCGCGCCCCGTAGTTCGTCTAGGAGTTCCTCGACCACCGGAATGGGAAACTTATCCTTTATGGTATGGGAATTCAATTCCCTGTAATCCACGCAGAACCGCCATGTGCCGTCCGCCTTCTTGACTAACAACACTGGTGACGAGAAAGGGGAACGACTCGGACGGATAATTCCCTGCTGAAGAATTGTCTCACACTGCCTCTCAATCTCATCCTTCTGGCGAAAGGGATACCGATAAGGCCGAACAACGACTGGATTTGTACCTTCTGCTAGGCAGATGCGATGATCACAGTGTCGTGGCGGTGGCAACCCCTGTGGCTCCTGAAAAATGTCGTTGTAGTCCTAGAGAAGCTGCTGGACCGTTGAATCCTCCTGGAGGTTCATGTTCATCAGCTGCACCGATTTCCTTTGCATGCCACGGAGAAGTACTGTCGACCCCTTATGCTGGAAGGACATGGTGAGATTGCCAAAGTTCCATTGGATATTTCCCAACTCCTGCAGCCACTGAATGCCCAACACTACATCAAAGCTTTCCAGAGGAATGACGATAAATGGCGCTGCAAACTGATGGCCCTCAATGGAGAATTCCACCTCTTGGATAGTACCCAGACAAGGCAATTTGCCACCTCCTGCTACCCTGACATGCATGGACTGGCCGGTTGAATGCTGCCAATTCAGAGCACGTGTCGCATGCCCAATTACAAAATTGTGTGTGCTACCACTGTCAATGAGACCATGCAGCACATTTCCCTGGACCGTGAGGAGGACCTGCATGGTATCTCCGTGTTTGGGTCCCAACATGGCAACCATGGAGAGACGGCTCATCGTCTGGTGACCCATCCTCTTCGTTGCTTTCTTCCAGTTCCTCCACCTCAAGGTGAAACAGCCGTTTACACCGATGGTTGCGGCTATACACCTCGTCACAATTATAACATAAGCCCTTCGCTCTTCGCTCTGCTATCTCGTCCGCACTTAGGCGCCGTTTGATTGGAGTCGCAGCCGAACTGGCCAAGGAGCCCACCGATGTTGCCGGCATGGGACCCGAACGGCCCTGCTGTGGTGCCTTAGGAGGTATTCCCAGCGCCGTAGTAGCCTCTGAGTTCATTGTCCTCCCTCCTGAACTGTGCGCCGGAGCAGCGATTGGTGTCGTGGCGTACGACGCTATTCCCCGACTGAAAGGCGGTCGTGTTCGACCCATATTGGACATGCTCTGTACTGCCTTGTCGATCCACGCCTCTTCCCGCACTTCCGCCTCCCTTGCAAATCCGATAGCTTCCGCCAAGTCGCAGGGTCTCTCCCTGCGGACATCCCCGGCCAAGGCCGCCGGAAATCCGGCGGTGAAGGTCTCAATTTGGTCAGTTCTCTTCATTCTTGGTGTCCTTGCGAGCAACCTCTGAAATTCGCGAGCATACTCATCGACCTTGCCTCCTCCTTGTTTCAAGTTCACGAGATCCCCCAGAGGACCGACCGGAGTGCCGGGTGAACTCAGGTAACGAAGGTGTCGAGAAGTCTTCCCATCGAATCCAGGGAGTTTCTTCTTGCGAATTATCCAGTACATCCTGGGCTTCGCCTTGGAGATGAAGCCCCGCCACCTCCACATACTCCTCCTCGGGAATCTGATGCACACGGAAGAACCGCTCACACTTCCGCAACCACCCCAGCGGATCCTGCGAGCCATCGTAATCCGGGAGATCGATTCGTGGCGGGCGAGGCACCCACCGGCGATCCTCCTCTCCGTTCGATCCCTCCTTGCGCCTCGCCGCCAGTTGCGATCACCCTCTTCGCGTGGAGGCCTCTAGTTGCGGCCACCCTCTTCGCCTTGAGCTCTGGCCGGTACTCGCCTCGCCGCCTGGTGTCTCCGCACCCCTGGCGCTCCCTCGTGCGGACACAATCCCGCCTCGCTCTACTCCGGATCTTCCGCCGCCGCCTTCCCCTTGATCAATTTCAGCATCTCTTCCATCATGGACGTCAATCCCTTCACATCTTCCTCCAACTTCCCCACGCGGTCCTCCATGACGGCTCCAATGCCAGGGCCGAACTGCTCTGATACCAAATTGGTATGAGCACGCCCGGCAAGGGCTTGCTCGAAGGCACGTGTGCCCGGTCGAAAATCGAGACGAGGATTGCTCGCCGACGATTCCGCCGGCGGCACAGGTAATTTGGCTGTTTTCGGAGCCACCGCCTTAGACAGGGAATTGCGGCAAATTCAGCCTGCCTTTTCTTATTTCTTTTCTCCCTCTTATAGCTTGAGGTACAAGGAAAGTAACAAACTAAAGATAGCAATAGCAATCTGATTGAAAACTACCAAACTTGAAAAGATATTAACTACCAAAACTGAAAGGATATGGAACGGAGAAGGACTCCCCTGCATGGTGCCTGCGCATGCAGCATGGCCCTATGCGGCAGGTCCTCTCCTCTCCTTTCTATAATAAACTCTATCTATATCAGTGTCTAGATAAAATTGAATATAGAGTCTGCTCTCTTTCAGTTCTATATTGTAGAATTTTTTTTTGGATTGGAGAAAAATGCTACATTTCTTTTTACTTGTGTTAGATCTTGGGAATTAATATAGATAAGTAGTTCTTTATGATGGAATTTGGCTTCAATCTATCTAGATAAGTAGCCCTCGCTTGGAGACTGTTAGTTGAATTACCCTATATGACAGTAATATTTCCCGGCCAAATGTTGGTTTGATGCCTGTCTTAAAAAGAAAAAGTGATGGACAATGTGTGACCTTACTCTCTGAATGTGGGCAAAGCGTTGGTTGCTTGAACCTTTTCACCTCGCAATGAAAAACTGGGATAAGTGCTCCTTCACCTCATGATGAAAGCTTGAAAGATAATGCTGTACTACTCTGTGTTGTTTGGGCTACAAATATTGTTGCCCTCTTCTCGCTATGGTTTTAGATACCTATAGATTCTATAATAATCATGCTCTCAATCTTTAGAAAATCAAATAGCAAACCAATCGGGCGCAGCATAGTGTGCTTTCCACCCTAGTATACCCCATCTAGACTGAATTTTAGTAAGTGACGACACATTGGTATGGTACTGTTCATTCTAAACGGCCTTTCATGTTTCATCCTTGAAATATTTTGTTGGTTACCAATTTAGTTCCCTTGAGCATGCTAAGTTTGCATTTCCCTTCTTGTTTACTGCTATCCTTGTTCTATTAGATCAGGATTGAAATGCCTTACATGGTTCATGTATTGCGTCTTGTGCTTGTTTAGATAAGAAATTTTTTGTGCTATTAACATGGAAATATGGAAGAAAAGGCTAATAGTGAGGCATTCTCAAGAAAACTTTTGATAAAAAGACATTAAGAGAAGCCTCTCTATTGGAAAACTTTAACCTCTGGAATCAGCTGGCGGTGGTCTTCGAACTTCCAGTATTCATCTAGATGAACCGTAGTCCGTACAGATCATTGTTTGCGGGGGCAATCAAGTGCCCCTTCCACTCAAATTCAAGTTTTTTGTTTGGCTGGTTCTTCAGTAGAGATGCTGGACCAGAAATTTCGGCCCATGTCTTCTCTCAATCAAGCAAATCGGATCCTGATAGGCTGGCTTTGGTACAACGGGCCAAGTGTTACGGCCTGACACGTAATTTGCTTAGGCGGCCGATTCCTAGGGTCAGGCGAAGTGGTTCTCAGAACACACAATCTGTTCTTTGCGCCGCCGGTCGTCCATCATACGCAGTTATGGCTGCTAGGCCGCCGGCAGGTGGACAATGGCGCTCGGCGATGAATCAAGAGAGAGGAAGGACCTACTTTTCTTGTCTTAACCGTGGCCATGTCCCTGCTGGCCGTGGTGGACGCGCTGGTGGTGGTGCATGCGACAATTTTGCGGGACGGGGGTCAGTTCACAATGGCCGTGGTGGTGGTGCCTATTATGCTGGCCGGGGCTCGGCGCACTCTGGCCGTGGTGCACGCGGCAGCTTTGTTGGCCGGGGCTCGGCTAGCTTAGGTCGTGGTCGTGCCGTCAGTCAGGATTAGGCGGGAGATGTTTTTCAGGATAGTCCGGCTAACCTGCATTTGGCGTCGGACACTCGTGATCTGCATCAAGGTGGCAACGAGAGGGCAATTCCTGCCAGGGATCAAGATGCAAAACTTGATCCGGCCAAGGCTAAGAAGCCTCGCCTTCCTTTCTGCTACCGCTGTAAGTGTGTTGGGCATATTCAAGAGAATTGTTCTGCGGATCTTGATTGTTTTGTGTGCAATAAGCGTAATTCTCATTTGGCTGCCAAGTGTCCGATTCTCAAAATGCCGAAACCTTCGGCGTCTATGGCTGGTTGTTCAAGAAATGAATTATGTTTTTTTTCGATACCAGAATTTGATTTTAAGTTGGAAGTGCCTGACCCAGCCCCAACTGCTTTGATTACTGTTCTTGGTGGTAAATTGGATGCAGAATCTATCCAGTTGGAGCTGGCTAAGCTGTCCAGGGTAGAGTGGAATTGGGAAGCTTTGCACCACGGGGAGGATGCCTATCTCGTGGCCTTTCCTTCGGAGGAAGAACTGCTTCGTATGGCAGATATTGAGTACAAGCTGAAGAGTGGGATTACGCTAAAAATCAGTCAATGGGAATTAAATGGGGATGCCACTCCGGCATTCTATTTGGATGAGATATGGGTGCATGTCACTGGGTCCCTCATGCGTGGCGTCATTATCCGGGGTTCGGGCGCGGTTCCATGGTTGGTACCACACTCGAGGTTGATATCTTGACTTCTTAGGAAAAAAGGGTCATTCGTATTTTGGTTGGTTTACTGGACTCTGAAAAGTTACCTTTGACGACGGATGTTGTTTTCCATAAAGTGGGCTATGATATTACCTTTACACCTGAGGCTCTAGATTTTGAGCCTGCTGTACCACCCAAGCCTGTCCCAGATACGAATGGTGGAGAGGATGGGGAGGGTAAAAAGGATGAGCATAAAAAAGAAAGAGAGTCGATCAATCAAATAAGAAATTCAAAAGTGTCTTTGGATGCCTCCACTTCAAAGTGCACTCGTGAAAGTAATGGTTCAGTTTCAATGCAAGTAGATGGCTGTGAGACTAACAATCTGCTTAGCTCAGATTTGTCTGATTTTATTTCAGTAACGCCTTTGGGGAATAAGCCATTTGTCAAGTCATCTAAAACTTGGAATTGTGCTTCTGCTAAGTTGACTCCATCTTTATGGGTAACAAAGCAGTGTGCACATGGTGATAAGGGGCAGTCTTCAGCTCACAATAAATCTGATGCGGGGTAGCGTTTGGAGGATTTGAATACTCTTAAGGGGTTTAAGTTGGGTGAGGATACAACTGACATGATGCATGCTGGCTTGGAGGTGGCTTCGGGACAGCCGGACCCTGTTGAAGCAGATGGGGGGCAGTCTGTGGTTTCGGGATAGATGGTCCCGGTTGAAGCAGAAGTGAGACAGAGTGTGGACAATTCTGTTATTGTTAAGGGTTCTGATATCTGTGATGATTCATCTCTTATGTTGCACGTTGGCATGGAGAAGGTTTAGGGACAGATGGCCTCTGCTGTCGACACTCCAGTACCGAGCGACACTATGGTTCTCGCCAGTGGGGAGGACCGGGTGTCTGGGTCCAGGTCGCCTCATTCTGCTATTGGTGCCAGCTCAGGGTCCCGGCTCGGTTTTGACCTGGGGAGGGAGCAGCCGATCGGGAATATATTGGATTACCCAGGGATGTCCCAGATGCCTGAAGCGCAATTGGATGGAGGTTGTCCAGCTTTGGCTTCACAGGTGTGCATGAATTCTATGCCTGTTGATTCGCCAAGGTCAATTAGCCATTCAAGAGGTATGAACTCTGTTCATTTTAATTTCGTTGATGGTTTTCGGCGAGTCAAAGGTGTAATATCTTTGATGCGAATGGTTACTCTTCCTCGATGTTAATATGTTGAACAAAGCTATGCGTCAGACCGCTGCCGCAACTTGGATCCAAAGATGAACACCAAGACGATGGCTTTCCCAAAAGGGGTGTCAACTTCGTCTTCAACTCCAGTACTTAAAGAAACCGGTATGGATCCTGTTGCAAACTCTCTTTCTATTGCTGCTATGCCTGATTATGATTGTGAAACCAATTTATTCAACTTAGGCTTTAGAATGACAAAGAGTAGTACAGGAATAAACCTATCGGTTAAAGCTCTCAAAAGGGTTGAATTTGATAGAGCGAAATTGAATCTGGCTAGACAAAAGGGGTCTAAAAAATCTGCAACTAAAGATATTATGGTGAATCCTGATGGGCTAAGTGATGACGAAGCCACTGATGTTGACAGTGACTTGCTTGCGCACTTGATCAAAGATGTTTCGGACGCTGATCTTGAGACGGAGGATCTAGATATGACTTTATATGATCTAATGGCCTCCTCTCGGAAGTCACGGAAGAACCGGAAGGGTTTTAATAAACAAAAATAATAGTTCACTATGAAAGGGTTATTTTGGAATAGTAGAGGTCTTTCTGACCCGGCTAAGTTTCGCTATATAGCGGACGCTATTAACGAAAACAAACTGAATTTTTTAGCTATCATGGAAACAAGTAAAAAAGATATGTCAAAAACAAATCTAGCTCGATTAAATGGAGGTTTGGATTTCGTTTGGCATTGTCTACCACCTAGAGGGAGGTCAGGTGGCATTTTACTTGGAATAAATGCAGTAGTCTTTGATTTATCCTTGATTGTGGAAGGGGAATATTTTATCAAATTCCATCTACGCAATAAGTCGGATAATTTCAAATGGATTCTTATGGCTGTGTATGGTCCAGCTCAAAATGAATTCAAATCATCATTTCTGGCTGAACTTGTAAGAACATGCCAATCCAATTTTCTACCAACGCTGATTGGTGGGGACTTCAATATTATGCGTAGTAGCAAGGATAAGAATAATGATAGATTCTGTGAGCGTTGGCCATTCTTATTTAATGCTGTTATCGACAGTTTTGATTTAAGGGAGATTGCGCTCACTGGTCGTCAATTCACATGGGCTAATTCTTTACCCACACCCACCTATGAGAAGTTAGACAGGGTTCTTATGTCTACCGAGTGGGAATTTAAGTTTCCATTGGTCTCTGTTCAAGCTCTTGACAGGGGCATTTCGGATCATACCCCCCTAATTGTTGATACTGGAGCGCCATCTTTTATGGGAATACATAAACCTTTTAAATTTGAGTTGGCTTGGTTTGCCCGAGAAGATTTATATGATAAGGTGGTAGAAATTTGGTCTCGACCAGTGAGAGGACAAAATTCAGTTCAACGATGGAACCGCAAATTGGGTGCTCTGAGGAGGTTTCTCCGTGGATGGGCATTACATACCAATGGTATTTACAAATGCATTTAAATCCGCTCTCCGAATGACTATAGACGAAGTTGGACATAGTGCTGAGGCTAGGGTCTTATCTCGCGATCGAGCAAGATCATCTAGCTCAGGCTCGGGATAGTCTAGCCAGTCTCCTTAGGGAGGAAGAAATAAAATATTTTCAACGGGCTAAAGTGAATGATGTACTATTAGGGGATAATAATACTAGATATTTTCAGATGATTGCAAACGGCAAACATAGGAAGAAGAGGATCTATTCCCTTGAAAATGAGGATGGGAAAATTGAAGGACAGGCTAATCTAACAAATTATATAACTAAGTTCTACAAAGAACTTTTTGGGGAGCCTGTGGAGTGTTCGATGAGTCTAGACGAGGAAGATCATCATGACTTTGTGAGAGTATCACAGTCTGAGAATGATCTTCTAACTGCACAGTTCACTGAGTGCGAAGTTAAAGAGGCCATTTTTCAGATGGAACATAACAAGGCACCTGGTCCAGATGGCTTCCCGGTCGAATTTTATCAAAAATTTTGGGAGGTTATCAAAGGGGATTTATTTTCTATGTTCCAGGAGTTATATGCTGGGGAATTACCGCTTTTTAGTCTGAACTTTGGTGTCATTACCCTTGTACCAAAGGTCCATGAGGCTAATATTATTCAGCAATACAGACCAATATGTCTTCTCAATGTGAGTTTTAAAATATTCACAAAAGTTGCCACAAATAGGCTAAACTCAGTTGCGGATAAAGTTGTCAGCCCAACTCAAACAGCTTTTATGCGAGGGCGAAATATCCTAGAGGGAGTTGTCATTCTGCATGAAACCTTGCATGAGTTGCATAGGAAAAAACTCAGTGGAGTTATTCTAAAGATTGACTTTGAGAAAGCCTATGATAAAGTTAAATGGCCATTCCTGTTTCAGGCCTTGCGAATGAAGGGATTCTCACCTAAATGGATTTCTTGGGTTCAGTCTTTCATTTCGGGGGGTAGCGTAGCAGTGAATGTTAATGGGGAAATTGGAAAGTACTTCCAAACACGAAAGGGTCTTCGTCAGGGAGATCCTTTGTCACCTCTATTATTTAATATTGTGGCTGATATGTTACAAATCCTAATCAGAAGGGCGAAGGATCAGGGGCAAGTGGGTGGGGTAATACCTCACTTGGTTGATGATGGCCTGTCTATCCTTCAATATGCGGATGATACTATTATTTTTATGGAAAATGATCTGGTGAAAGCACGCAATTTGAAGCTTTTGTTGTGTGCATTTGAACAAATCTCAGGCCTCAGAATTAATTTCCATAAGAGTGAGTTGTTCTGCTTTGGTGAAGCCCAAAACTCGTTAGAACAATATATGGAATTGTTTGGTTGTAAGCATGGTGACCTTCCTATGAAGTACCTAGGAATACCTATTCACTATAGTAAACTCCGAAACTCAGATTGGAGACGGATAGAAGAACGTTTTGAAAAGAGGCTCAGTAGCTGGAAAGGAAAACATCTTTCGGTGGGAGGTAGACTGACGCTGATTAATTCGGTTTTGAGCAGCCTCCCGATGTATATGATGTCCTTTTTTGCGATTCCTAAAGGCGTTCTTAAGAAACTAGATTATTTTCGATCTCGGTTCTTCTGGCAAGGGGATGACAACAAGAGAAAATATCGTCTTGCTCGGTGGAACATTCTTTGTCAACCAAAAGATCAAGGAGGTTTAGGGATCCATGATTTGAGTATTAAGAATATTGCGCTTCTAAGTAAATGGATGTTTAAACTTTTAACATCGATGGTTTCTGGCAACAGTTGCTTAGGAACAAATACTTAGGTTCTAAGCCGCTTGTCCAAGCTGTGTGGAAACCAGGAGATTCTCATTTCTGGTATAGCTTGATGAAGGTAAAGCATGATTTTCTCCGTTTTGGCACCTTCACAGTCAATAATGGATCGCAGGTGAGATTCTGGGAGGACACCTGGCTTGGAAATTGTCCACTTAAAAATCAATATCCGGGATTGTATAGTATTGTTAGAAGGAAGTTTACTACAATTGCTGAGGTTTTAATATCAGCAGAACCAAGTATTTCTTGGAGAAGGGTATTGATTGGTCCAAAGTTAGTGGCGTGGAATGAATTACTTTTACGTCTCGCTAACATTAATTTAACACAGATTGATGATGTATTTCGATGGAATTTGTGCCAAAATGGACAATTTACTGTGAAATCCCATTATCAAGCCTTGATTAAAACTAATATGCCAAATTTAAATAAACAGCTATGGAAACTTAAAGCTCCACTAAAAATTAAGGTTTTCTTGTGGTACCTTCGGAGAGGTGTACTTCTAACTAAGGACAATCTTGTGAAGCGCAATTGGCAAGGCAGCAGGACATGTTGCTTTTGTCTCGAACCTGAGACAATTAGGCATCTGTTTTTTGAGTGCCGGTTTGCGCACACAGTTTGGAATCTAATATATTTGGCATTTGGAATTTCTAGTCCAACGAGTGTTGCTAATATGTTTGGAAGTTGGATAAGTGTTTTTGATAAAAATATTCGAAACCTTGTTCTCCTTGGTGCTGCAACTACATGTTGGTCTATATGGTTAAGCAGGAATGATCGAGTGTTTCAAAACAAAACTTTTTCTTCTCCTTTGCAGGTTATTTTTGCTATTATCCACTGGCTACGTTCTTGGTCTGTGCTGCAGAAGGTAGAGGTGCGCCCTACTTTGGTGGAGGCTACGCATTGCTTGGCGCGGGTAGCCAAGGATTTCTATTCCCAGGCGCATGGGTGGCGGTCTAGTCTTCGGATTGATTGTCACTAGTTGTTTGTGTTCCTTTAGTTCGTGTTTTGGCTGTGTGCTTCCTGTGAGGCAGAGGCCGGAAGAATTTTCAAGGACTTTGTATCATCTTGATGTATTGCCTTTGAAATTAATAAAATCTTCCGTTATCAAAAAAATATGTTCTTTTTGCATAGGAGCAGGAGATTCCGGCTCATCTATTTATCGCTTGTGTATTGCTAGGGGCCTTGGTCGTTTGTTTTTGTGATTCTGTAACCTCGTTTATGTTTTATTTTCATCTTTCCTTTTGACTCTGATGATCGTTGTCAGTTTTGTCGTTTCATTTCTTCATTATGCATTAACATGCAGTTCTCCAGCTTTTTTTGGGGGAAAAATATCTTGGAATCTTATATGTTAACTTTTTCCTTTTTAATCTATATCATAGCATGTCATCCTTGGACAGCCCAAAAGTAACAGAAAGGAAAGCTGACAAAGACCATGATGGACATGATGAAGGAGAAAAGGGAGGTTTGTTGGACAAGGTTAAGAATTTCATCCAAGACATGCTGAAAAGATTGAAGTAATAGACTTTGGAAAGCCTACTGCTGATGGCACTGGAATCCTGTTATGGGTCGAGCGAGCCATAACAGCCAGGACGTGGTGCATGGCAGCATGTCATTAATTAGGATTAGAATAATTAGTTTCCTTATTATTTGGGTTTGTTTCCTTTTAAATTATTTCCATGTAATAGGGATTAGTTTCCTTAATACAAGAATAGGTTTCTTAGGGGTCAAGTCTAGCCATCCCTATAAAAGGGACAACGCTGTATGTATTATCATCCAAGCAATGAGTAAACCAAGTCTCTAGCGGATCAAAGCGCCGCCATCGATAATCGGCCGGTGGTTCGTCTACCAAGGCGCTTAGCTTCGACAACAACTGCGTTTCGCCCACGTTAAGGGCCCTATCTCATCCCCGCTATGCAGCGGATCGTGCACGTAATAATTTGGTATCGAGCCGACGATCCTCCTACCACGGTGACCATCGAAGATCGATCTCCAACCTCGCGCGCCCGCGGACGAAGGCCCAACGCTTCATCTCGTGCGAATTTTCCAAACTTCAACCTTGAGGACAAGGTTGATTCGCATGGGGGATAATGTTATGGGTCGGCGAGCCATAACAACCGGGACGTGGTGCATGGCAGCATGTCATTAATTAGGATTAGAATAATTAGTTTCCTTATTATTTGGGTTTGTTTCCTTTTAAATTATTTCCATGTAATAGGGATTAGTTTCCTTAATACAAGAATAGGTTTCTTAGGGTCAAGTCTAGCCATCCCTATAAAAGGGACAACGTTGTATGTATTATTATCCAAGCAATGAGTAAATCAAGTCTCTAGCGATCAGCGCGCCATCGATAATCGCCGGTGGCTCCAAATGCAGATACCAAGGCGCTTAGCTTCGACAACAGCTCGTTTAGCCCACGTTAAGGGCCCTATCTCATCCCGTTGCGTGTGCGGATCGCACGTAACAAATCCACATACCTCACATCAGCCTTAAGATGGCAGAGTTTACTGTTAGTGTTCTTATCGTAAACCCAAATCCTGTCTCCATCCCTCTTTTCGACATGGAATACTCTTGATCAAAAGCGGTGAGAGAAAGGTGGTGTCTGAAACCCTGATGCTCGAACCATACATGCTCATGGTTCAGAGACGGTCAAAATTCCTTTACTACTCATCTATGATGACATCAAGAGCACATATAAGGACAAGAAGCCTGGAAGCATCATTCCTTACTAGGTCAGAGTGAACATTTCTACACCAGATGTTGATGTCAACAAGATCAAGTTTGAAAAGTTCTCTTTTAACGAGGCCATTCTCCATTTGAACCTTGACAACAAAAATGACTTCGACTTGGGACTGAATGCAAGCAAGAAATTACTACGAACTTACCAATAGGCTTCAGGCCTAAGGATTTTGGTTCTGCTATGTGGGAAATGATTAGGGGAAGGGGCACCGATTACACCATAAAGGGACACATTGATGTGGACACTCATTTGGACACATGAAAATGCTTATAAGCAAGGAGGGTGGAAGGTGGATGACGACGATAATGACACTGTATATTTTTTCTATTATTATTTTTTATTTCGTAGACCATGTTACATGTTGTCCTTGCATCCTAATGGGGTCAGCACTCAGTATGCTATACCTAAACCGAGTGTCCATAGCATTTGAGTAGTATACACAATAAGTAAAGTAGGAGTACATAAGATCTGAATTTTCTTGTTTGGAACTGAGAAAACTGTAGTGAATCCATGCAACTATATATTTCTGACCACCCATTAGAGGCTTTACAAACTCATGCATCCTTTTTTTAAAGAAATCTAACCACCCATTGGGAGAAAATATATTAATAAAATGAGAAATGCTCACTACAGACTCCACCACTAGGTTGAGTGCTATTCCCCTATCTGCCACTGGAAATTTGCACTTCTTGCTGTTGTCTGTTGAGAGAAAAATACGTAAGTTTCTAGTTCGGGGTTTAGCGATTATTATTTGTATATAAATCGGCATAGAAGTGAAACTCCTAAATCCAGCTGTCAGGTAGCATAGCAAGCTTGCCAGGGATGTGCTTTCTCCATGACTCCAAGGTGCCTTTCATCATTGATTTCCATTACACCTGCATCTTTTTTTTGGCGAAAACTATTTCCATTCGAACGAAGGAAACAAAACCAACCAATATTAACCCCAACTCCAAGACCCCCCACTCGGGGAAAGCCACTGATTTCAATGACAACTAACAAAGAAGATATTGCACCTGCAGGTGCGCGCACAAACACTCTTAAGAAGCAGCAAACTATTCAAACGGATTCAGATACACACTCGCCCTGCTGCCTGAAGAGCCATCCCATTCATTTGATGTTCATTTGGAGTTCCAATTTCATCATAACTTTCAATGATTGCTTCAATCCATATAACAGCTTTATGAAAACAATTCATATGGTACAATCAGTTAACAAACTTCTATTGATACAGTGGTTTTGTTATCTCAACTCTCTAACCTGAGTTTTTTATTGCACTGAAATAGAGTTGGTTGTGTCATAGTTTATATACCATTCCTCCCTTTCCCGGAAGGGAACAATCTCTTTTATGAATTTCTCTTCTTAACCTATCTTCTTAGTATGTATTTATTTTTATTTTTTATTTTTAAGTGAGGGAGCAGACTTAGGGAGTAGAGATTTTTTTTTTTAAAAAAAAACTTGTCTCCGCCCTCGAGAATTGTAGCTAAGTTCTTATTTGAGCTTATGATATCTAGTTAACTTATATTATCTAAACTTTGTGATATATACTTTTTTATTGTATTTGTGGGTCTGGTAACTCTGCTCACCTTGGTGCCAGGATTTGATCCATTCATTTTGAAATGCTATTTTTCATTAAGTTCTCGGTTCGACCTCTTGCAGCTTGCAGTTGCTGTTTGAGGGTAAGAATTTTTAGTGTGCACTCTTTGGAGAAAAGGTTTTAGTGGTGGTATTTTGTGGTGATGACTATTCAACCCCCTTTCTCTAGTTGACTCGTTGTTTTGTAGCAACTCGGAGCAAGAACTGATTTGCAGTGGTGGTGATGGTCACAGCAAGGGCAAAGAATTTAGGAAGCTAGCTAGATCTAGAACCACCCTAGATAAGATCTATGCCATACTCGTAAGACAAGCAAAGGGATGGGAATACAAACCTTGCTCTTTTTTGTGACATCAGCAAACAATTTTTGTCTACTCTCCATCATGAGTAAAAATGGGTTGGATAATTATTTGCATCCACGTTTTTAAGAAAGGCATGAATATGAATTCAGATATACTTATATTCAAGTGTGGATTGGATGTTTTCGAAAAGAAAAAGGGTTTGGATGAACGTTGGATACAAATTTAAATATTCATTTTCAAATGCTAATTTTCGTTAAGTTCTCAGTTCGACCTCTTGCAGCTTGCAGTTGCTGTTTGAGGGTAAGAATTTTTAGTGTGCACTCTTTGGAGAAAAGGTTTTAGTGGTGATATTTTGTGGTGATGCCTATTCAACTCGTTGTTTCTACACCTTCATAGAAAGACTATAGGGTTTAAATTCAACCGAACCAAGGGCGTGGACGGTATGCCAACCCTGAAATTTGTGGAATTTGCAATCTTCCTCAAATCTAACTGCACAATTTTCTTGGCTTCTACAATTTTCTTGTCTCTCAAGGTGTGACTGTGCATAGTTGAAGTAACTAAAAATGGTCAATAAATTTGAATAAACTTTTAATAATAATAGGATAGTTTTGATATTTCAAAAACATATAATTAACCATGTCATAATATTAAAATTGAAAACACAAATATATGTCCACTTGTTTTTGCTTACGTATTTAGAACAAGGGTTCAATATGTAACCCATGGTTAAACACCCACAATTAGCCAACAAAACTACGAATGCTTCGAAAGAAGAATCAGAAGTATGTTTTGTAGTAACTTGGAGCAAGAACTGATTCGCAATGGTGGTGATGGAGGACCACCCTAGATAAGATCTATGCCATACTCGTAAGTCAAGCAAAGAGATGGGAATATAAACCTTGCTCTTTTTTGTGACATCAGCAAACAATTTTTGTCTACTCTCCATCATGAGTAAAAATGGGTCGGATAATTATTTGCATCCACGTATTTAAGAAAGGCATGAATATGAATTTAGATATCCTTATATTCAAGTGTGGATTGGATGTTTTCGAAAATAAAAAGGGTTTGGATGAACATTGGATACAAATTTAAATATTCTATTTACTATAAAAAATCATAGTTGGATATCCACATATACAGCAAGTAGGTGATAATGATGAGGTATCCTTGCCTTAGTGAGCACTCCATTCATCTGACACAGATCCAAATGAATTAATTCTAATTGTGTCAGATTTTCTCCCCTATAGCTTTGAAGCGCTTCCGAGGTTGCTTAGATTGCATGCAAGTCACAAGTCATACAATAAAGACGTGAAATACGTGATACGCGCATGTGTCGTGTGTACATAGTCTAACATAGCCAACCATATGAATATCTAACTTTCCCACCAACTTATACTAAAGTTCATATAAGAGTTATCCTTATACGTTGGTTTCCTACCACTTAGCTAAGCAATATGGGACTAAAGTTCCACGCTCAATGTATCTTTAGCTTCTTCTATTGAATTGATTCTGAAATTAATTCCAATAGTTGGTTGATAGATGGCTGGCTGCCTCTGATCCCGCCTGCGTGCATATGCGTTCTTGATCGCGGATCCCGAGTGGCATCTTGTTAGATTCGATTGCCGTGGACGTCTCACGTCTGAATATTTGCTTTCCTTTCCTTTTGTCTTTCCCTGCGGCAATTATTTCTTTCTTTCACATGTTCAACCAAAATACAATCCTCACATGGACCGTGTTTTTGCTTTGTGTAAATGTGGATCCACTGGTTGATTCCTTTTGCAACGAACAGGAGAGTAGAAAAATGGTGATCAAGCTTTATTGATTGCCCAAAAGTGGGAATTTTCTAATAAATCTGCATTTTGAGTTTTTTTTTATCTCTGAATCGTCCATTTTAGGGATGAGGGAACAGTATGAAGGAACCGTTGCACTAGTTTCATCATTTCACTTAGTAGTGGGATCAAGGTCAAGGACATCGTTCTGTTCAAATTTCTGCCTATGTCACGTCACCTTTATATGTTGGAAAAATAATCCGTAAATGCCCAAAGTCATTTCTCTTTTCAATTTTCCCTTCATATCTCAGTTTTATTTACTTTGCCCCCTATAAGTTAAGTTGGTTTACAAATATCCCCTAGCTCACACTATTCTCTCGTGTTTCAATATTTTTGGCATTTGTTTCAATAATTTTATTAATTAAGCAACCGATATTAATACTTGTATCAATGATTTGAGTGATTTTGGTATTTGTAGTACACAATTTTAGCAATGAAACATTAGTAATAAAATTGTGCATTACAAGTACCAAAATCACCCAAATAATTGAAATAAATATTAACATCATTAAATAAGTATTGGCACCACTAAAATAAGTGCCAAAGATAACAAAAACCACGAAAACAGTGCTAACATGTGGCTTGGGGAGTTATTTGCATGCCAACTTAACTTATAGGGGGCAAAGTAAATGATAATTAGATATAGGCAGAAAATTGAAAAAGTAGGTGACTTACGAGGGTGTTTATGGATTTTTTTCCTTTTTTCGAAGCATCACTCACACTAGGGTGCAATCGGATCAGATATGTGTCGACCATATGACCGATTGAATCTATTTTCGGCTAGTCATCCCGGATAGTTGTCAAATTTGCAATCAATTTCGAATAGTTGGTTTCAAATCACTACCCATCGGTTGGGGATATTTCAAGAGTATTATTAAAAAAATCTACTTGGATATCCGAAATTTCAATGACCCATATACCATAATACAGTCCAAATAGTTGCTTCAATTGGGCCCAATAGGTACCAAGACTCCAAGTGGACCAACACTCTAACCAGCCCAGCCCTAACTCCTCCCAATCCTAGTCTCAGACTCCCAGTTCCCACTGCTGCCAAGCCCACGCCCTCTCACTATCGTCCTGCTGGCATCTCGTTGCCTTTTTGTCCTCCTGCCGACCACTGCCCTCCCACCGCCATCCCTTGGCCCTCCCTTCCTCCCACCATCCCACCGCCAACCCGCCGCCTCTTCATCGCCCTTTGTCCTCCTAATTGATTTGATACAGATGTATGTTACATGTTGAACTCATACAATTGATTAATCATTCATATATGTGCTATATGTGGTATTAGTTTTCGTGTGATACCTGACAAAAAAATATTTGGTACCATATCAGTTCTACTTCGAATTCCAGATCGATATTATCCAAGATGTATTCGTATCAGGCACTAACCGTGTTCGACCCTGAGTTTGAGTAAAAATATGGTTCATGGTATGGAAAGAGCGATGTCCGACTGAATCCGAGCCAATTGCACCCCTAACTGACACTACTCATATAGGTTGCTCAAAGGAAATTATTAAAGGCAGCGACTAGGAATCAAACATATGATGGGAACTTTCCACTATTGGATCTCACTTAAAACGTAAATCAACCCTTTGATCTATGCAACAAAAAAACATAAGATGCGGCAATTTGTTCCGAGCTTGCAAAAAAACATCTCTCTAATGCAACAACTATGACCATTGGATTGCCGTTGAGAGCAAACTTTCTCTTAGGTAGCATCGTAGGGTCAAATTAGCGCAACAAAAGCTCACACCCAGTGACAACACAACCATCATGTGACAAAGCTACATTTTCCCCTTTTTATGTTACCTTTGAGTTTGTGCGGATGCAAGACGGACATCGATCATCTTAAAACTCACTAACACAATGTCTCGGGAAAATCGTCCAACAAATTATTTCAATATCCACAACAAAAATGCAAAAACCAAAAATATTGCAACAAAAGAGAAACATTGATGCAACAAATACAAGAAAAATATCCCCATAATTGCAACAAAGGGAAAAATCGTTGAAACAACTTCAACATTTCCATGTGGGTGTTGAAACATTTGGAAAGAACAGCCACTACAAAACCAATTACTTGTTGCAATATTTGATACGAGCTCCAAGGAGAAGATGGCGGAGGCCGATCGACGGACCTGGATCTAGCTCCACTGCCTAAAGCAAAATGCCTCCACTAACGGAATCGGAGAGAGGCCAATCTCGGAGCCGGCAGTTGGCTTAGATCCGATTGGGCCAAAAGCTGGACGGGTGCCTCGTCGTCTTGGCCATACTGCTGTCGAGTTCGCCATTTGCCAGGATTGCCATTGCTAGGATGACAAATTTTATTGATGTCATATTGGAGGCTTGGTTTGTTGTAACAAATTTGTGAAACATATGCAACAAAAAGCATACCTAATATAGGGACATTCAACAACAACTATTAGACAAAGCTCATTCAAAGGAAGAGGAGGCTGGTTGGCTTTACCAGAATACCCCGAATCTCAATGGGGCAAAAGTGGTCTAATGCCTCACCCTCTCCTCATCGAGTTGGGAAGAGAATGGAGAGGGGAGGGTCATGGAGAGAGGTAAGGAGAGGGGACCTACTACCACTTGCAAGTGACAACGAGCAAAGAACAACAACAAGCATGGCAAGTAGGATAGTGCCAAAGGAGGGCAATATGGGACTTGGGAGCAAGATGGTCAAGCAATGTAGTTTTGGGGAGGAGGAGCACAATCAGAGCAGAGAGCTCCATCCCCAACGAGCCCAATGGATGGGGTGAGGAGATTGAAAGTTGGGTGAGAAGGGATGAGAAAGGGATGGATGGAAGGGATGAGGAAGATGTGGAATATAGTAGTGGTGATGGGATCAAGAATTAATGTATATGTGGGAGGGCTGCCAACCTAATAATGTAGTTTCAGATACTTCTGGTGCATCCTGTTAGCGTATATTTGTTAAACCATGCATGGCCGTCCACAATCACAGGAGCCCAGCAACAACCAGGATTCTTTCTATGTTTAGCTTGAGTGCATATCGCCTCATTCCTTGTTAGCTTGAGTGCATATTGCCTCATTCCTTGCATGCATGTCATTTCTATGTTTGTTGCTTCTCCGTGTATCTATATGTATCAATCTTTGCTAAATGAAGATTATTCAATGCGTGAGTATCCAAACTCTTTACGCTTTCATGGTATCACGAGACAGCTCTTTCCTGCGGTCTCTTCGCTCATAAATCCTAACCCTGCCGACCACCGCGCCGCCGCCGCCGCTTCTCTTGCGCGCTTCGCTTGTGCTTGCCGGTTCTCCACCACTTCTCGCAAATGGCTCCTAAGGACGACGCACGGCTGAAGCGCGAGGAGATCGAACGTTTCGCGCCGCCAAGATCGAGCGCCGCCGACACTCGGCGTCTTCGCGAACATGCGCGCTTCTTGCCGCTAACGCTGCAGCAATGTCTTCACACCCAAGTCTGGGCCGTAGTCCATCAAGACCCTGGTGCCCGTCTTTCTCGACATCGACTCCGCTAACTACAGCAAATGGTCGACCTCCTCCTCAACACTCTCGGCAAATATGCTCTCAACGATCATGTTCTCTTCGACGACGGTGATTCGGATGACGATACGTGGTCCCACCTTGACTGCACGATCAACTCGTGGCTCTACGGCACGATTTCATTGGACCTCTAGGAGCTCGTCATGCATCGCGAGGCTACGGCGCGCTCCGTCTGGCTTGGCCTTGAGCAACAATTCCTTGGCAACAAGGAAACTCGTGCGCTCTACCTCGACGCCAAGTTCCGAAACTTCATCCAAGGAGAATTGTCCATTATGGACTATTGCCGCAAACTGAAGAGCATGGCGGATGCCCTCGGTGATCTTGGCGAGCCCGTACCTGACCGGACCCTCGTCCTCAACGTCCTTCGTGGTCTCAACAACAAATTCTCCTACATGACGGCGCTCCTCAAGCGACAAAAGCCCTTTCCATCGTTCATAGAGGTTGTTCCGATCTGCTTTTGGAGGAGCTTACCATGGCTCAAACACCTGCTGCTTCCTTTGCTTCTGCATTCCTTGCCGGCACATCCACCACCTCCTCTGGCGGCTCTGCAAATCGTGGCACCTCTGGGCAAGCTTCTAGCAGTTCCGTCACTCCTTCCGGCAGCCAAACCTCTGGCGGATTGCGCAGCACCAACAAACATCGTCGTCGTGGCCGACGTGGCGAGTTCACCAGCAACAACAGCAATGTCTCTGGCGGCAACTCATCCATCGCTCCACACTCTTCTAGCGGTCGACCAGGCTGGCCTACGGTGTTCAACCCATGGACCGGATCCATTCAACTGTGGTCCGGCCCGTCTGCTGCTCGCCAGGCCTCCAGTCTCCTTGGGCCACACCCTACTTCACAGCATCACGACCAGGCACCGCAACACCAGGCGCTCGTCGTAGGAGGATTCAACGGCATGCAGCTTCCCGTGCCTGGACATCACAGCGGCATGCCGATGCATGTTCCCGGCAGCTACAACGGCATGTAACCGTCCGTCGGTGGCTGGCCTACCATGCAGCCGCCGCCCAGTGTTCCTGGTACTCCGCTTCTTGGCTGGGATCAAAACATGCTGGCAAACTCGTTCAACACGATGACACTCCAACCTCCTAACAATACGGATTGGTATTTCAACTCCGGTGCAACTTCCCACATGACTTTAGACACCGGTAATCTCTCTATATACCGTCCACTCTCCCCTTCTACTCCATCCAATATCGTTGTTGGCAACGGTTCTCTTCTTCCTGTCACTTCCACCGGTGCCACTTTTTTTCCTACAGTCAGCGGTAATCTCCACTTACGTGATGTTCTTGTGTCTCCTCACATTATTAAGAACTTAATTTCTGTCCGCCAATTTACTACTGATAATAATTGCTCTCTTGAGTTTGATCCATTTGGCGTTTCTGTCAAGGACCTTCTCTCCAAGAACGTGATCGCCAGGTGCAATAGTTCCGAGCAACTCTATCCCTTACGACCAGAGGCGTTCACTCCATATGCCCTCACTGCTGGCACATCATCCGTCCTTTGGCACCGTCGCCTTGGTCACCTTGGTCATGAAGCTTTCTCCAAACTTACAAGCACTAATGCCATTCCTTGCAATAAGGGTGAGCTAGACTCCTTGTGTCATGCATGTCAACTTGGCCGCCACACACGCCTGCCTTTTATTCACTCATCCTCTCGTGCATCTCAACCTTTTGACTTAATACATTGTGATCTTTGGACATCTCCTGTTCCTAGTGTCTCAGGCTATAAATATTATCTTGTTGTTTTAGATGATTGCACGCACTATCTATGGACTTTTCCACTGCGTCTAAAATCTAACACCTTTTCCACGTTGTCACATTTCTTCTCATATGTAACTACGCAGTTTCGTGCCTCCATTAAGAGCGTTCAATGTGACAATGGTCGTGAGTTCGATAACTCCAGCTCCCGTATGTTGTTTCTCACTCACGGGGCTACTCTTTGTATGTCTTGCCCATACACCTCGCCGCAAAACGGTAGAGCCGAGTGCATCATTCGCACAACCAACAACATTGTCAGTTCTTTATTAATCCAGGCATCTCTTCCCCCATCATATTGGGTCGAAGCCTTGCACACTGCCACATACCTTTTGAATCGTCATCCCACCAAAACTCTGAATTTTTCCACTCCTTTTTTTGCCCTATTTGGCACTCCTCCCTCCTACTCTCATCTCCGTGTCTTCAGGTGCAAGTGCTACCCCAACCTCTCTGCCACTTCTCCTCACAAACTCTCCCCTCGCTCAACCCTTTGTGTGTTTCTCGGCTACTCATCGGACCACAAAGGCTATCGATGTCTTGACCTCTCCTCCAACAAATTCATTATTTCTCGCCATGTCATCTTCGACGAAACCTCATTTCCTTTTGCCGCGTCCAGCTCCAACACTTCTTCCTCTGACTTTGAATTTCTCTCGGAGCTTGACGCGGCCCCTTTACCACCTGTTGGTCCTAACCATTTTGCAGGATCCCATCCCAAAGTGCCGCCCCATCGCCTCGTTGGTCTCAAGACTCAGTCGCCGCCATGGAACCGGCGCTGCCCAGACGTCTTCTGGTGTTTCGGCCACTAGCGCTCCTGTGTCCCTGGCCAACACATTGTCACGTCAGGCTACCCCTGTCGATCCCTAGTCATAGGTCGTTGCCAGCCCAGCCTTTTCTTCCGCTTCGGCTATGGCCTCTTCGCCAGCTTCTACGCCGGTTGCTCGCTCTGGATCGACCGCTCATTCTGGCCCACATGCCACTGCAGAGATGACCTTCTCTACTGCGCGCCCGACGTTGGTCTCCCCTGGGCCACCAGAACTACAGGATTCTTCACCGATGCATTCTGGTCCCGGTGCCCATGCACATGAGCCTGCGTTACGGACGCTGCCAGTTCCAGACGAAGGGCCCTCAGCGGCACCGGTTGCTATTCCCACCGCGACACGCCAGCCTCGTTCTGCTGTTTGCACTACTCCTGTTACCAATGTTCATGTCATGGTTACACGGGTAATCTGGTTTCGACTGACCAGCGACGCGTATGAACCTTCATGTCGACGAATGTCGCTATTCTTTGAAGACCTCTGAGTGCCTTGGCGATCCTAATCTCGCGTGATGCTATGATCGAGGAATTCTCAGCTTTGCAAGCTAATCATACTTGGGACCTTGTCCCTCGTCCGGCTGGTGCCAATATTGTGACAGGTAAATGGGTTTTTCGTCACAAGCTCTCTCCTACTGGTGATCTCGAGCGCTACAAAGCTTGTTGGGTTCTTCGCGGCTTCACCCAATGACCTGGCGTCGACTTCGATGAAACTTTCAGTCCAGTTGTTAAGCCTGCCACTATCCGAACAGTTCTCACGGTTGCTCTCTCCCGGGATTGGCATATTCATCAGCTTGATGTCAAGAATGCTTTCTCACATGGCACTCTTACTGAGTCAGTCTATTGTACTCAACCCTCTGGCTTTGTGGATCCTGTCAACCCTGATCTTGTCTGTTGACTGAACAAGTCTCTTTATGGACTTAAGCAGGCTCCTCGCGCATGGTACAGTCGGTTTGCCTCCTTCATTCTCTCCATTGGGTTCATTAGTGCCAAATCAGATTCTTCGCTATTTATTCTTTGTCGCGGCAATAATGCAGCTCATTTACTCCTATATGTGGATGATATCATTCTTACTGCTTCCTCTGAGGTTTTTCTTCGCCAGATTATACGTGCACTTCAACATGAGTTTTCCATGAAGGACCTGGGACCCCTCCATCACTTTCTTGGCATGTTTGTCAGTCATCATGATGGTGGCTTATTCCTTAGTCAGCGACAGTATATTATGGATATTCTTGCTCGCGCAAACATGAGTGACTGTAAGCCCTGTTCTACACCTGTTGATAAAAACGCCAAGCTTCCTGCCGATGCTGGTTCCCCTGTGGCGGACCCTACGCACTATCGTGGGCTAGCTGGTGCTTTTACAGTGCCTCACTTTCACCAGACCTGATATTACTTATGCCGTACAACAAGTCTGTCTTCACATGCATGATCCTAGGGAACCTCATTATGCTCTGGTGAAACGCATTCTTCGCTATCTGAAAGGCACTCTTGAGTTCGGCTTACAGCTTTCCCGCACCGCCATTGGCACACTCGTTGCTTATTCTGACGCTGACTGGGCAGGCGTCCCGACACTCGTCGCTCGACTTCCGGCTATGCAGTTTTTCTTGGGGACAATCTCATCTCCTGGTCTTCAAAGCGGCAGCATACTGTCTCTCGCTCCAGTGCCGAAGCTGAGTATCGGGCTGTCGCTAATGTTGTGGCTGAGACTTCTTGGCTCCGCCAGTTACTCCATGACCTCCACTGCCCGACCCAGCGTGCTACTGTCGTCTACTGTGACAATATTAGTGCAGTCTATCTCTCTACAAATCCGGTGCAGCATCAGCGCATCAAGCACATTGAGATTGACTTGCATTTTGTCCGGGACCGTGTGGCTGCCGGAGCAGTGCGTGTTCTTCATGTGCCTACCTCATCTCAGTACGCCGATGTCTTCACCAAAGGCCTGCCATCTTCGCTATTTACGGAGTTCAGGTCCAGTCTGAACGTCCGCTCTGCTCCCGCTCCGACTGCGGGGGTGTGTTAACGTATATTTGTTAAACTATGCATGGCCGTCCACAATCACAGGAGCCCGGCAACAACCAGGATTCTTTCTATGTTTAGCTTGAGTGCATATCGCCTCATTCCTTGTTAGCTTGAGTGCATATCGCCTCATTCCTTGCATGCATGTCATTTCTATGTTTGTTGCTTCTCCCGTGTATCTATATGTATCAATCTTTGCTAAATGAAGATTATTCAGTGCGTGAGTATCCAAACTCTTTACGCTTTCACATCCGGATGCACGGACGGTATGAAGTCCGTTTATTAAAAAAACAAGAAGCAGGACATGTTAGTATTTAACTTGTCTTGTGAAGTTAAAACATCATTCAAGCACCATAAGTTGAATTGAAGCATCATTCAAGAACTACAAAAGTTGAACTGAAAACATCACTCTATCTCGCCATATGTATCGAAGAATGAACATAGTGCTCGTAATTTATGATTGGTGAGGAAAGATTCAGACATAAATTTTCCGTTCCAATATACCCCATCTCTGGACTGAATTTTAGTTAGTGTCGACACTTTCCAATATACCCCATCTCCGGACTGAATTTTAGTAAGTGACGACACTTTGGTATGGTACTGTTTATTCTTAACGACCTTTCATCTTTCATCCTTGAAATATTTTGTTGGCTACCAATTTAGTTCCCTTGAGCATGCTAAGTTTGCATTTCTCTTCTTGTTTACTGCTATCCTTGTTCTACAAGATCAGGATTGAAATGCCTTATATGGTTCATGTGTGCATCTTGTGCTAGTATAGATAGGAAATTGTTGTGCTATTAGCGTTGAAATGCGGAAGAAAAGGCTAGTTAGTGAGGCATTCTCAAGAAAATTTTGGATAAAAAGACATTTAGAGAAGCCTCTCTATTGGAAAACTTTAACCTCTGGAATCGTGTGGTGGTGGTCTTCTAACTTATGTATTCATCCGATAAACCGTGACAGATCATTGTTCGCCGGGCAATCAAGTGCCCTTCGACTCAAATTCATGTTTTTGTTTGGCTGGTTCTTCATTAGAGATGCTGGACCGACGATCATGTGTTCTTTGTGCACAGGAGCAGGAGATTCCGACTCATCTATTTCTCGCTAGTGTATTGCTAGGTGCCTTGGTCATTTGTTTTTGTGATTATGTAATCCCATTTATGTTTTTTTTCTCCATCTTTCCTGTTGGCTCTGATGATCTTTGTCAGTATTGTCGTTTCATTTCCTTATAATGCATTAACATGCAGTTCTCCAGCGTTTTTTCAAAAAAAAAAATTCTCTTGGGCCGGTTCTCGGTATGCAGACCTAAACCGCATGTCCACAGCATTTGGGTAGTATACACACTTAGATAAGTAAAGTAGGAGTACATAAGCTCTGAATTCTCTTGTTTGGAACAACATATACATTAGAAACTGTAGTGAATCCGTGCTACTATATATAGTTCTGACCAGTTAGAGGCTTTACAAACTCATGAATCCTCTTTTAAGTAAACTGTTATAATATTAAAACTATCATAATGTCAAAACTGATATTTTGAAAATAATATATAATAAATCGCCGTAATATTAAAACTGAAAACGAGATATATTTCTCTTGTTTTGCTTACACTACTACGAATAGGTCATCACCGCCGGTTCGTCCACGCCATTATCGCGGTTATGGCGCCGCGATCATTGGTCGGCAAGGATACTCGGGTTATCATCGCTTACCGAGGAACCGCAAGATGATAATAGATATCATCGCGGTTCATTATACAACCGCGGTGATATTAGACTATTCGCCGGTTTACACTAGCATCCGCAATGATACTCAACTATCTCTGCCGGTTCAACCTAGAATCCGGCGTTGATATATGTATATCTCTCCCGGCTTATCGACATTTAACCGACAAAGGATTCTGTAGAGTATCACCGCCGGTTCCTAGACAACCGGTAGTGACAACGAATTTCAAAAATTTGTAGATGTACTTCATAGATGTCCCAATTAATCTATGAAGTACATCTACAAATTTTTTCAGAGTTTTCGTGACTTTTATTAGTTGGTGTGCACGATGTGTACACGGGAAGGCCTGTGTGCACATGATATGTTGCCTTCAAATATATAGTATATGAAGCGTCGTTAGATCATAATTAAAATATATTAAAGCATCACAATATTTAGTTTTTTACAATTAATAGTCTGTTCACAAATGTTATGTGAGTACATCTCGTTCACTTTAGATCGAAGCTTCCGTCGTGGAACTCGCCCTTTGGATCGATGACCTGTTCATCAATGAATCCAGCGATATGCTCTTGAATTGCTAAAATTTCTTTCGATAGTAACTGATTGGTTCTCAGCTTGGAGCGCTGTTATTGAAGAAAAGAGAAATTTAATTAATGATGATAGATGTTAAATGAAAGAAAAGTAGGCATGAATGTGTAATTATATACCATGGCTTCGTTATAGCCGACAGTCTTCGTGACAATTGAATGTAAATTTGTACATACGTAGTATGCGTATAAACTATTTCACAGTCTGTCTCATGCATGGAAAGTCATTATTACTTTGAAAGTTGTCTCAGAGGGAAGATGCGGACCACCTTTCTTGCAATACCGTGTGAATGCGCTGTGAATGATTTTAAATAGTAATTAACCTTAAATACAATAGAATAAAATATTACTAGAGCAATAACGCAACGATCGAGTTTACTGCTCATCATCTTCCAAAATTATGTTCATACTCACGAAGTTCTTTTCTCAACGAGTCCAAGACATAAACCACCGCTAGCTTTTAACTCGATGACGAGGAGGACCCAAAGGATAACTAGACATATATGTTAACACAACCTATTAGTCCCACACCGTGTCACACAAAAATAGTAAAACAATATTAGAAGTAGGGTAATACGATCGAAAGTTATAGGGTACAAGTACGGAGGTTTTCTTTCTCGGCTTGAAGAAAGTCTTAAATAAATACTCTTCAACAAACTTTGGGTTATCACGGACGAGTTTCTCGTTAACAAGCCCCGGATCGAGAAATCCTAAATCTTCATCCTTATTTTGTGCACATAATCAGATTCCATTCTACATATGTAAAAAGAAGTTAGACATACAGTTGAACGGTAGAAGAATATACAATAATATAAATAGAGACTTACAAAGTCCACGCCTCGACAAAGGATGCTGGCCCGAGCATCTGCCGGTACAACATATACAATTCGCAGAACTCTAACTTAACATGCCATCCCCATTATGAAAATCCGAATCTTTGTATTTCATCGATCGCCCACATACCCTCTTGGCACCGCTGCATGTAATATCTTGATGGACGCTACCGCAATTTTGTTGTTAGGTTGTCTAAATCTTTTGGGGAGCCATCGGTTGCCCCTTAATGTACTTCGGCTTAGACCTAGCTCGTAATTACGACGTTGTTCAAGCAAAGATCTTTTTGAGCTTGCGACATCGATGCCTCAAAGACTAGCCATCTTCAAGTTTTGCTTTACGGAGATGCGCTCGAGTCCGACATTTCGAAGGTTGAAGCCCGCCTGTCTCTTTGGCTTTTGCCATACTCAAGAAAAACTCTGCGCATTAGCATCGACTTTAGTCTTCTCGGGTGATGGCACCTTTTGGAAGTGAGATGTTACCTCGGCCTTCGTTTGCTCTTTGCGTTCTTCTTGATCATATCGGCGGTAATTTCTTACGAGGTGTTGCCTTCATAGATGACCGAGATTTGGTACAAGACGATGCGGACTTCCGAGATGGTGCCGATGTTCGACTCTTCTTATGTGCCTACCGAGGAGTTGGACCTTTATCGGTGGGTGCCGAGGAGGAGTTGGACTTTTTCTCGATGGTGCCGCGGAGGACTTGGACTTTTCTGGTGGTGCTTGGCGGAGGAGTTGATCCTTTTGTGGATGGTGCCGCGAGGAGTTGGACTTGTCCTAACCGTGTGCCGGAGGAGTTGCACTTTTAAGAGGCGGATGTGTCGTGTGTGGAGAGTGCGGCTCATCATCATCGTCGCCGTTGTCGGCCTCATCGTCCGAGTTTAACATAATCAAGCTCTTGCGCCACGCGAGGAAGCCATGCACGTTTTCTCCAAGTTTGTTTTTTCCGTCCTCGCCAGAATCTCTACCTCCATTTTGCGATATTGTCGGACTACACCGTTTACTTCGACCTGGAGAATCCCGGTATTAGGCGGCAAGTCAGCAGAACTCGCGAGGAGGCACATGGCCAAGCCCCGCCATCACCACCTTGATGGTAATGCCATGTGCGGACAAATGCAGCTTGCACGGTGTCGGTTCTGTGATGTCATCCTTTGGAAAATGGAGTCGATGCTCTCCCGAATCGTTGCGGACGCCAAGTTGCTCTTAAGAACACCGTGGATCGAGGTTCGAGGGCTGTCATCGAGTGGCGATCGTGAGTCGAGAGCTTTTTATCGCTTGCTCCACAACTTGATCCGATTTCGCTCTTCTTCCTCTAACGCTCTTGACACAAACATCTTGTATTTGACTTTGCGGCTCATATTCTCCTATTCTTTTCGCCGCTTGTACATAAGCACGTCATCCGGGAAGCCTTCTTTCCACGGCACCAAACCAACTCCTGGTGCGCCAGATGCTCTCTGTTACCAGAACCTTGATACTCATCATTCTCCTTCGCGGATGAAAAGCCCTTGGGAAGACTCCACGTGAGCATCGATATTTTCTCGACACCTCCGGGCTCTATCGCTCCTGAAGCTCAAGCCGCCATCTTCGAGATAGAAGTCCCCTCCCAAGCAACGACTGCTTTGATCGTGCAAGTGAACTCGGCCGTCAGTAGAGTAACGCCTTGAGGATTAGCTCTTGTTCGCGCCTTATCCCACGCAGTATTTTCTTCACGAGCCACCAAAGGCCTAGTGTGTGAGGGTGGATATTCTTATCGCGTTTGCCTTGTTCTTCCGACTCACCGTATGCGGGCTTCTTGAAATTCTCAGACTCCACAAAGTCCTTCCAAAATTCTCTTATCTTTGAAAACATGTTAAAATTTGGCGTGACATTCTTCTTCACATAGGTCTTATTCAAATTGAGTCTTCCAATTCTTCCAAAGATGTGCACATGATACCTAGTGCACGCTTTGCAACCAACTCGACCCTTGGGGAAATGGAATACTTGTTTTAGCTTGCCCCATAGCGATTCCTTCAGTCATCGGAACAACCCATCGATCACCTTCGCGGCGGTCCATGATCTATAGATGATGGGCACGTTATCCCTAACAAGTACTCCACAGTGCTGTCTCAGACGGGCGCCAACGCCGACTTCGGGTATAGCAGTTCCCGACTTCCGAGAGTGGAGTATGTTAGAACGCCCTTCGGCATCTTGTTCGGCCACGACACTGCTGGTGGCTTTGTTCACCGACGCTTGAGCCTACAATTGATCTTGTTATTAGTCGATGACCCTACAATATTTTGGGATTCACAACGTACTAATACTTTACCTCGCCCATGTTAGTCGCGTCGACTTGGTCCATGGCGATGGCGCCACTTGGCCCATAGCAGGGCGCGGTTTGGTCCATGGTCGTATGCTAGGTTGCTCCATATCAATATCCTCAGAGGTCCAAGTAGCCACTTGGGCTACCCACTCCTACTGTCTACATTCGAGGCCGAACTCCCTCCGCACTTGTCCCCGATTCGAGGCCATTCCTAACAATCCAAAATATGCACATGTAACTTTAAAATGATACTTATACATGAGAAAAAATCACATGATACATATACATCTCGAAATGAAAAAATAATATGAAAAATTCATATATTCTTAAGAATATATTCCACACTAAAATGATTGGGAAAAAAATAAGCCCTTCAAGTTCATTTCATGGATGTCAATTCAATTTAATGAAAAATTTCATATTCTATGAAGATATAGAACATGAAATTTTTCATTGGAAAAGTTGGACACGCAAGACTCCATGATCAATGAAGAAGAGGAGCGGAGGAAACCTATAGACAAAGGGTACGCGAAAAAGACAAAGAACCAAGTCCCAAGTCCATTTCTGCTTAGCATGTCTCCTCATGGTTTCCTTCGTGTACCGGACGCCTCGTGACACCCATGATTCTTGAACTTGCAGGGCTTATTTTTTTAAACACATACATTTTTGGTCAACAAAATATACATACACATAAATTAGAATCAAATTCATTATATCGAGAGTTACAAACAAGAGAAAATTCTAGCAAGTTTAAACTCTATAAACTTGTCGACTTTTCTCTTTTTTGTAACCATCGTATATAATGAATCTTGAAATTTCATACAACCGCTACTATTACAATTAGTGGCACAACTATTAACTAAATGAACTACAACTACTTACTATTACAATTAGTGGCACAAAATAAATATTTACAACACATGTATACATCTTTATTTAAACAAATATTTACAACACATGTATACATCTTTCAAGAAGATATACAAAGCACCAAATTGAAGTTTACTTTTGGCTGCAATATAAATAACCACAAGAGCAAAATGATCAAAACAAAGACATGTGCGATGTGAATTCACAAGGCAACTAGCATAAAGCTCAACTTGTTTATTTTGAGTGTTCTCAGATGTCGGGTTGCCCAAAGGCCCTCCTCGCCACAAGGGACGAGTAATAGACTAATTTGTGACAACCTTACCTTAGTTTCGAACCCTTACCACCTTAACATACACATTACAAAAATTGATAATCAAGCTCATTGTTATCAGATTATATTCATTGAGCATACATTCAGATCAAGACATTAAATATTTGCTGCTTAATCTTGAAATATAGACAACAGTATAGACATAGAAGTGCTACTAACATCATCAGGTATTGAACACTAATTAGACTAAGGAACTAAGGAACTAAACAAAATATAGACAGAGAAGTGCTACTAAGGACCTAAACAAAATATAGACAGAGAAGTGGTCATGCAATACATGCAATACAAGATTGTTGAGATAAGGGCAAGATGAGCATAATGAGACATATACTTAACCCAGATATGACTACATAACTTATCCACAATGTCCGTAATATATGAAATGATCATGAATTCAACAGTATAAGCTTATAATCACATAGATTCATGATATGAACACATATATACAGTGACATTCAAAGATGGATAATAAATGAATTAACCGCAAGATACTACTCATGTTTGGTTTTTCCAAGATTGTCTCAGATTGAATAACTTGATGGGTTGCTTCAAAGAAGCCTCCAACACCAAATTTCAGCAATATATCACAGGTATATCAATCTGAAATTAGTGACTCTATTCAGTTCAGCACCGCTAAGAAAAATTGACCGACTAATACTCAATTATGGATGACACGCCATCGAACAACAAAATTGCAATAATTTTGCCTCTTACGTTGATGCCAAGCCAAAGGAGAATTGAGTTCCATATTAGTCCAGATATCAAAGTTATGAAAGGAACTATTCTCGTGATAGCATATCACATATACAAAGAAGAACAAAGAACAAGTTAAAGTATTGATACAATGATCTAACAAAGGTTGAATTACGTAATGATTCACTAACTAGCGTATAAATATTGCCTCATTTATTTGTATCATCATCGAGCAAAGAGTAGAGAATAAAATCATTGCCTCATTTATTTGTATCATCATCACGTATAAATCTCTATCTCATTGATAACCCTAGAATCATCACAGATTAGTTGTCACAAATTGTCTATTGCGCCCCAAATCCTCATCAACACTATACCCACATGCTAGGTCCCCAAGCCAAATGAATTGATCGCCCTTAGCATCTCGCACATGCACATCTCAAACATTCACAATCACATTCACAATCACATGCACATTCACATTCACATTCACATCTCGCACATTCACATCTCAAGACAACCACATTCGCACATCGCAAGAGCAGCATACCAAGGCGACGGGGGAGACGGTGGGGAGGTCGAGGCGACGGCGGGAGACGTGGGGAGGTCGAGGCGACGGCGTGGAGACGGTGGGAGGTGAAGGCGACGGCGTTCGAAGCCGAGGCGGGCGGCTGTGGAGCTCAGAGGCGACGGCGCTGCCCGAGTCGAGGCGGCGGCTGGGGAGCTCAGAGTCGACGCCAGAAATCGAGAGGAGGCGCGGGCTAGGGCTAAGGTAAATGAGAGGAAGGCGCGCTTTATTTATAGGAAGATCATCGCCGGCTGGTCATACCAACCGCAAGTGATAGTATATTATCGCGGTCCATTGTACAACCGGCAAGTGATAGTGGAATACTATCGCCGGTCTGATTATACAACCGGCAAAGTGATAGTGAATATTATCGCCGTCCACTATACAACCGCAAGTGATAGTGGAATACTACCGCCGGCCCATTATACAACCGCAAGGATAGTGGAATACTACCGCCGTCCATTGTACAACCGCATAGTGATAGTGGAATACTACCGCCGTCCATTGTACAACCGGCAAAGGATCACTTTTTGCCCACATTCTCGTTAAAATTTATCTTTTTTATTGCTCTTAATATAGGACTAATTTGATCATGAAATTTTATATGTACATGGGGTAAGATGAGATGTACATCCATGATTTTGTTTCAGAATTTTGGAAACTTTTCTTAGTTGATTGCACGGTGATTGCACCAAATGTCACAAATTCAACAAATTCAAGTGCAAATAAAATCACAAAATCCAAATGCAAGAAAACTTTCAATTTGATCAAAAGAAAGCATAACCTCAATTTCCATTATTGCATATATTACATTAATTGTTACATATGAGAAAATAAACATGTCGCTCATACAAAAGAAAGCATACATTTCATTACTACAACTAAGCTACGACTCGACCTTCGTTATGATCGCGGCGTATGTATGTAGCTTCACACTGCCTTCCATGGTACTTAGGTCAACGCCCTCTCCAAAAGGGGAAGCTCATCGAATTGGTTGTACTCTTCCTCGTCGACAACATTCTCAACTCCGACAATCCTTCTTTTTCCTTGAATAACCACGTGGCGCCCTTGTTAGCCGGTCCGCCATAAAGAAGATTTGTGTCACGTAATTAGCAAGTACGAATGGTTCTTCTCTCAGATCCGACGAGTTTGAGGTCCACGGTAGTGATGCCGATTTGTCGATATTCACGCCACGAAGTCGACCCATTGGCACCGAAAAAGAGGGACCTTCAAAGGACCATAGTCAAGCTCCCAAATCTCTTCTATGAATCAGAGTAGGTTTGCCTATTTCCATTGTCATTATAGGCATCTATACGGATACCGCTTATTTTGATTGGTGCTCTTTTTATCTTGGCGCTCTTGTATAAAATGTAAAACCATTTATGTCGATCCTTGAATGTCCGAATTGTAGTTGACGGTCCCTCGAGCCAACAATTTCAATCGAAAGTAATACTCTCTCAGACGATCATGTGTCTACACAACCAATCGCCGAAATTATCTCTCGTGTTTCTCGCGAGCCAACCCTCCGACCTCCCCGGGTTTGTTTTGATAGCACGCTTGTGCATGTCGACATATGGGGCCACCACAACCGATTGTCCCAAAACTGCTAAATGTGCTTGTGTAAATGCAGCTAGATTGCTAGTACGCATCGATTTCGCCTAGTGTCCTTTTTCTCGTAGCCTTCCTCATGCCGAGATACAGCACACCAATCGGTTTGAGATCCATATAATCGACGCAGAACTCAATGACCTCCTCGGTTCCTCAAACCATCGGAATGCAGCCTTCCTACGATTTTGCATTTAACATATTTCTTTATAACCCCATGAATCTCTCGAAGGGTACATCCGATGTAGAAATACGGGACCAAGAATTCGTGATTCTTTCACAATGTGAACAATGAGATGGACCATAATATCAAAAAAGGATGGAGGGAACACATCTCAAGCCCGCATGCAGTGTGAACCACGCCTTCCTCGCAGCCTTGTCTAGTATTAATGGATCGATGGCCTTCGTGAAATCGCGCTGAAGAATAAACACAACTTGATAATTGGGTCTCGGACTTTCTCCGCAGTAACCCCTAATTGCAATTGGAAGCATGCGGTCATCATCACGCGGCAATCGTGAGACTTCATACCAATTAACTTTAAGTCTTTCATTGAGACTAGTCTCTTTATGTTAGCAGAGTAACCAGACGGAACTTTGATTCCGTGCAAGCATTCGCAAACGCTAATTTTTCTTTCTTGCTCAAAGTGTAGCAGTCATGGAAGGTACTTTTTGCCTCAGATCCATTTCTTCATGATGCGCTCCTTCCTCGCCCATATCTTCGAGGTCCATCCTTGCTTGAAGTGTATCTTTCGCTTTTGCCGTGTATGTCCAAGAAGATACCAAGCAAGCTATCACACACGTTCTTCTCTATGTGCATGACGCCGATTATGCGGTCGAACTTCCGTGTGCCGCCAATAAGGTAGGATCCAAAATATTGATTTTTTTTTCCACAAAGGAGCCTTATCCCGAAGTCGGAATAGATGTACCGCCGCCCTTTCCGTGAATAATTGTAAGGTCCTTTACTGCCGCAAATATCTGCTTCCCACCGATTCTTCTGAGCTAATGCGCCTTTGTCCCACAAAAGCTCTCTTATTATTGCGGTATGGGTGATCCTTACGAGGAACCTACGATGCCGCATGTAAGCCATTTTTCTATTGTTCTTCACCACCGGCTAGTCAGATTATCCAGCATCGACGATCCGTTGAAGCCTTTTGTCGTCTGCCCGACAAAGTTGCCAAGAGCAGGATAATCATTAATGGTTACAAACAATAATGCCCGTAGGATAAAGTTTTCTTTTATACTATCCCATACCCGTACACCATCGGTCCACAATATTAGAAGATCTTCAACCAATGGTTTGAGGTACACATCGATATCATTGCAAAGTTGTTCGGCCCTTGGATCAATAGTGGCATCATAATGTACTTTCGCTTCATGCAAAGCCAAGGAGGAAGGTTGTAGATGCATAAAGTCACCGCCAAGTGTCGCGGATTTACTACTCATGTTGCCAAAAGGATTCATCCCATCCGACTCAACCCAACCTTATATTCCTCACATCATATGCAAAGCGCTTATATTTTTCGTCGATGTTCCTCCATTGCACGTAATCAGCAGGTGTCTCGAAAGCATTCCATCCTTCTTACGCTTCTTCGGCGTGCCATCGTAGCAATTGGGCATGCCTTTTGTTCGCAAACAATCGCCAGCACGGGATTATAGGAAATACCACACCACCTTACGGGACACCTCTTCTTCTTACGCCACCCGACATCTTCGTTCTCGATATCGCTGCCGCGTTCTTATACCGCTTTTGCTTTGCAAACAACACAGCATCCATGTTCCGCAAACTCATTATGCGATACAATATGCAATCGCTTGGACATGCGGTATTCTTTGTACTTCCAATTCCAACGGGCGTATAACCCGCTTGGTTCTGGCACGTAGTTGAAGGCAACACGCTACCCTCGAAGCAAGTCCCCAAGAGACATAATACCAAGAAAGCTCTTATCGGACCAACCATTGCTTGCCTTCAACCGCAGAGTGAAAGCACGGTATGCGCTTTCAGGCTCCTCCTGCAGCCCGCACAATGGCGCTAGAGTCTTCTACCATACGTTGGAACTTTTGAAACTCCCTTTCACTCGTGAAGTCCCTCCCCATCACGCAAAGATTTGATCTAGATCATCTTCGTGGGTATCAACGAACGATCTTCCACCGCCATATCGTTGTCTCCGCCATCTCCATCAATGTGTTGCCCTTCATGAACAATATCATCTTCATCAATGTTTTGCCCTTCATGTATAATATCATCTTCACCGTGCTCACCCAACAGTATAGCCACTTTGAAACCCTTCAAGCAAGTGTGCACGACGACTCTAAGTTACAAAACATCTTCTCATTTTTGCAATCAACGATGGACAACACATATAGTCCGCCAGTTTCTTGACTTGTGTGCCGCAACGCATTCGTAAAACAAGTCACACCATTAAAGAACTCGCACCACGACGGTCCGTGTCATACATCCACCTTCGGTCCATCTACGCTAATTATATCAAACTACATTACTTAAACATCCACTACATCACTAAAATGGATATAACAAATTTTCATTAATTAAATTAATTACAATTATGCATAATTGTCCATCTAGCAATTTTATTACTTAAACATCCACTACATCACTAAAATGGATATGAATTTCATCAGAATAACAATATATAATTGTAAATGATTAGTTTTACAAATACATCTAGCAATTTTGCCTATATAATACATCAAACCTTTTTCACTATTTAAATATCCATCTAGCATTTTTTACTTATTTAGAAGATTTCTTCATTTCATTTTGTTATGTAGCGCTAGCTATTAAATTAAATTAATCTACAACAAATTAACAAGCATATAATTGAATATAAGGATATATTTCTAAATAATTATTTATGTTCCAACTTGCATTATTGCAAAATCCATCTACCATTTCCCATTATTTAAATATTCAACTAGCAATTCTCACTATTTATAATTGATCATCTAGCAATCCTTTACTATTAAAAATCGAAAGTGAATTATAATGTATTCAATAATTTAGCTAGATCTTAATTTGAGCAAGACTGACATAAACTGCTCACACTGCATAATCAAGAATTATCAACATCTATAGCACTCAGTAAAGTAAAATTTTACGACATATATAACATACATCAAGTCAAGAATCTCAAAAATTTTAATTAATACAATTTTTCAGCAAAGAACTCCCCAAGATAATACAGCTCCTCTTTGAATTGTCTCACGGAGAAGATGTCGATTCGATGAAAAATATGAACAAAATATCGACACCAAATTTCGCAAAGACTCTCCAGAAAAATACACTGAAAGCAAAGAGCGCCTTCTTCTCGCTTCGCGGGAAATGCGCGTCGTGAAGATCGCTATATAAATAGCTTATCATCGCCGGCTCGCCAACAACCGCAGTGATAAGGTCATATTACACGGAATATTTATCACCGCCGGTTCGTGCGTAACCAGCAAAGTGATAAGGTCATACTACGCGGGAAAATTATGCTGCGCGAAAAATATATCATCGCCGCTGAATATACGAACCGGCAAGAAATTTAAATATCATCGCCGGCTATAAATTAAACCGGCAAGAATATATCACCGCCGCTATAGGTATTAACCGTAGAATATATCACCGCCGCTATAGGTATTAACCGCAAGGATAGTCATTATCACCGCCGTTGGTAATACAAACCGGCAGTGATACTTAACGTTCCAACTATCGCGCCCACCAACCGTCGCTTGTTCGTCTTCCGCCGCGCCAACCACTGCGCTTCACATTCTCTCGCCAATCAAGGTTCTTCCCATTCTCGCTCTATATAATGCCAGATTGTTGCATCCAATCCACTCTTGTCACAATCCACACAATCCACTTGTTGCAGCCCCCACACAATCCACTTTTGTTGCAACAATGGCACCCCTAAGAAGCGTGCACGTGTTGGTCGAGCCCCACCGATCCGCCATGAAGGAGGAGGAGAAGGAGGAGGAGGTGGAGGCGGAGGAGGAGGAAGAGGAGGCAAAGGAGGAGGAGGACGACGACAGCGATGACGATGATGACGGCGGCGGAAGGACTGCGGCGTTGGGGCAAGACTAACTCCGCCACCGAATCGGATTCGGATGAGAAGGAGGATTTAGCACCGCCAAGACATCAAGCGGCAGCCCGTGACGAGGAGGAGGAGGAGGAGGAAGATGACGATTTATTTACGAAGTTTTGGATATAGGGCTTCGCGCCATTAGACTATTATAATTAGAACTAAATATGTAATGCTGAACAAAATATGCTTTGTAAATGTTATTTTAATTAATATATATCCCGCAAATTACAAATTTGCTTTCATATGTTCTGTTTTTTAACTAATTATGCTTTCATATGCTGCTTTTTTAACTAATTATGCTTTCATATGTTCTGCAAGTAGATAAATTACAATATTTATTATGTTCTCGCATCAACTAATAATCGGGGAACAAGAATATCATCGTTGAAATATAGTAAAACCGGCAGTGAAAATGGTCTTATCAACGCCGGTTTTACTATAGAACTGCAATAATAAATCACTACCGGTTCTACATGTAAACCGCAAGAATATCTTCTTATCATCGCCGTTTTCTATTAAACCGCAATGATATTACCTCCATTGCCGCGAGAAATTGAAATTAATCTTATCACCGCCGATTGAAGTTTGAACGGCAAGTGATAATATTATCACCGCCGCTGAATTTGGAACCGGCAAGGATGATATTATCATCGCTGCCCGGACCTACCCAGCAGGATGGGGGTCGCGATGAGGCAAATGTAGTAGTGTTAAGTATTTAGAACAACGGTTCAACATATAACCCATAGTTAAACATGCACAGCTAGCCAACTAAACTAAGAATGCTTCAAAGAAGAATCATAAGTATGTTTTGCAAAGAACTCACAAAGAAGAACCGATTCGCAGTGGTGGTGATGGTCACAGCAAGAGCAAAGAATTTAGGGAGCTAGCTAGATCTAGGACCACACTAGAGAAGATCTATGCCATACTCATAAGACAAGCAAAGGGATAGGAATATTCTAAACCTTGCTCTTTTGTGCGACATCAGCATATAATTTTATGTCTACTCTCCATCATGAGTGAGAATGGGTCGGATAATTATTTGCATCCACGTCTTTAGGAAGATAAATTTTATGTGCATTATACTAGTAGTATATAGTGTGCAGTAGAAATTAAATTCAGCTATTGATTTGTTAAATATATTTCTACTATACTACCAGAGGAAGTATAAATAACTTCTAGCTAATCTGATCTATTGGATCGAAAAGAATGAATAGTCCATATTGAGTTTAATATACCGAAAAGAGCTCTTTAAGAAAGACATGAATATGAATTCAGATATACTTATATTCAAGTGTGGATTGGATGTTTTCGAAAGGAAAAAGGGATTGGATGAACATTGGATACAAATTCGAATACTTATTTACTCTAATAAATCATAGTTGGATATGTATCCACATATACAGCAAGTAGATGATAATGATGAGGTATCCATTTTGAGCCACTTTTTATTTTCTATTATTATTTTTATTTCGTGCATATATATATATATATATATATATATGCGGCGATTTGGTGCAAACCTCTCTTGTGCAAACGTGAAAACTAGCAACTGGGCCTTTTGATCTTCCCGACGGTTTAGATGCACAAAGGTGGGATTCAGAATCCACTTATGCCAATATGCATTAACCCCTATAATCTGAAACAAACTCAAAGAAACAAAACGATCGAAACAAATTAAACGCAGGGCTCGCCTTCCCTCACGCCCTCCGCCGCCGCTAAGCCGCCCCCACGCCAGAGTCGCTGGTTCTCCCACGCCGCCAGCCCAGTTCTCCCACGCCGCTCGCCTCCGACGCCACGCCAAAGCCGGGTTCTTCGACGCCGCCGCTAAGCCGGGTTTCTCCGACGCTGCCGCCAAGCTAAGCTCCTCCGACGTTGCCGCCACCGCCAAGCTAGCTTCTCCATCGCCCGCAACCGCCAAGCCCTCCCACGCCAGAGACCACAATCACAAAGCTACAGTCGCAGCCATCGCAAAGGGCAAAGGCCACTTTTTTGCAACTTGTTATGCTAATTTCTTCTTCATCTATGTGAAATTTATTCCCTGCTTGTACTAAAATATGGACATTCTGAACTTCCGTAATTTGCAAAGAAATTGTTCTTTTCAGAGCAATTAGCGCACAAGACGCTATGAAGCTGCATCCCCGTCCTAATCGCAAGAAGGGAATGGAGCCCGACAAAGTTGCCGATCAAGCATTCGAGCTTGGGGCACCGGATGTCCTCATTCTCCCAAAGCGATGTCGCTAACCTCAAGATCGCAAGAGATTTGTTGAGGCCACAATCACCACTACGGCCGATGCAAGTCTTGAGCATTACTAATTTGGTTAATATACTTCGCAAAGAAGCACCATTTAGGTATCTAATTGAGGTATACACTTGTGTTTCAAAGGACCATCTTGTATGCAATGCTTGCATCGCAAGTGTAGGAGCTTTTCAGAGATTCCAGATGTTACTAACTACAGATCTCAGCTTGTAATAACACAATTCCGTACCGCTATTGACTACTTAACATAGATATCCTCGAGTGCCAAATTAACAATCTGTCCAACCTTTTTCAGACGTGAATTTCGGGGTTCAGTTCAATCAACTTTTGCTGCGCCTCATCTCGAAAAGGAGCCGAGGAAGAATCGTGGTCATCGCTTTCAAGAATCGGATGGAATCCGTTCCACGAATGAGCTTCTACAATGTAACTTAGTTTTCTTCACCTCACTGAATTGGGCATGTTTGATCGGTGAGATCGATGTTTGTTTTCCGACTTTCTCATAGGCTGCCAATGCTGCATCGATAAACTTCTACGAGACACCGAGGACGGAGCTTGGCAAAGAAGTTGGCATCAAGATAGTGACACCGTGGTGGATCGAGTCCGAGATGTCAAAAGGAAATTTCTCAAGGAGCATGGGGAAGTCGAGGTTGATCAAGAAATGCGAGATGTGAGAACACTTTTGTCATTGTTTTCCTATATTTGAACTAAGCTGCTGTTACATGAAAATAGATGGGAAACTACCATTTGGCATAGGCACTTGAATTCACATGAAAAGGGCGAATCACCCAATTGTAAATTGGATCATCACCAGAGGCAAGACTTGCATATTCAGATACTGACCATGCCTATTTTGCATTGTGATTGAGGGTGCATTTTCAGAAAATGGAACTGCATGACCGATATGCGGTCAATTCGCAAGGCATATTAGTACTGAAAAATTTCCGTGTCTTCCCTGTCTTGTCTTTTTGTTGTTTCTTTGCCAGTGCAAGAATTGCAAGGCAGGAAGATGAAGAGCAACTACCGATTGAGCAAGAAGAGAGACGGAGCAGAGAGGAAGAGGCGAAGGATGGCACATGGTCATATCACCAAGAGCTGCAATTTGTGTCATATTTGGATGTTACGGCAAAAGCGTCTGAACGCAAGGTGCGGCCGAATGGACCATGGTGCTTTGCAGACAAGAACCTTTTGGTTTCAGGAAGTTGCAGTTTTTATTTTCAACCCTTTTGGTTTCAAGAACCTTCCATGCCTGCCGCTGCAATGGTGGGGATGGAGGCCTCCACCTGAAGCCAAAAGTGTATGTAATTTTGAAAGAGTGTCAAGTGTCAGGTTCTTGTAAGAGTGTCAAGTGTATGGTGGTATGTACACGTTCTTGTGGTAGATGTTGCTCTGAACAATAATCCTTTTTATAAATTTGTTTGTCAAGTGTATGGAATTTTGAATGTTCAGTTTACCATTTCAGAGAAATTCCAGCATAAATTTGTTTGTCGTGGTTCAAATTCTGATGCACATAAAGCACATCGCAAATTGTGATGCACATAAACCACATCGCAGAAGGAGACATAAGAAGAAAAGAAAGCTGGTATGTATAATTTTGCATCCATGCTTTAAACTTTATGCATTTTTTTCATGATAACTATATTTGCATATGTCCTGTTTCTCAAGTTTCTTAATGAGATTCAAGTGCAATCCACTGGTCATTATGTGCTGAAATATACTGAAGAAGGTCCAACACAATTGACATCCAAATTTGATTAGAGTGATGCGTTTCATCACCACTCAAGTAATCAATCTTCTCATCATCCATTGAACATAGATCCTTGAAAGATCTGCAACGAGCCCCTGGTATCTCAGAATCAACAGAACCTTCTTGATCAGTACTAGAATTATTCTGAAATACAGCAGATTTTGATATCCATTTCACCTGCATCTTTTTTTAATATGCAAAAACTATTTCCATTCAGACGAAGGAAACAAACCAACCAACATTAACGCCAACTCCAAGACTCCCCCACTGGGAAGCCACTGATTTCAGTGACAAAAAACAAAAGAAGATATTGCAGGTGCAGAATTCGCCACTCAATTTTTTAAATAATATATTTTTAAATAATTTTATAAAAATAATACTCTGTAAAAAAACAGTTTCAAAAATACATTCTTGTCGCCAATTCATTACCATCATTTCATTTGGCGATAGAGCTTCTATCACCAAATGAATTAGCCAAAAAAATAATTACAAAAATACACATGAATCGCCAATTTCATTTGGGGATGGATATATGTTTTGTCGTTGATTTATTTGGCTAACAGATTATTTTGTCGCTAATTCATTTGATCGATAGGCTAATTTGACTCATAGGCTAGAAGGCATGTCGTGATTCCTTTGGCGACTGCGGTGTATTTTTGTAATTATTTTTTGGGTATTATTTTTGTCAAATTATTATAAAAATGTATTGTTTAAGAAAATTGTGCACACACAATCTTAAGAAACATCAAACTATTCAAACGGATTCTATCTCCAATTCATTCGCAACAAAAGTGTATTTTTGACATTGTTTTTTGGGTATTATTTTTTGTAAAATTATTTTAAAATGTATTGTTTAAAAAAATCGCGCACACACACTCTTAAGAAACAGCAAACTATTCAAACGGATTCAAATAAACAATCGCCCTGCTGCCTGAAGAGCCAACCCATTCATTTGATCTTAGTTCAACTTGAGAAATGCTTGCATGTTCATTTGGAGTTCCAATTTCATCATAAGTTTCAATAATTGGTTTTCTTCAATCCACATCACAACTTAATGAAAACAATTCATATGGTACAATGAGTTAAACATATTTCTATTGACACACTGGTTTTGTTATCTCAACTCTCTAACTTGAGTTTTTTATTGCATCGAAATAGAGTTGGTTGTGACATAGTCTATGTACCATTCCTCCCTTTCCCGAAGGGAACAATCTCTTTTATAAACTTCTCTTCTTGATTAACCTGTCTGATTCTCTTCATGAATATTCTCCGCAGAATAAAAGTGAGGGGAGCAGACTTCCGGGAGTAGAGATTTTTTATAAAAAATAAAATAAAATAAAATGCCTGCCTGCCCTCTTAGTATGGTAGCCAATTATATTTCTGATTTGAGCTGATGATATATTGTTAACTTATATTATCTAAACATTGTGGCATATACTTTTTTGTTATGGTATTTGTGGGTCTTGTAACTCCGGCTCACCTTGGTGCTTCCAATGTGTGGTATCACAACTTAAGTCATCAAAGATTTTAAATAATCCAATATTATTAGTTCTTTATAGAGTTTGCGTATTATTTTCTATTTGACTGTTGATGGTGTCACATAAATGATTTTCCCCATGCGTACGCGCACGTACTGTCACGTAGTGCCTCTAAAGTTTGGTTATCCAAATACTAATGGAACGTCTAAATGTAGCCTTTGAGCTAGATGGCAATACTTTTATTCTGACAAAATTAAAGTAAGTTAACATAATATCATAAAATGTCCATACTTGTTAATATGGTAGAAAGCATATTTACGAATTACTTATTTTGAATGATCTACTGTATATGTATAGTGTTCTAGGCTTTGGATCTGTGAGTTCTTATATATTTTGGCCTTTCAGCTCTTTGTATCAGGGTCAGACCATCTGCCACTATACTGCAGACCAGAGTTTACATTACCGAACCGAGCTCGAAAATCACCTCCCTCGGTGGTATCAATTTTTGTTGAAAATCGGTAGAAACTAAACAAAATTCAAAGTCAAACTTTTGAACTCGATGGTCAAACAACGGCAAAAAAAATCAAAAACCAACCGATTTTTGACCAATTTACATAAAAAATCGGAGCACTCATGGTAGATTTTTCAATTTTTTCAATTTTTCGACCAATTTACATAAAAAATCGGAGCACTCATGGTAGATCCATCAGAAGTTGGAAAAAAGTTTAAGGAAAATTTTTCAATTTTTTCCCAAATTTCATGGTAGATGTCAAAAGCTATTAATACTAATTTTAGGAACTTTTAGATAAATTTTTCTAAATTTTCCTTGTTTAATTTAAATTTGAATTAGACCAGTATATCGAGCCGAACTGATGATACGATCGAAAATCGTGATTTTGGAGTTCAAACCCTGCTGCAGACCGTAAGTAAATGGGTTGGCGCGATCACTCAGTGACGTGCATGTAGACCGTTTGGCTCAGGGGTCGCAGATAGTTTGTTGGTTAACCGTGGATGGTCCGCCGATTCCAAGACTTGATCCATTCATTTTGAAATGCTAACTGAGATGTGTTTCTATACTTTTCTTTTTAAATGTAGCATAAATATTAAAACCCGAATGAAAGGTACATGATGATTACTTACTTTTTCGTTTGTTTAAAGATTTATACAACTTGAATTAGGAGGGAAAGCATAGAAGCACTTCTGATGCTAATTTCATTGTGTTCTCAGTTCTAAACTTCTACATCTTGCAGCTTGCAGTAGCTATTTGAGGGTATGAACTTGTAGCGTGCGCTCTTTGAAGAAAAGATTTTGGTGATCCTATTTAATTGTGATGTTTATTCAATCCCCTTCATCTACTAGTCGTCTCATCGTTTCCACAGCTTTACAGTAAATTATCATAATATTAAAACTGATATTTTGAAAATAATATATAATAAACTGTCGTAATATTAAAACTGAAAATGCAGATATATTTCCACGTGTTTTTTGCTTACGTATTTAAAACAAGGGTTCAATATATAACCCATGGTTAAACATCCAAAGTTAGCCAACAAAACTAAGAACACTTCGAAAGAGGAATCAGAATTATGTTTGGCAGCAACTCGGAGCAAGTACTAGTTCGTAGTGGTGGTGATGGTCACAGTAAGGGTAAAAAATTTAGGGAGCTAGCTAAATCTAGGACCACATTAGAGAAGATTTATGCCATACCCATAAGACAAGCAAAGGGATGGGAATCTAGCCCTTGCTCTTTTGTGCGACATCAGCAAAGATATTTTCCATCTGACTTATCTTTGTGATATTAATTTGCCCTAAATATGCAATGCTAATAAATTCAATGCAAGTATTAAGCTAATCGTATGTGTTGCAAATTTGAGTAGATATTCTACTCGAAATATGTGTATATTCAAAAGTCACTTTAAAGACATCGTCTCCAAGTCGTCTTGGCCGGACGGGAATGATGGGCAAATATCATAATATCTTGGCCGATGCACATTTAGTGACCTCTTCACCATCGTCGCCCTGACTCTCACGCTTCATATCATTACGCTTATCCTTTTGTTTGTACCGGGGTACACCACAAATTGGCCAAACGTGCAGTTCATTATGCGCGTTACGGTATAAGATACAATCATTCAGATATGTATGTATCCTTTCTATTTCCATTCCCATGGGATATAGTAGCTTCTTCACTTTATAAATGCTTGTTGGCAACTCGTTTCCCTTCGGAAGTAGATCCGATAGGAGAACTAAAAGTGTATTGAAACTTGTATATGTCCAACAGTGTTTTGCCTTTAGTTCGAACAATGCAAAGACTGAACCCAACTTGGTGTATTCAGCTTTACATCCTAAGAACAATGGTTTGGCATCGTCTTCCATCGATCTTTTAAACTTTTCAAACTCTCTTTCCATGTAATTTCCCTCCACATCCGGAAAAATTTGCTCTAAATTGTCCTCCTCAAACATATCATGTTGCATCTCGTCATCGGGTTCCACCTTGTCTTACCTTTGCAAAATACAGGACGGATTTCAAGATATATAAATGTACTTCTGATACCTTCTTTCCTAGTTAAGAGCCTCCAATTTACTAGTTAGGAGACATATATTTCGAACATCAACAATGATATTGAATAAACTAATTAATGCAGTAGCTTGCAAATCTTTTGACTTCAATAAAATAAAACAAGGGTACCAATGGTAACTCCTAATCTCTAAATAGGTTAGGTCTTAATCCCATTTGAGGATATGTGGTCGAAAGCAAATTTCTAAGCCATTGTACAACTCAAGAGAAAATTTTGGCAAAGATCTCCCCGCCGTTTCTCCGTGATAGGGTCGTGTACTCGAGAACACTAGAAGGATGCTACCAAATCTACTCAATTTGTATAACACTCGTGAACTTGTCCAAACCATATATCTTCAAACTATCCAAAAAACGTGGATAATTCGAGAGTGCTTGTTTATATAAATGTACCGTTTTGATCGGTATATTTATAAACAAGCACCCTCGAAATGGAGACGTAGGTTACGTAGCCTAAACTCTAACTTCATCATATGAAAGCAACAATATATAATTTCAGATTAACACGAGAGCACTATAAAGATAATTAATAGATGTGTCATTGTCAAATAAAGGGTGTAAAATCTGATAGGATACACACAATTCTAGTGCAACATAAATTTTCTTTGCGACACATCAAAATTACCTAGTGCAAAATTGGAGGCATTTGAAGGAATGCTCACATTTTGAACAAAACCACAAATAAGGGGAAATCTTCTCAAGTTAGGGCTTCAAATTTACACGTACTCTTAACATCCAAATTTTAAGGATTACAAATTTTTCACCCAAGTATTACTTCCAACCCTAATATGTGCTGTTTTTTGGTGGTGGCGGAGAAATTTCTCTAGAACAACAACATAGGAGAATTTAGCCCGAGTGGTATAAATAACTCTAGTGAGGCACATCACTATCGGTTCTCACTTAAGAAACGATAGTGATGGGCATCGGTTCTTATGTTAAAACCAATTGTGATGTGCCCAGTGCTACATCATAATCAGTTCTAATCTAAGAATTGATAGTAATTATTATTAACACCCCTTCTAAATTATCTATCACAATCGTTTTTTCTAAAAATTTAAGAACCGATCCAAATGAAGCGAAAGTGATGTATTATTCTGTAGTAGTGCCATAGTTGTTAATATGGTAGAAAGCATATCTACGAATTACTTATTTAGAATGATCTACTGTATGTGTAGTAGTGCCATAGTTGTTAATATGGTAGAAAGCATATCTACGTTGCACTTCTCATGCTAATTTCCTTGTGTTCTCAGTTCTAACTTCTACCTCTTGCAGCTTGAAGTAGCTGTTTGAGGGTACGAACTTGTAGAGAAAAGATTTTGGTGATCGTATTTAATTGTGACATTTATTCTATCCACTTCCTCTACTAGTTGGCTCGTCGTTTCTATAACTTTATACTAAACTATCATAATATTAAAACTGATATTTTGAAAATAATATATAACAAACAGTCATAATATTAAAACTGAAAATACAGATATATTTTGATGTGTTTTTGCTTACGTATTTAGAACAAGGATTCAATATATAACCCATGGTTAAACATTCATAGTTAGACAACAAAACTAAGAACGTCTCGAAAGAAGAATCAGAAGTATGTTTTGCAGTAAGTCGGAGCAAGTACTGGTTTACAGTGGTGGTGATGGTCACAACAAGGGCAAAGAATTTAGGGAGCTAGCTAGATCTAGGACCACGCTAGATAAGATCAATGCCATACTCGTAAGACAAGCAAAGCGATGGGAATCTAAATCTTGCTCTTTTGTGAGACATCAGCAAAGATATTTTCCATCTGACTTGATTTTTGTGATATTAATTTGCCCTAAATATGCAATGCTGATAAATTCAATGCAAGTATTAAGCTAATTGTATGTGCTGCAAATCTGAGTAGACATTTTATTGGAATCACAGGTATTCAAAAGGCACTTTAAAGACGGATCTGGATGGAATTAAACTATTATTTGCATGGAATGATCGAGTGGAATTAAACTATTATTTGCATGGAAAGATCTATCTATTTGTCATATAATCTACATGCAGCGTACATGTTCACATGCATACTTGCTCTCCATCGAAGCAAGCATCTATTGGCACCAAATACTTTGCATTTACTCCATCATTACAAGCATATTTAAATATGGGTGCAACAGGGCAGGACTACATATGCTCCATGTGGTGTGTTTGTGTATCCACCTGATTGAAATGAGGCCAGTGAGAAATGTTCAGGATGTTGGCGGGGAAAATATGACGGAAAACGAAGGTGACATGACACAATTGTTGCTTTCATTTTGTTTAAAAATACTCTCTAGCTTATTGGGAAGTTGATGTGTGCATCCATTCTGCTTATTGTACATGACAGTGGATGCTCCGTCCAATGACGAGCATTGCCTTGTGGGTGCGTATGATCTACTAGGCATGCTCGAGGGGTTTCTTCAGTCAAGTGCTTCAGGACCCTATGAGTATGTGGGACGACAGCTGGTATATTTCTATCAATGCCTCTACATGAAAAGGCCACTTCTTGTGCTCTGTTACTACTGCTACTCTGTGTTCTCTGATTTTCTCACTGGTTTCGATTGGGAAGAATTTATGGAAGCCACCACTGCCTGCCTCTACCTGATAGCCCTGATAGCCAACTTGTCCCAGCATCTTTCAACCCCGATAGCCCTGGTGCTCTTCAAGGTCGCCTAAAAGGACAACCAACTCCATAGTCGAGCTGATTTCGCCGAAAATATCAAGTGGTGGTGATGGTCACAGCAAGGGCAAAGAATTTAGGGAGTTATCTAGATCTAGGACCACAATAGAGAAAATCTATGGCATCCTCGTGAGACAAGCAAAGGGATGGGAATCTAAACCTTGCTCTTTTATGCGACATCAGCAAATATGTTTTCCATCTGAGTTGATCTTTCCGATATTAATTTGCCCTAAATATACAATGCTCTTCTGGGCGCCGTTCTTGCTCGTCCACCTGGGCGGGCAGGACACCATCACCGCCCTCTCCGTGCAGGACAACGAGCTGTGGACACGCCACCTGCTGGGCTTGGTCTCCCAAGTAGCGGTGGCTGGCTACGTCGTCTCGAAGTCGTCTTGGCCGGACGGGCGGCTGCGGGCTGCCATGATACTCATGTTCGTTTCTGGGAGCTTCAAGTACGCTGGGCGTACCTTCTGCCTTTACGTAGCCAGCCCAGCGAACGTGAGTTATTGGTCCGTGCTTAGTTTGTCACGGAAGCTATCGAAACTGCAAGACGTCCAAGTAGAAGCAAAACCCCAAGTAGAAGCGGAACCAGATTTACCGGAAAGTTTGCTTGCAAGATTTAGTTTGATGTTTCAGGAAATTTTAGATGCGTACAATGTTATCACTGGAATCGTGACAGTGGATGCTCCGTCCAATCGGGAGGATTGCCTTATAGGTTCGGATGCTCTACCAGGCATGCACCAGAGGCTTCTTAGCGACCAATTCCTCGAGTATGTGGGCGGACAGCTGTTACTTTGCTATCAACGCCTCTACACCAAAAGGCGACTTCTCGTGCCCTTCTATCGAGCCTGCTTTGGTCTCTCTAGAATTCTCACTGCCAGTGAATGTCACCTTGATTGTCTCACTTGTCTCTACGGTTGCTTCCGATTTACTATCGGAATCACCACAGTCCTGATAGGCCCCTTGTTCCAGCATCTTTCACCCCCAATAGCCCTGGTGCTCTTTAGGCTTGCCGAAAAGGGGGACCAACTCTATAGTAGAGCTGATGTTACCGTGTCCTACATATTGCTCATAGGAGCCACAGTCCTGGAAGCGTCCTCTGCCTTCATGTCCATTTTTTCCCTTTTGAGGGTGACTGTTTCTCCGGGCGGTAGGATTACAAGAGCGATCTGGCGTGTGGCCGATTACATTCAGGACGCAGGGAGCTCAAAACAGTGGTCTGAAGAGCTGGCGCAATACAGCATGATCAAGAGGTACACCATCCAAGATACTGCAGGCATGTCATCCGTATGGCAATGGATTGGTAAGCGTTTGATTAATACCTGTGGTGTCGAGTTATTAGACCCAGGCTTAACACAGACACCCCTCTCTGAAGATCTCAAGGAGTTTGTCCTCAGAAATTTGTTACTCTTCGGAACAAGAAAAGAATACGACATTACCAGCTCCCGTGGTCAGCTAGCGCTTCAGAAGTGGACGGATAACAGGCCAGGAACCGCTCTACAGAAGAGCATCAATAGCATCAATAATACGGCTTTCCCCACAAGCGTGCTCATCTGGCACATTGCAACAGACATATGCTACTACTCCGGAGACAATGTGGCCAGCACCGATTCTCATAACATGAAGAAGAAGATGAGCAGAGAGCTATCAAATTATATTATGTACCTTGTCTTCAAGTGTGGTGTGATTCATACAACCAACTCCCGGCTTGTACATCGCAGAGTTCATCGTGATGAAATATTAAAGAGAGGTGCTTCCATGCTTTTTTTTTTACAGTTGCATAAATATTAAAGTATCAATAAATAATAGATGATGACTACTTACCCCTTTGCTTGCTTATATTTTTGCAGATCAACAGTCTCAACATGCTAATCTATCATGAAGATATTTGAAGGCAAGATAGATGAACAACCAGCCTCAACGGTGACTGAAACCGAGAAGCATGAACAAATGGCCAACACGGGAAATGCCACTTCCAGTCATCTGCAGGGCCTCTCGGAGAGCACTGCGGAAGCTATTTATACTCCAGTGTTGCCTCGTGCACGTGAGGTGGCCCGGGAGCTCATTGGCATCCATGAAGAAGCCGGCCATTGGGACCTCATCGCCGAGGTGTGGTTGGGGATGCTTTACTACACGGCGCCTCGTTGCGGGGGTGCTTTCCATTACCAGCATCTCAGCACTGGTGGGGAGTTCATCACGCATGTCCTCCTCCTCATGTATTATCTAGGCCCTTTCCTACCACCCCCTGGTGCCTAGCTTGCTGAGCCGTGCTATTGTCTAGGCCAGACCATATGATTGTATATCTGTCATCGGTAGCATGAGCTATTGTATGCAAATACTTGTAAATTGTAATAAGTTCTGACATTCCATCTACTCTGGGAAATGGAATACACAAGGATCAACGGTCAGATGTGTTTGAATTTTGTGTGATGCAAAAGCTATGACTATGAATAGTAAAATGTAACAATTTGGAGAGGAAAAAAATTCAGTTGGTACCTGTATGCTGTAATCATGCTTTTGTATCACACAGATTACATGACATTATAACGATGTTTTTTTTTCTGAATGCAACTTCAACCTGAGAACAGCTCAACAGCATCGCTTTGTTTATTTGCTTTTGCAGTCCAGCTTATTTTGAACACGATTACTCAAATGAATTCCATTAGCATACTAGTTTATGTTGACATTCTTTTCAGACTGGGAAGCAATTCTGGACTAGGCCTGACCCAAACATTGTCTACTGCAAAATACATAGGTCAATTGAGGTTAAGTACGATCTGATCAAGCATAGCTGCGATTAACTGTACACATTTTCTAATAGACTGTTCCTTTTACATGCCGGTGAAGAAATTATCTACATATATTATTCACCTCAGCTGCTAGCCTCACGCATCACTAATTTCTTAATTCTACTCGGGAGGCTAAATGTTCCCGACCACAAACAATAACTCACTAACGCTGGTTCATATGTCATTGGCTCAAGTAGCATCATATCCAAAGAGTCAAATCTTTAAGTGGCAAATAGCCAAATCTTACCAATTGCACACCGATAGTCGATTCAACGAAGAAATCAGGAAGGAAGAACTAAAACAAGGAGGGGGTTAATCAAGTGCACTCACCGGCGCCAAGGCCGGCGGTGAGCTCCTAGGTGGGGCGGCGCTTCCGGGAGGAGCTATACATCCGCGGGGTGTTGTCCGGGAAATTGAAGTGTGAACTGTAAAGTGAGATCTTCATTAACGAAATGTCACCAAAAGAACACAAAAAATGGATCGTCGTAGAATGGAACCAGCAGGCTTACCTGGATGGGGACAACACACGCAGCTACCAACACTGCCAGAGCACTGTGGATCCTTTTGGCGGAGCTGTAGGATCGGTGCGTCGATGCCGTGGAGGAAACACCGATCTTCCCTACGTAGCCAAGAGCATCGTCAGAGTCGAGGCCAGCAGCCTTCTTCATCATCATATTCTTCTTGCACCAAGGAGGGGAAGGTTACGCAGGAGGTCGCCAGAGTGACGTTGTGGGTGAAGAAGCGGCGTGTCACCGATCTGTCCCTAATCCCCTTCTCCTCCGGCCCATCCCCAAATCGATAACAAGCTCCATTCCCAAATAAATCGATCTGGTTTAGGGCAACCACCGCCGGTCTGTGGGGAGAAGGGAAGGAGGTGAGCACGACGGCCGGTGCTAGCAACGGCGAGGAGGAAGGAGGGAGCAAGGGGCGGGGTCCATCACCATAAACCGCCGAGCTCCATTCCGCGACTTTGAAGTCGGCGGTGGGTGGCGGAGACGACGGCGGCAAGTGGAGACGAAGGTGGCTCGCCGGATCATGGGTCGTGGGGTCGAGACGGAGCGGAGGGAGAGGGAGGCCGCCACACCGCGGGATGGAGGGCTGCGAGGTGGGCGGCGGTGCCACTGCTGGCAGAGACGACATAGAAGAGGCGGACTCGAGGCAGCGGCGGGTCCGACGGCGGTTGGTCCATGCGCCCGACGAGGTGGCGAGTGTGCGAAGGGGATGCATGGGATTAGCTTTAGGGTTTTGCCATTGGAAGGCAGGAGGGGCGGGGATTGGGGCAGGGGTGGATCCCCGGATTGGGGCTAGGGCGGGCGGGGCATCTCAAGCGATCGGGCCCTGGGTGGGGAGGGGGAGACCGGGAGCCGGGGAATGAGGCGCTGGCAGGTGGGGCCGTGGAAGAACGGACCGCCACCAACTGCTGCTTTATAATAGTAGAGATATGTGTGTATCTGTGTAGCTGAATAGGAAGCGGAATGGCTATCTCGGTAGATTGGATTGGACCATCTCGTCATAGGAGGTAAATAAATATGCATAACTCATTCATTGCTTTCCTTTCTACCATTGATCTAGCATTCAAATCGACGGCGCTTACTTCCGGTGCTTTTCGGATTAGATTGATTGATTCTCTTCCAAAGAAAGCAAAGTTTCGATTCATGTAGTTGGGTCTCTTCTCGCCTCTTTCCCTTTTGTTACCTTCCTTATTCGACGATTTCTTAATCTAGATTCTATAGATATCTCCTCAGTTGCTTCTATATAACCCCACCACTTCTTACCTTTCCTGCAGATGTGTTGAGCTTATCCGTTGAGCGGAGGTAATGGGCGACTTTGCTGATCTCATCGATGTGGCGTTGGGGCAGGCTGCCGGTGGTGAGCGGTGACATAGACGGCGGCGCCATCGAGCTCGTGACTACTACGTAAAGGGCATTTAGTCCCGGTCCAAAATCGCCTTTAGTACCGGTTTTTGAACCGATAGAAGCCATCCGGATCGATGCTCAATGGCATCAGCCCGGTTCACTCACCCGCATCGGATGGACTATCAAGACGGTTCAATTCACACGGGCGCAAGATTGGGAACCTCGAGTTTCATCGCACGGCTGGTGTCTCCAACCGGTATCGATGAGTTTAACATCGCAGACTGTTAGTTTCTCCAACCGTACTAATGTTTTGTATATATATAGGTCTATTTCTCCGTAGCTATTATATATATGTGTGTGTTAAATCACAACTAATTAAAAGCTAGCACGTATAATCAATCATGCACTTTGCCCGATAATTAAATCACCGAACATTCATTAATAAATTTAATTACATCTAATGTATTAAAATATGTACACATATTTGTTCTTCTAATGTATTACAATATATATGTACACAACTTTATATATGTACACAACTTTAATTACAACTTTAGTATTTCTTTTCCTTCTATTCATCTAGATCTTTTACGCCGACGCTTCTTGCTAGTCAGAGATGTAAACCACGACGATTCATCGGTCCTTATTGAAGGGCCCCACTGTTAAAGTTTGGTTCGTGAAACTCGCTTTTGGATTTACAACCTCATCGTAAATAAAGCCGACGAGTTGTTCTTGGATTGCTCTCACTGCGTTTGCGAGAGTTCAACCTTGTTCCGCCAAATATTGAGGCACCTATCGTTAAGTCATTAACTAATCAATACTTGAATTTGTACAAGATATAAGGAGTACCTATACACAATTAAAGCTAGTAATTATATTTACTCACCCCTTGTTGCCTTTTAGCATGCGGTCACGCCGTTCGTTTGGGTGTGCATAAACTTCAGATACATAGTAGCCACATAAATTGTTACCCTGGCCACGAGTCAAGATCTCATGGAAAAAGTTGAAAGCGTGAAATGGATGCAAAGAAATTAAGTTAACTAACTAAAAAGCTAGCATTATGATATACGTACATGAGAGGCAATTGCAATGTCAAATTTCTCCTTGAATACGCCACGCTTTTTAGCACGGAACCGTGTGAATGCACTACACATGTGATTACTTAATTGTATGTACATGATTAGAATTTGTTTCAAATTGAAGGAAATAGAGCTAGTACGATAATGAAAGGAACAAGAATTAATACCTACGAGCATGTCGATAAAGTTTTGATACTTTTCAACCGGTCTCCTTTATGAAGTCCATAATTGTGATCGAGCTACGATCTAGCTCGATCATAAGAAGAATCCAAAGGAAAACTATACATAGATGTGTCAACGAGATAACTAATTAGTTCTAACATCGTGTTATGAAAAAGGAGTAGAATGAGGTGGTACGAAAACACGTACTCAAATGAGTAGGCTAGATATATCTTTGACTTATATCTTTGACCCATTAGCGCATTGAATATGTTAGTCTGCTTCGCTTGGGTGGTCTCTAACGGTTGTCTTGTTGATAACTCATCGGGTCCATGAAGCCTATGTCGAAAATACGATCCTTCTGGCATCTTTGTATCTCCATGCTACATAAGAAATTAGTTAGGCTTGCAAGTTAGTATAGTACAAGGAAGTGCACGATAGTTTTTGCAAATAATTAAGACACTTACAGAGTCCAAAGAACCCATCAAGCTCACCGAGGCGCCTGGTTCGTATAGATCATATATGTAGTCCCATCGACAACAAATTCACCTTAACCGCGAAAAAAATCTTCTTGCTTAAACTTCACAAATAACATCTCAGAGACCATGCTTGGTCGCTGCCCAAGTACCATTCATGAAATTGCCGATCTTTGTCGTTAGTCAAGCTCCTCATGCTCGATCAAATGACCGCCCATTTTAAATGACCATCTTACTTGGGCAACCTCAATCTTTTTCGTGCCTAATATTTGATTTGCGGTAAGGCCGCTTTCATCAAGAATTTTGCATCTCCTTACTCTTCCCTCACCGACATCTTCTTCTTGGGGCATTCCTTACTCAATGTGCGCCCGTAGTTTGATTGGCGAGGCATTTTTTTTATCCTTCAAATTTTTAATAGTCATTAAGCCTTTATAAAATTCTTCTGTGCAAAGTTGAACCTTCTTCTCTCGGTGACTTGGGTTTAAGAAATTTAGTTACCTCTTCTTTTACCACCTTCTTGGTCTCCTCATCGCTCATATCATACTACCGCTTCAAGTTCACCATTTCTTGGATTGGGTGGAGGACCCTGCCTTCTTGGGAGCCATCGCCGAGCGGGCTTTTTCCTTGATCGGGCGCCTTCTTGGGAGGAGACAGCTTCTATCGGGCTTATATGCGCAGGAGATGGTGTAGGAGACGGCTTCTTGTCGGGCTTATATGCCAGGAGGTGGTGTAGAGCCGACGCCTTCTTGGGAGGAGACGGGTTTCTTTCGGGCTTCTTCACAGAGAGGACATGTTCATGTTATCTCAAAAATTATGTACCGCTTATGCCCACAGATGAAAGTGTGTATCGCCTCCTAGCTTCAGAGTCCCATCACCTCCGTGAGTTTCGAGGTCAAGGTCCTCGTGACCAAGTGCACCTCCTCCACCGAGACCTTGGAGTATCCTAACCAGATCTGCTGGCCATGGATAAGCTGCCCCGCTCTAATGGGTAAGCCATACCATCGGCTGCCTTGAAGGTAAGGTTCCGCTTGGATATGCAGCTCACAAGGTGTCCATTGTGTGATGTCGCTCACGGATACTTGTCCAAGTCCGTCGCCAAATTTAATCGAAGCGCAGAATGGCTTCACGCCCGGAGGGGCCGATGATGTCTGGATTACTTGGAGGTTCTTGTCTGCCTCACACCTGTTAGCTCAAGGCTAGCTGCACCTCTCTTGGATCTCTTATTGCATTCTCTCATTTGTTTGATTCAAGCGTTCTTCAAGCGCACTAAGCTGTTGTGTCTGCCGAGCCTTGCTCCTCGCCCAACTCCTATAGGTCTCGGTGTCCCCAAATAAACCAACCTTCCACGGACAACACCGACGCCTCGTACGCCTGTGGTGCTCGATTTTGCAAGGCCCTTGTTAGCTCGCCGTTTCTCCCTGCTTGGCACAAAGCTACCCCTGGAAGTCTCCTCGATGGACTGTAAGCCTTATGGCCACATCTCTTAGCACCTCCCCAAACACAAAGATTGCCGTTATCATCAAGGGCGCCGCGTGAGCATAGAACCAATGTTTTGCTCTGTCTGGCCAATCCGTTGTTATGGTGCGATACCCTTCGCTAGCAGTGTCCTGCTCTCTTCTCCCATTTTGGTATTGCATGGCGGTAACCACCAGTACGAGTCGGTGGTGATAATTCTTCTCGTGCATTCACTTATTCTTCTCACTCAAACTTTGACCTTCGTCTCAAGTCTTGTATCTCACAAACGCATCCCTGATCTTGCAACTTTGGGTGCTTGTTGAAGCCTGCGCTCGATTCTTCTTGATATACTCCGTGTTCACTTCTTTTTATAAGTCCGAATGCGACGCCATCTTCTTGAGAGTGTAACTCTTCACCTTCTCTTCGGTCCTTGGGGAAGGTGAATGTCTCCTTCACATCATTTCAAAGCATGTTCTTCAGATCTTCGAGGACCTGATCCCATTTTGCTATGCTAATTGCCACGTGGTCCCTAACGGCACGCCGCGATGTCAATTGAACGCCCAAGCGCCCCGAGTGCAAGAGGTCGGCCGCCCTCGCCGACTTCGGTGATAACATGTCTTGCCTTCTTCTTGCTTGGACCTCGCCGACGTGATTGCTCGCCTGGTTGACCGATCCGAAAGCATGGTACAATCATGAACGGGTCGATGTTGGCTTAGCATGGTAGTGGAACCGACAATCATGAATGCGATCGATTGTTACCTCGCGGCCTCATCGTGCTCGCAGCCTCATTGGCCTCGGTGGTGGTGCAGCTCATTGGCCTTGGCAGTGTGCAGTTCGCCGTCTCATGATCATCACTTCCGCAATCAAACTTCTCATAAATTCTTCTTCGTCAATCGCCATTTCTTAGGCTAGAAGAAGCACCAAAATTAACGAAAATAGATCACATTTCATGTAAAGTCGATAGTACTACTCAAAACGACTTGGAAGACTAGAGGGAAGAGATGGTAGAGAGGATGTATGCACGCCAAAGATGTTCCTAATGTAAATCAGCACAAGTATACTTATACGATGGTAATTTTGCTAGAGTTGAGAGGAAATCAAGTGATCGATGTTGTGACCTCATGCTACAAACATGTGCACATGTAACTTTAAAATGATACTTATACATTAGAAAAAATTCATATGATACATATACATCTCGAAATGAAAAAATAATATGAAAAATTTATATATACTCAAGAATATATTTGCTTAATAAAAATAATGAATCATTCTTATTCCACACTAAATGATTTTTGAAAATAAAGCTCGTGCAAGCTTCGATAGCTCTCGATGATGACCTGCATCGAGCCATTTCACAGTGTAAGTAAGTACTCCAGATCAATGAAGAAGAGGAGCGGAGGAAGCCTATGGACAAGTTGGTACGCTGAAGAAGACAAAGAACTAAGTCCATGATAAGCGAGCCTCGCTTCCTCATGGCTTCGCCTTGCACCTGACGCCTCCTCACATCCATGCTTCTTGAACTTGCAGGGCTTTTTTTAAATCATTTTAGGCCCCGCTTGGGAGAGCTCAGATCCCAGCCTCAAACTGAGCTAAACTTATAGGCTAAAATAGTGGATTAAGTTTATATTTTAGTCTAAAATATAAACAAGATGATCTACCTAAACACTCTTAATGTATTTCACAGCCCAGCCTCCACAAATTTTGAGCTACAATACTCGCCCACCAACTCCACAGATTTTAGTGGAGCCGAGTCTGCCCCAAACACCCCTTAGTGTGGAATAAGAATGATTCATTATTTTTATTAACAAATATATTCTAAGAATATATGAATTTTTTCATTTTATTTTGTACAATTAGATCAATTATTATATATCGAGAGTTACAAAAAGAGAAAATTCGGACAAGTTTAAGATCTTTAAACTTGTCGAATTTTCTTTTTGTAATTCTCAGATATAATGAATCAACTTAGAATAATTCACATGATACATATTCATTTGACATGATACATATACATTTCAAACTTCACATATACATAGAAATCTCACACATACATAGAAATCTCACATATACATAGAAACCGATCAATAAAAATAGAAATTTCAAAATTCACCGTAAATTAGAATAATTGCATGATACATATTCATTTCACATGATACATATATATTTCAAACTTCACATATACATAGAAATCTCACACATACATAAGTATTTGAAGATTTGCCTTATAATGACAAGTAAAAGGACATCACAACTAGCATAGTGCTCAAGTTGTCAATTTTGTATTGTTCTCGTGATAACGGGTTGCCTTAAAGACCGCCCTCACAAGAGGGACAAAGATCATTGACCAATTTGTGACAACATTACTTTAGTGAAAATGAAACAACTTTTCCAAAGACTTGACAACTTAGAATAATTCACATGATATATATTCATTTGACATGATACATATACATTTCAAACTTCACATATACATAGAAATCTCACACATACATAGAAATCTCACATATACATAGAAACTCGATCAATAAAATAGAAATTTCAAAATTCACCGTAAATTAGAATAATTGCATGATACATATTCATTTCACATGATACATATATATTTCAAACTTCACATATACATAGAAATCTCACACATACATAAGTATTTGAAGATTTGCCTTATAATGACAAGTAAAAGGGACATCACAACTAGCATAGTGCTCAAGTTGTCAATTTTGTATTGTTCTCGATAACGGGTTGCCTTAAAGACCGCTCCTCACAAGAGGGACAAAGATCATTGACCAATTTGTGACAACATTACTTTAGTGAAAATGAAACAACTTTTCCAAAGACTTGACAACTTAGAATAATTCACATGATACATATTCATTTGACATGATACATATACATTTCAAACTTCACATATACATAGAAATCTCACATATACATAGAAACCGATCAATAAAAATAGAAATTTCAAAATTCACCAGTAAATTAGAATAATTGCATGATACATATTCATTTCACATGATACATATATATTTCAAACTTCACATATACATAGAAATCTCACACATACATAAGTATTTGAAGATTTGCCTTATAATGACAAGTAAAAGGACATCACAACTAGCATAGTGCTCAAGTTGTCAATTTTGTATTGTTCTCGATAACGGGTTGCCTTAAAGACCGCTCCTCACAAGAGGGACAAAGATCATTGACCAATTTGTGACAACATTACTTTAGTGAAAATGAAACAACTTTTCCAAAGACTTGACAACTTAGAATAATTCACATGATACATATTCATTTGACATGATACATATACATTTCAAACTTCACATATACATAGAAATCTCACACATACATAGAAATCTCACAATGTCATTTAAGTAATCTAATGAGACATGAATAAGTATTTGAAGATTTGCCTAATAATGACAAGTAAAAGAGATATCAAGATATATATATATATATATATATATATATATATATATATATATATATATATATATATATATATATATATATGCAAACAATATTGTCGACACAAGGAAATGATTCTAGCCGACAGAAATATAAAGCAAACATGTGGTGAGCCTATCGAGAATGCAAAAGGAGCATACAACTTACTAGCAAGAAAGATCATTTTTGGGTATTTGAGAAGGAGCATACAACTTACTAGCAAAAGGAGCATACAACTTACTATCCGAATGCAAAAGGAGCATACAAATTTCCGAACCAGCAAAGAAGACGCTCAACCATTATTTTTAGAGCAAAAGGACATCAGAAGATGTCCTGTTTCAATTAAGAAACAAGCACAAAGTGTAACAACGTGATTACACCATCACAGAGCAAAATAACAAAATCTAAACCACAAAACGGCAAACCATTGCCAAGAACTGACTATCAAGATATAGAATAAATTGTTTGAACCGGCAAGAAGGCACCTCAGAGCAAAGAAAGAACGAAAACCGAGTTGTCTTCAAGATTTAACTCCAGCGCCACTATAAGCGTTTGTTAACAATAAGCAAACACCGCATCACCACCGTAACTTGCAGACGCCAACCATTATGAACAAAGAAAGATTCATAAGACAAATATATATATCGAATCACTAGATACCAATTGATCTATACAACTAAATGTCAAGTATCGAAAATTGTTGTTGTCACAAATGGTCTCAATACATGCCCAATCTTCATCGAACAATAATCCCACTCTTGCAAGACAACCACCGACATCTCAAATGCAAGAACGCAACCAAAACCAATCACTTTGGCGGGTAAGGAGGGCACAAACCCTAGGGTTGGCGAAGGCCGAGGGGAACAGCTGGCGGAGGCAAGGCGCGAGGCAAGCTTCTGGAGGCGAGGACGGCAAGCGGGGGTCGCTTGAGGCGAGGAGGACAAGACGCGGTGGGGTCGCTGGAGGCGCCCCTGGCTGCTTGAGGTCTTGCAAACGAGCGAGGAGGAGGAGATTGGGAACAATGGCGGAGTAGAAAATTGGGGAAGAGGAGGCGGGATGGGTTTAGAGGATTGCAGTTTCCAGGTGTGTTCAATCGATCGAGCAAACCACATCACACGCTGGAGTATCCAACCGCATCGATAGAGACATCATCCCTGCTGAACACACCAACCGACCGATGGGTCACCTTGGCGCGAGGGAGGGAGCCTTAGAGACTATCAATCCTGCTGAAAACACCAACCGGATCGATGTTAAAAGACTCAAAACAATTTAGCGCCCATACTAATCAACAAGAAATCTTCCTCCTTGGCTAGCGAGGCGCTTGAGTTCAAGTGGCTCTCCGATCAGTGAGGTCTCGGGTTCGAGCCCGCCGTGCCCCCTAGCCCTTCTTTTTTTTCTTTTTTTTTTTTTTTTATTTGTTGTTTAACTACTGTTTCATTAAATAATTTGAAAAATGCTTTTACCACTTTAGATTTATTTAGTCTTTTTTTAAGATTTCTTTTTTGAATCTACTGCTTAACTATTGTTTCATTAAATAATTTTTAAAAATGCTTTTACCACTTTAGATTCATTTAGCCTTTTTTGTAAGATTTCTTTTTTAAATGTACTGTTTAACTATTATTTCATTAAATAATTTTTAAAAATGCTTTTACAATTTTAGATTCATTTAGCCTTTTTTAAGATTTCTTTTTTTAAATCTACTGCTTAACTATTGTTTCATTAAATAATTTTAAAAATGCTTTTACCACTTTAGATTCATTTAGCCTTTTTTTAAGATTTCTTTTTTTAATCTACTGCTTAACTATTGTTTCATTAAATAATTTTTAAAAATGCTTTTACCACTTCACAATATTTTTAAATCTATCGTTTAAAGTTATTCTTACAATATTTTTTCCAACCATGTAATATAAATTAACATTATAGAAAATTGTAAGAAATAAAGTAATTTTTGCACTCTTATAATTCCATTGCAAACCGTCACCTTGTTATATTAGTACAGAGGACTTTGAACAATATTGTTAGTCAAATATTAGTACAATTTGAATGTAAAATACAGAAAACCATTAGAGGAATGAGAAACTAGTATGTTAGTAGTCTATTACACCAAAAGCAATCCTTATTTGCTAACATACTTTGCTTTTACAAGTGATCCTTCATTATGATCGCGCGACGAGGAGATTCTCTCAGATCATTCAAGACACTAATGTCTACGCCCACCGTGAAAGGAGGCAATTTCGTCGAATCGATTATACTCTTCTTCGTCCGTGACGCCTCAACTCCGACAATCCTTCTTTACCCGAAGAACCACGTGGCTTGGCCGATCGCTATCGCTAGTCTTCTTCGCCTTTTGGTTTCTTGTCCATGTCCATCACATAGAATACCTGTCACATCATTAGCGAAGCACGAACGGTTCGTCCCTATAGGCTACTTGCTTGAGGTCCACAGCTTGTCATACCGCATTTATCGATATCCACGTTGTCGCTTTAACCCATTGGCTTCAAACAGAGGGACTTTTAATGGCCCGTACTTAGCTCCCAGATCTCCTCTATGAAACCATAGTAGGTGTCCATCTTTCCATTTTTGTCCAATGCATCTATACGAACGCCATCGCTTTTGGTTGGTGCTCTTGCTATCCCGAGTTGTCGGTAAAATGTGTACCCATTTATCTCATACCCTTGAAATGATATGATTGTTGTGGACGGTCCTCGAGCCAAGAGTTTCAATTGTTCATCGTCTGCTCTGCTTGCCCAACTTGCTTTTGTAACCAACGCTAAATGATCCATTTGCTCCATCATGATCCACTTATCTAACTTCTCTGGGTATTGGGCCAGAGACTCATCTCGTGATCATAGATATACGGAGCCACCACAGCTTGCTTGTTTCAATACCGTGAAATGTGCTTGTTTAAATGCAAGTAGATCGTCGCTATAGGACTCTTTTTCTCCCTAAAGTCCTTTTTCCTCAGAGCCTCCCTCATGGCGTGATACAGGACACCAATCGGATTCAGATCATCCATCTAACTAACACAAAACTCGATCACCTCCTCTCAGGCCGACACCTCAAGAATGCAACCTTCTGGCGAGACCGGTTATGAACATACTTCTTTAGGATACCCATGTACCTCTCGAAGGGAACATATTGTGGAGGAACACAGTCCGAGAATTTCTATCTCTTTAACAATGTGGACCATGAGATGGACCATAATATCAAAGAAGGATGGAGGGAAGATCATCTCAAGGCTAACCGGACTATTGACCATGTCATCATGCAGACTAGATAACTTATTCACTCAATGACCTTCTCATGACACCGCTGAAGAACGAACACGCTTTATGATTGTCCTCGTACTAATCCGCAGTAATACCTTGCACCGCCATCGAGCAATCAGGTTATCAACACATGACAATCATGGATTTTATGTGTACGATTTTATTCTCTTTCATGTTTATGAGTCTCCTTATGTTCGAGGAGTATCCACAAGGACCTTCACACTATTCAAGAACTTAATCATGTTTTTTTCTTCCTTGCTCGAGTGTAGCTCGTGGGGTGGAGGTAATGTTGTCCTTTCTCTCTTTTCCTGATGTAGGTCGCTCCTCGAGTCCCAATAGTCAGAGGTCCTTTCGTGCTTGAAGTGTATCTTTTGACTTACCGCATATATCTAGGAAACCTAGTAGGTTCACGCAGACATTCTTCGTGATATGCATGAAGTCCAAGGAGTGGCGGACCTCTAAGTCTTTCCAAAGAAGGTAAGTCCCAAAATATTGACTTCTTCTTCCAAATGGCCTTCGTGTGACCTTGTTCAAATGACAGTTTGCTACCGTGACCTTTTCCAAATACTACTTTCAGATCCTTTACCAAAGAAAATACAAGCGCCCCATCGCGATGCATGGGCTTTTACGCTTTCTCTCGTCCCATCAAAATTCTCACCCTTCCTCCGTGAACGGGTCCTTCATATGGAGGAACCTACTATGCCCATGTACACAACCTTTCGAGAGTTTTTAGGTACTTGTCTGTCTGATCCTCTAAGCAATGGATGCGCTTTATATCCTTTGATAGATAGGCCCGATAGATTACCAAGTGCAGGCGCCGTTGATGGTTACGTAATAGCAATGCACGAGAGTGAAGTGCTCTTTTGTACTCATCCCATACACGCACACCATCGCTCCACGGTGTTAACAGATCTTCAACCAATGGTTTGAGGTACACATCAATGTCGCTTCTGTGTTGCTTCGGCCTTGATAAGCAATGGCATCATAATGTACTTCCGCTTCATACAAAGCCAAGGAGGAAGGTTGTAGATACATAGAGTCACGGCCAAGCGTCAGGATCGCCGCTCATATCGCCGAACGGTTCATCCCATCCGCACTCAACCCAAACCTTATGTTCCTTGCATCCTCAAAGAAAGTCCGGTATGTTCTATCGACTTTCCTCCACCGAGCCATCAAGAACGATGTTTTAGCCTTCCGTCGTCCTTACGGTCTTCCTTGTGCAACAAGATCATCCGGCATGCGCTTTGTTCGCAAATAAACGCTTCAACCGGGATTACAGGAAATACCACACCACCTTAGCAGAGGTCTCTTCTTCTTACGCTGCCCTCTACCTCACCGGGTCATCACGCCGGTCTTATACCGCAAGTTTTGCACACCGACAAGCTTCCAATCCTCATACTCATTGCGATAAAGGATACAATCATTACGGCATGCATGTATCTTCAGACTTCCAACCCCAAAGGGCGCATAACTTGTTTGGCATCGCACGTAGTTTCGGCAGTGTGTTCTCTCGAAGTAACTTTATGAGGCATAACAACTCGTCAATCCCTTATCGACAATCCATTGGTCGCCTTCCATTGCATCGGCCTAGTGTGGTACGCAACTTTCTATGGCCCTGTCGACGCTTTGGGTACAACAAGGTTCCGTGGTCCTCCCATAGGCGCCGAACTTTTCGTAATGTCTTTCATCGATGTATTCTCCTCTCCATCACGCAAAGATCTGGTCTAGGTCATCATCACCACACTCCCCAATGAATCTTCGAAGAACCGTGTTGACCAAAGTCCGATATTGTTGTTCCGCTTCTTCTTCTTCGCCGCCTTCCTCAGATAATCTCTTCTTCACCGTGCTTGGTCCAGCAGTATAGTTTGACATGAAACCTCTTGTGAGCAAATGAAAGTGAAGGTGGCTGGATTTTGGCCACCTTCTCATTCTTGCGCCTATGCATGGACAAGATATGTAGCCCGACGTCAGGTGTGCATCGGCCAAGACGAAGAAAATCTTGCAAACCCCGAAGAACTCCGGAGCGCCGATCCATGTACATCCATCGCCGTCCATCTACATTATGTTACATCAAGATAATCATACCTCATTTTCCGATAATGAATTGTTGAACCAAAACCTAAATATTAGCTAGATCCACACCTTCAATCCGAGCTAAATAATAATCCAAGCAAAATATAAACCCACACAACAAGTTTTTGCAACCTACAAAAAGAATTGGTCGATCGAGTCCGATTCAAAATTCGAACAAAATTCACGACGCCTTTGTTTGCAAATTCGTTGAAATTGTAACACCCTAAAAATATCTAAATTATTATTCAATCATTTATTTTTATTTTTTTCTAAATCTCTAGCACTTAATTAATGATGTTTTCAAAAATAATTTGTCGATGGAAATTAAAACCAAAATTATACTAGAAGTAATTTTCTAAGTTTAAAATATTCCAAAGTATTTTTGAAAACTTTTCTCAAATATTGAACTCATTTTATATTTTCTATAAAGCCATTCATATTTCGATATTATTTTAATTCGCAAATGAATATAAATTTCTTCTTTTCCATATAACCATTGCCATTTGAAGATCCCAAACTCCATGATTTCCATGCACCATTCTCCCCGACTACGCATAACCAAACCTCATCCTTCATCGATCGATGGAACTAAAACCTAAATTTAAGCTAGATCCACACATTGAAGGCGAGCTACATTATAATCCAAGCAAATTCTAAGCTTACACAACAAGTTTTTGTATCCTATTTGAAAAGATCAAGCTAGATCTCTACATTCATATTAATCTTTCATCAATCATGGGAAAAGATCAAATTTTTTCATAATTCAAGCAAAAAGAGGCTCCATTTAACACCAAATGATGTGAGGAATGATGTTACTAACCTTAGTTACCTTGGTTGCAGTAAAATGACCAAAATTTTGAAATTTGGGCAGCACCTCCTCTACATTCATAATCTTTGATCAATCATGGGAAAAGATCAAATTTTCTTCATAATTCAAGCAAAAAGAGGCTCCATTTAACACCAAATGAAGTGAGGAATGATATTACTAACCTTAGCTACCTTGGTTGTGAGTAAAATGACCAAAATTTTGAAATTTTGGCAGCACCTCCCTCCCTTCAAGCTCTTGGTCAAGCTCCACCGTTTTTTCACAAGACCGGAATGATCTGGTCCGCAGAGAGCGGAGGAGGAAGAAGTTTAAATTGGGACTCAAGACGGTTGAAGATACGAACCGGCATCGATGAGATAACATCAGACGGTTGGTGTCACGAACTCATCAAGACTGGGTTCGTGTCTTCAACCGGTACTAATCGCCTCGCAGTTCAGAGTCGCTGAACCGGATCGATCTAAATATCAATCCCGGTTCGCACTCCAACCCAGACCGATGGGCCGATAGGAAAGGTCGGTTCAGAGTAGTGTCGCCAGGATGATGTCAATAGATTGAGGAGGCACTCGCGGGAGGAGGCGAGGAAGCGGTGGAGTTGGTTGATAGGGTGGGGATATGGTATAGCTGGAGCAAGATGTACGAGCCACGCACGTCGCTGATGGTAGCAAACCACATATTTAATGATACCTACCTCTTCAATACCTTTACGCCCATGGAGGTAGCAAGTGATGTCCCTTTCGATCGATTGATCGATCTCGAATTATGACGTTACAAATTTACAATCCCAAGTAATGTGATGTTATTATTTAAGTTTGTGAAATTAAAGATAATTTTAAGCTCAAGTTTATAAACAGGTGCTTAGAATTTGTATGCTTCGATGAATTGATTCAAACATTTAACCATTATATATTCAGAGTGAACATTATTATTCAGATAAGGTTAGTGCTCTTTGCAAATAAATTTTTATCACAAATTGAGTTTCCGTTGTATCGTACGGGCACATAGCTAGTTAGATATTGTTTTCCACTTAACTCTGCTACTTAAGCAATAGGTAGTCTTCTCGTCTCTCGTGTGCCTTCTGACTTGCCATTCCATCTCTTAGAATGAAAACCAACCAATAGAATATCCCAGAGAAGCCAAATTACTAAATCAATTATTAACAAGCTCTATCCCATCTCTTCAAATAAATTCATTTGACATTATCTATTCAAACAAATGCATCAAACAAATTAACTTACACATCGTGTCCTTTCCTACATTAGTTTGACATGGGAAGGAAGGGGGTGGGTATCTATACACCGAAACCAAAATACCAAACCGAATTAACCGATTTTTTTGGTTTTTTTTAGTTTTGGATTGGTTTTTCTTGTGATACTATTCGGTGTATGGTTTTCGGTTCGGTTCTCAATTCACGTTCACAGAATAACCAAATGAACCGAATAGCTTGTCTCGCATTCATGCTCCTGGACGGATGGATGGAATTGCCGACTCCAAGTTGTCATTCAGCCCATATGGCCCATTCCCTATTTCCCCAGTTCCACATTCGCAACTCGTAGTAAGTGTGCAACCCTAGCCACTGCATGGGAAAGGGAAACACACCAGGCCATGCGATCTCACATAGATGCATATGCATGGTCTCCCCCCAAATTCTGAACCCAAGCTGCTGGCCCACCACACTCCACTCGTTGACTCGCGGTGACGCTGCCTTCGCACCATCCCACTTGCGGCTGACAGCGTGCAGCAATCCACCGCCCCACCAGCATCCGCCAGACGGTCGTGCCAGTGCCCTCTCCAGCGTCACTATAGCCAGTAGTCTCCATCTCCAGTGGCTAGTGCCAATCTCCAACGACCAACGCCGTGCCGGTCACCACCCTCTCGCCCATCATCCCTCCGACGTTTGTTGACGTTGTTGTTACCATGTATTTTTTTTTTACCATATTTGTTTCTCTTGATCTTCTCTATCTATTGGTGCTAGAAACTTGAAGCAGGGTTTGTTGGTAACTACACCGGATTTAATACCGGTTCTATAGTTCAAAGCGCTTAACCGATTTGATCCTGCAATCGGTAAGGAAAAATATAAAATACACTCAAAGCCGATCTAGCGGAACAATCGATTTAGATCTAATTAGCTAAAAGATGATCAAATCAAGGGTAATAATAAAGCCTAATTAGCCGATTAGGGCTAAATAGGGATAAAGGTATATCAACTCTGAAAAAGGCAATACTCAATAAGATCGGAGAAAATCAAACCTAATTGGCGTAATCAAAGATGATTAACAATCGGCAATGCACAACTTTATTGATCAAATCGAGTTATAGGAAGAAATCTAAATTACAGGAGCTACTCCTAGTTGATAGGAAAAAAAAGATGTGTTTATTGATTGGATTGTGTTTTTTTACTCGCCCATGGTGATCTTTTATACCCATCGGCCGATTGTATCCTCTTCCAACATGCTACAAAAACATGATTCGTATTGGTCTTAACTCGGATGGCTTTTCCTAAAATCTTAACCAGGACTAGAGATTTCGGCTATCTTTCCATATCAAATGTCGGTTACATTTGTCAACTTTATCCTGACAATTTTAAACACACCTGCCAAATTTTGGTGCAAATACTATCTTACTTGTGGTCCTTCTTACAGGCAACCTTCGAATGCTCTACCAACTAATAGCAAGTGTTTTGTGGCAAATATTGTTGAACTGTCTGGTACCTGGTATCATGGAATGAATGCTTCTGAAACATAACTAGAAGTGCCTTCAAGAGAGCATGAAGTGACGGAGACTATATAAGGGGAACATTAAGCTCAGTTGTGTTTAATTTGAACTCAAGTTTAGTTTTGTGATTTATCATTTGCTAATTCCAGATAGTTTCGTAGGACCCTTTTATTCTAAATGTTTGTCCTAATGCAATAATTTTATTTTACTGAAGGGGACTAGATAGACACTTGTACTGTGAGAGATTCTTGAAGGTGATGCCAGTTCATTATTGACTAATGAGGAACCCTTGGCACCCTGTGATATAGCAGTATTTGTATATGATAGGTATGCATTCCGCCGAATTACTCTCATGTCTACTTCACTGGAATGTTTATTCTACGTCTTTCTTGATTACCTATGACTACTTCACTGGAATGTTTATTCTACGTCTTTCTTGATTACCTATGATTTTCTTGGCTGATGTGACTGTTCTGTCAGGCTATTTCAAACCTCCAAGAGCTATACGTGGAGGAATACCAATCTGCTTTCCTCAGGTGTGTGATTTTTCTTTTCTGCACCTTTTTCACTTTATTACTCTTTGTTACAGTTGGTTGGAACCCCTGGGACAAAAAAGCTAAGGTGATCTGCCTTATCACAGTTGAACCACCAGAAACTATTCCATCCAAAGATCTGCCAGAAACCCCCAATGCAAATGTCGTTCAGCCTACAGAGCAAAACATATCTTTTTTTTTTTGGAAATGGAAGCTTTTATTTATTTCAAGTAAATTACATCGAGAAGATACAATCCCCTGAAATCACTTCCGGCCTCTGCTGAAACAGCACACAGCCAAACAATAAAAGAAAACAAAGAAACGAACACATTAATAGCTAGCAATCCGAAGACTAGACCGCCACCCATGCGCCCGGGAGTAGAAGTCCATGACCACCCGCACCAAATGTTGAGTAGCCTCCACCAAAATACACCGCACCTCCTCCTTCTGCAATACAGCCCACGTACGTAGCCAATGGATAATAGCAAAAATAACCTGCAAAGGAGAAGGGTCGGTTTTTCTTTGAAAAACGCAATCATTTCTGCTTAACCATATAGCCCAAAGACGAGTCAGGCACCAAGAAGAGCGAGATTTCTAACATTCATACCAAAACCCCTAACCAGCCTCCAAACATATTATCAATGCTAACAGACTAGAGATTCCATAAGCCAAATATATTAGGGTCCAAACGGTGTGTGCAAAACGGCAATAAAAAAACAAATGCCTAATTGTCTCAGGTTCTTGACAAAAGCAACATGTCCTGCATCCTTGCCAATTTCGCTTGGCTAAGTTGTCTTTAGTCAGAATCACACCTCTCCTAAGGTACCACAAAAACACTTTGATTTTTAGTGGAGCTTTAAATTTCCATAACCTTTTATATGAATGAGGGGCAGTCCTTTTAATTAATGCTAGGTAGAAAGATTTCACAGTGTAGAGACCATTGCGACACAACAACCACTGAAACTCATCATCAGACTGTGTTAAATTAATGTTAACGATACGTGAAACTAAATCATTCCACGCCACTAATTTTGTTCCAATCAATGCCCTTCTCCATGAAATGTTTGGTTGCGATGTTGATAAGACCTCAGCAAAACATATCTAATGACCAATTGAGTTTAGATGCGTTTGCCATTTTACCACATTCAGTAGAGCCACCAGAAACTCAACCATCAGAAGCTCTGCCAGAAACACCGATTGCACATGTTGTTCAGCCTTCAGAGCAAAACAGTATGACTGACCACTTGAGTTTAGATGATTTTATCAACGTGGTATCGCACAAGCCAGAAAATCCCCTCATTCACTCACCTCCCGACCTCAATAATTGTGAACCTTACCATTCTGATAATCAAAGTATAAATCACAAAGGAAAAAGCTTCTCACATAGAAAAAGTTCCAGGCTAGCAGCAAAAGCCAAAACCAGACTAGGAAATAACAAGGGCACAATACAACTAGCACAGGACCTACTAGCATCCAAACTCAGAGACCTCTCCCCACCTCAGCAAAATCATTCACAGGATAATCTTTTTGAACAGTTGGCTAGGCACTTTGAAAAGCCGTTGAGCAAGGAGAAGGTCGAAGCGATTCTAGAGCTCGTGAACCAGGGAATGATCAAGCAAAGAGGCCGGAAGAAATCGTCCAACGGGAATCTGGCGACATCTGGAGGGAAATGCCTGATGGAGTGATCAGGGGTGTCTTTCCTTATGAGGAGTTTGCATTTTGCTGCCCATGCCGAGAATGGGATTTGCGCAAATTCCTGGAGTCCTGAGGGTGTCTGATAGGGTTCGGTCTTCTAGCAGTATGGTAGTAGCAAGGTGGTCTATTACTGATGTAATTCCGTATGTCGTGTTTCAGGCCACTAGGCTTGTTTGCTGTTGTTGGTCTATTTGCTGTGGTTGGTTTTACATGTATCAGGTGGAGGACAGTAGGTCTTGTATCGAGTTTGTGGCCAATAGGCCCTTATGCTGTAGTCATGGGTTCGGAACCAGTGTTGAGGTTCTTGCTTTGTTATGTTCCTTATGTAGATGGCACCATCTGTCTTTGCAAGTGGAGTTCTCATGTGCTAATGTCAACAAATTGTACTGTTCTTTCATGAAATGTTAGAGGCTTAAACAATCCGGCAAAAAGAGAATGCACCAAGCGTTTAATTCTTTTTGCGGGTGCTACTGTGGGGTGTCTATAGGAGACGAAAATACCCAATTGGACGACGTCCTTGTTGCATGAAACTCTAGGACCGAGACTCGCTAATCAGACGGAGTCTTTACCTTCCAATGGAACATCTGGTGGAATTCTACTTGCGGCCTCGGAGGACCTTTATGATCTCCAAAACCCTAGATCAACACCCAATACGATCACCGCAACTGTGGCCTCACGGTGCGATGCGTTGACTTGGGATATTACTGGGGTATATGGTCCGCAGTCAGATGATGAAAAGAGAGCCTTCCTCGCCGAATTAGAATCTTTGCAACATGTGGTTCTACCCGCATGGCTCATCCTTGGAGACTTCAATCTTATCAGACAAGCCAATGAGAAGAACAAAGGCCTGACAAATAGGAGAATGATGCAACACTTCAATCACACTATCGACAGGCTGCAGCTTTTGGAACTAGATCTCCAAGGCTGCCGATTCATGTGGACAAATGAGCAAGAGCAACCCATTATGACGAGAATTGACTGTTTCTTAGCAACAACTGAGTGGCATGACGCCTTTCCAAATGCGGATCTATGTGCAATGGCAACCATGACATCAAACCACTGCCCTCTACTCATGCAAGGAAACGCAACCTTTGAATATTTCAGAGGTTTTCGCTTCGAGGCTTGTTGGATCATGATGTCGGGTTTCTGTGACATGGTAACTCATTCCTGGAATCAGCCAGTTCTCACATCTGATCCGATCCTAAGGTCCGATCCTAAGGTTGCATGTCAAGATGATCAGAACAGCTAAGTTATTAAAACACTGGAGGAGGAGAATTTTTGCCAACATAACACTTCAAACAGCTTTGATACAGGTCATGATCACTATCCTGGAAAGATCTCAAGAAAGACGTCTGCTAGTACAAAACGAGCTAGATCTTCGAAAAATTCTTAAAGCCAAGCTACTTGGGCTTGTTGCAATTCAGAAATCTAGAGCGAGACAACATTCAAGGCTAACAAAAATCCGTCTAGGGGATTCCAACACGCGGTTCTTCCACATGATGGCCAGTGCGAGACGGAAGAGAAATTTGATCCGAGTGCTACAAAATGAAGACTATGTGATGTATAGACAGCAAGATAAACTAAAAGAAACCTACCAATATTTCACAAGGGTATTGGGAAAACATGGAATAAGGGACAAAGCGCTCCAATGGAATACCTTGGACTACATTGAGAGAGACCTCAGTGATCTAGAGAGTGAGATCTTTGAAGAGGAGATGATTAACACCATTCAGGAGCCCCCCAATCAAAAAGCACCGGGTCCTGATGGATATATTGGCCTATTTTACAAAACATGCCTTCATATCATTAAATCTGACCTGATGGAAGCTATTAGGGGCTTCTTCAATCTTCGTCATAGAAATCTGCACAGGTTAAATGAGGCACACATTGTTCTTCTCCCGAAAGTGGAGAATGCGCATGACCCGATCGCTTGCACCAATCGGCCTCATAAATAGTTTCATGAAGATCATCACCAAAATTCTGGCAAACAGGCTTGCGCCCAAGCTAGAAGAGTTAGTCTCAGTATCGCAGAACGCCTTCATAAAGAAGAGATGTATACATGATAACTTCTTATATGTGCAAAGGGTAATCCGAAAACTTCACAGAGACAGAACTCTGGCGCTCTTCATTAAACTGAATATCTCAAAAGCATTCGATTCCCTAAACTGGACCTATCTTCTGGAGGTGCTTCAGGCTCTAGGCTTTGGCCGTAAATGGCGAGAATGGGTAGCGGCTATACTCAGGTCTACCTCTTCAAAGGTTCTCATCAACGGTCAGCCGACGAGGTCAATTAAACACGCGCGTGGGGTTCGCCAAGGAGATCCTTTATCTCCCCTTCTGTTCATCTTAGCAATTGACCCCCTTCAAAATTTGTTGGAATTGGCAGCGAATCGAGGCATTCTCAAACCAGTGTTACCAGCAGCAGCAAGACTAAGATGCTCCTTTTACGCTGATGATGCGGACATTTTTTTAAATGCAGATGTGGACGAGCTGAGAGCACTTAGTAGAATTCTTGATATTTTTGGAAGATGCTCAGGCCTGAAAATCAATATTTCCGAAACAGAAATCTACCCGATAAGATGCCAGCATGACCTCTTGCAAGATTTGTTGAATGTTTTCCCAGGGAAAATTTCAACCTTCCCAAGGAAATACCTCGGCCTTCCATTGCACATCAGGGAATTAAGGAGAATTGAGATACATCCATTGATTGACAAAATTGGAAACAGACTAGCAGGTTGGAAAGGTAAACTACTTTCCAAAGTAGGAAGGGAGACCCTGGTTAATTCCGTGTTAAAATCACAACCTATATATCACCTCACGGTTTTCCCTGCTCAAAAGTGGCTAATTCAATGCGCTGATAAGCTCAGAAGAAGCTTTCTTTGGAGAGGAAGAGAACCCAAAACTATAGGGGCCATCGCTGATCAATCGGTCGGTGACTGCTCGCCAAAAAGCAAGGGGGGTCTTGGGATCAAGGACTTGGATCGCTTCGCCAGAGCTCTTAGGCTTCGTTGGCTGTGGTTCAGATGGAAATGCAATGAAAGAGCCTGGATGGGGCTTGATCTACCGTGTGACAAAACAGATGTTTCTCTTTTCAATGCTTCAACGATTGTCACGATTGGAAACGGTAAATTGGCTAACTTTTGGAGATCAAGTTGGGTCGAAGGGCAAGCACCAAAAAACATTGCACCGAGCTTGTACCAAATTGCGAGAAGAAAAAACATCTCGGTTCACAAAGCCTTGTCTAACAACTACTGGATCCGTTTCTGCACACCGGTGAACTCAGAGATAGATATCAAGGAGTTTGTTGCGCTCTTCGAAGCGATACGTCGAATTAATAGAGACGAAACGAGGGAAGATCAGATAAGTTGGCGGTGGACTCCCGATGGACAATACTCAACAAAGTCGGCCTACCTAGTGCAATTCAACTTGGTGTACTGTAAAATGAAGATCTGTCCGATATGGAAGGCACACGCTAAGCCCAAATGTCGTTTCTTTGCACGGACGTTGCTTCACAACAAAATTTTAACAGCAGATAACATGCTCAAGAAGGGGTGGCCATGCAATGCAAGCTGTAGTCTTTGCAACGCGTCACCGGAAATATCAAGCCATCTTTGTAAGGATTGCCCTTTTGCGAGACAAGTATGGGGTCTTCTCTTACGCTGGGGGAATTTGGAACGGTGTCATAATTTGAGTTACAGAGGATCGGTTTACAAATGGTGGTGAAAACTGAGATCCCAATACGATAAAGAAATTCGACGACATTTGGATGGTCTCCTTATTTATTTCTGGTGGAATCTCTGGATAGAGAGAAATCAACGTATTTTCCAGGGGATAGCTAGATCGTCTGAACAGGTGGCCAGTGCAATCAAGGATACCGTGCTCAGCCGTGGCTTCGTTGTGTCCTTCAGGGCGACGGAGTAGTTTCTTTCGGTGTTTCCAGTGTTTTTCTTTCTCTCTTGTGTTAGTGTAGTTGCTCAATGTCTTCAGTGGAGATCTTTCTATATTGTCATGGTTTTCTACCTGTTGTTTTTACTCTAGGGCACCTGGTGCCGTGGTAGGTTCGGTTGTACTGTGAGGTTTTTTTCCGTTTTTTTCCATAAAAAACTGGTCCATGCAAACTCCTTTTACTTCTAATTAATATATTGCAGCAAATCTTTTGCTGCTCTTTCAAAAAAAAAAGCTAAGGCTATATTAGATTATGGGACGATCATTATTTCTTCATGGAAGCTAAGGCTATTACTGATATATGCTACATAGCAAACATAATAGTATTATGTAAATTCCATATTCTGTTGAATATGATCTTTTTTTTATTTCTTATGAACACGGCTATTAGCATTTTGGTTAATCGAAAAATTGAATTAAACAAACCAAAATATTTCGGTTAATTTGGTCCGATTTTTTATTTTGCCCAAAGAAATTCGGTTTACAATTCCTAGAAACCGAATTATTTAAAAAACAAAAAAACTAAACTGAACAAATTGAATTAACCGAAAGCCCACCACTATAGGAAGGCAACATATAATGCTTTCATGCCTTCATTGCGTGCATCTCTCACGACCTTGCTCAAACGATTGTTTGTCTCAGATTAGGTACTGAACTGTAACTGACATGTGAAGGAAACTCGTGAGCCCGACAATGCAATCTTGCGTGCCTGTATGTGCAATCTTGGTTTGGCTTTCAAGTTTGAACACGAGTAATACTTGCGTGGTTAGAGGGAACAAGCTGATGTTGAAATGTTTTGCAGAGTATCAGTGGAGCGAAGGACCTAGTGCAGGCCAAACAAAGCAGAGTAGACATGATGTGAGCTACAGCATAGCTAGGCCGAGCATGGTGGCATAACCGAGAAGGTGGCGTAGGCAGAACCAGGCGAGGTGGTTTGACATGCTAGGGTAATGTGATTTTTTTTGTTTGTCATAAAGCATGGGCATTCAACTGGTACATGTCTAAGTGTAGGTAATTAAAATGTGCCTCATTGTAGAACCAAGGAGTTACATGCCCTCTGTGTTTTTTTGTACTAGTCTAGAATAGCTAGTATACACAGTGAAACAACAATAATACCACAACATATCTTGCATAATTTATTTTAATAATTATCAGAGTTTACAATATATGGCTCTCATGCCAAATAAAAAGATTATAGCGGAATGCAAAAAATAGTAGTAGGCCCAACAGATTTGCCATAGGCAATTACTGAGGCAGTGGCCTAGTCATCTAGAACCTCACTGTAGATGAAATCCTCCTCCTTTGAACAATAGAGTACATAGAGTACTCCACAAGTTACACATGAAATGTAGAAATAATGTAAGGATAATAAAAGAAGGCATCTTAAGGTTAGTTTGAGCATAAAGCAACATTCAAATACAAGAAGTAATTTCAAAGACGTACTTGATATAGCATAGTAAAACTAAAAATTTAAACCAATGTTTCACCCCAATTCTTCAAGATGAACTTGCAAATGGTTTTGTGAATCGTTTATAACCAAAGACATATCATAGATAATTCTTCTTTAGAACCGTCTTTGGTAATGGGATCCGTGCCAATTTTTTCCAAACAGTTTACTAAGAATTCAATACACATTAGCAAACAGTTCAGCTTTAAAGGTGTACGGGCAGATTCCGTGAGGACAAACTTAGACCAATGCTTTTCTTTTTCAGGTAGAAGCTTCCCAGGAGCAACTCATCAAAGAAACTGAAGTAATAACACATAACACGACAACTTTTCTTCGAAAATTGCTACTTAGATACACAAATTCATCTCTAAAAATTGAACCTATCATCACCAAGAATCCAAACTGGCACACAAATGTCTAGATTTGCCATAACTTAGATGCTCCAAATTGCCGCGCATTCACATATAGTATATTAGTGATTGACAACGACGTGGAGTACGAGAGCTGCAGATCTGGGAGGAGCATGAGGAGCTGCCTAAGATCCACCCAAAACCCACTCAGATTCGCAGAACATGTGACACTCGTTCTGGTAATCGATTCGTGGATTTAGACTTAGTACTTTGCATCTAAATTTAGGGTATTTTATGTGCTATTTACTTAGTATTTTGCACTCAAATAGATAGGAAATGTAGATAAATGCTTGCATGATTTTTTTATTTTTTTCCCAATTTTTCTAGCCTCAAGAGACCATTTCACAAGGGGTTAAAAATGGCCGAAGTTTTGGTTTTGCTGGCCTCCAAAATATCGGATTTCAAATTTGGTTTTTGAATTTTGGCGATTTTAATTAAAATTCAAATCTTGCCAAAATTTTGTTTAAATCGCCAATTTAAATGTGGTCCTAAATGAAATTTTAATCCTTGGTCTCAATAATTTTATCAATTATGAAAGTGATGTTAATATTTGCATCAACGATTTGAGTGATTTTGGTATTTGCAATACCCGATTTTAGCAATGAAACATTAGCATTGTTCTAAATAGTTAGCTATAGCCTTTTTGAACCCCAAACGCAAAGTTACGGGGCAATGTTTCGTTATATTAGCTACAAACACTATAGCTACTAATAGCTCCACTATATACCATAGCTTGTAAATAGTGATAGGTCCACTATACAGCTAACAATGTGTCATTATATTAGCTACAAGCATTAGTAATGAAATTTTGCATTACAAGTACTAAAATCACGCAAGTAATTGAAAAATATTAGCATCATTGAAACAAGTATTGGCACCATTAAAACAAGTGCTAAAGATAACGAAAACCGTGAAAATAGTGCTAACATGCGGCTTGAGGGGTTATTTATATGCCAATTTAACTTATAGGGGGCAAGTAAATGATTATTAGATAAGGGGCAAATTAATTGGAAACGTAGGTGACTTACAGGGTGTTTATGGATTTTTCCTTTTTTTTTTGAAGCGTCACTGACACTGCTTGTATTGGTTGCTTGATGGAATTTATTAAAATAACAAGAAGCAGGACACGGTAGTTTTTAACTTGTGTTATGAAGTTAAAACATCATTCAAGCACCATAAGTTGAATTGAAACATCATTCAAGAGAGACTTCTTACTAAAATGTACCAAAATTTATATTGAGATAAGAGGTACTAAAAGTTGGTATCTCTATCTGTGGGATATGTATACCCCGGGGGTCCATAAAGCAGGTCTGCGAGGCCCAACCAAGTACGACTGGGCCGGGCTGACTGCAGAGAACCGGGGGCAAACCGAGTCGCGCGGGGTGTGCTAGACGCGGAAAAGCCCGAAGAAGGAAATCGGGTCGTATTGGGCAAGATATGATTGTAATCCATACTGATACTTAGTCGGATAGGGTATGGGAGATGTAAACTCTACCTTGAGTCCGAGTAGGACTCTCTTTTGTAAACCGCCCCGCCCTGCTATATAAAGGGGGGACGGGAGAACAACTCAGATCATCAGCAAGATAGCTAGCCACAGATAATTCCAGAGCACAGGACTAGGGTATTATCTCCACCATGAGAGCCCGAACCTGTATAATTCCCGTGTCTTGTGCTACCATCGAGTTCGGATCTAGCGCATAGCCCCATATTCACTATTGTCGGTAACAAACGTTTACGCTGACGCCGCCAGTAGGGCAAGCGCCAAGATCAATCTCGTCGGGCTTGATGGCGATCGCTTATGGGTCATCAACACCTTCGCCTTTCCGCACTTTCCGCTTTCAGAGCCCGGACTTCGTCGCCGATAGGTTCGGAAGACTCGCTCTTTCAGATTCGGAACAGATCCAATCTGGAGAGAACCTCAAGATGCTTCAAGCCAAGCAACCACTCGGATTCGAAGAGTTTCGTGGCATCTTCATGATTGAAGATGTGCGGACCGACTCCCAGCATCAGAAGGATGCAGCAGACGCTGTAGAAGCTGAGCGCCTACGACATGAAACTCAAGAGAACCGGGCGAAGACGCTACAAACCAGAGGTCGCAATTTCAACGAAGATATTTTGCAGACAAGGGTAGGCAATCAGTCGATTTTCCATACCCCTCAGCAAAACATTGTGGCATCAAAGACATTACTTGATACTTTGGAGCCAATACTCGACCCCGATAGCCCAGCTACTCCGATCGTAGCCCATATCAAGGCTATGGTGACGGCTGCAGCAGTTCAGCATCATCAAGAAGAACCTGCGGGTAAAACACATACACCTCGATTCATCACTCAAACGGCGAGCAGTAACACTGCTCATAGCCGCTCAAGACATACTCGGCATGAAATCCGCCGGGGAGAGGACGCCCGTCGAAGCATGAGTCGCGACCTCCGATAGGATCTCAACGCTAGATATAGAGAGCGCGAAGAAGATGAAAGACGCCATCGCAGGGATGACTACGAGCGCTTTGGCATCAGACGGGGAGATCAGAGATCCCCACACCGCCAAGAAGACAACGATGACCGTCACCACCGAGATATGTCACCTCCGCAGCGCTCTCCATACAGGCGAGGTGGTGGACCCATTGACGGAGTCAGAGCCTTCACTCCTAGGCTTCGCCGAGTGGTCTGGCCTGACGGTTTCAACCCAAAGGGAATCACCAAGTTCGACGGGGAAAGAGATCCGGAAGCTTGGCTTCAAGTATACTCTTTGGCAATCAAGGCTGCTGGAGGCGATCACAACGTGATGGCAAACTACTTACCGGTCACGCTCACCTCTTCGGCTCAAGCTTGGCTAACAGGACTTCCAGCGAATTCTATAGATTCCCGGGAGATCTTTAGAGCAATTATCACCAATTTCAGGCACTTATGAGAGGCCCGAAATCAAGGATCTATATCACCCATCGAAGAAGGGTGAATCTCTTCGAAGATTCATCCGTCGCTTCATGCAAAAGAAGAACACGATTCGCGATATATCGGAAGCAGCAGTCATAGTGGCCTTCCAGAAGGGCGTTAGTGATCATGATTTGATCAAAAAGATGTCTAGAAAGCCGCCGACTACGGTGAAAGAGATGTTTGAACTGGCCGACCGCTACGCGACTGCTTCAGACGCCCTAGCGGAACGGCAAGAGAACCGCCCGCAACACAAAGACAAGAGAGACCACGCCGAGTCCTCCAGGCCGAAGGACAAAAAGAGGAAGGCCGAGGAGATGGTAGCGGTAGCTGAACGGGGGCGACCCCGAGCGCCACGAACGGACGACTATGATACGGTAATGGAAGCAACCTGTCCTTTCCACCCCAAGAGGAAACATGCTGCCAAGGATTGCTTCACTTTGAAGCGTTTCGCCAAGGAGAATCACAGACGGCCAGGCCCCGATAAGGGTGAAGCGAAGAAGAAGCAAGACCCTCCAGAAGATGATGAAGGCGATTATCAAAAGACCGAACGAGAGCTCAACTACATATTTGGAGGCTCGGCAGCATATGAGTCCAAGCGGAAGCAGAAGCTGACCGCTCGGGACATCAATGCTATAATGCTGGCAACTCCCCAGTACCTCAGGTGGTCTGAAGTTCCGATTGTCTTCGATCACTCGGATCACCCGGATCACATCCCGTATCTAGGTAGATATCCACTTGTTTTGGATCCTGTTATTCGCAGTGTAAAATTAAAAAGGGTGCTGGTCGACGGGGGGAGCAGGCTCAACGTCCTTTTTTCCAAGACCTTCGAGGACATAAAGATTCCGCGCTCGGAACTCAAGCGAGGCTCATCACCGTTTCATGGCGTAATCCCTGGTACTTCCTCTGTTCCGCTTGGGCAAATCACATTGCCAGTCACATTCGGAACCAAGGAGAACTACCGAATGGAGTACCTAAACTTCGAGGTGGCTGATTTCGAGACGGCATAACATGCCATCTTAGGAAGACCGGGCTTGGCCAGATTCATGGCTGTGCCACTGTAAGTTCAACCTTCATTAGTTATGGTTTTGGTGTTAATGACAAATCTAATATTGAGATTATTCATTAATGTGATTTTGTTATTAATGACAAATCTTATATCGAGACTAACTTGTTTACTTAGAATATCTTTGATTAGTCTCATCGCATTGAAAAATGGAAAACCCAAGGTATGTATGCGTATTCATCTTTGTATTAGTTGCATACTTTGGATTCAAGTTAAAGTATAAATGTCCCCATTACATTAACCACAAAATGTGCATCATGTTTCTCAATCCATACATCACATGGATGCACATATTTAGGGGGAGTTTGTAGTTTAACTTGAAAGTCTCTTTGTATTGATCTATTCTTTATTGACACATATAAGGATCAAGACAAAGAAACTAAATCCTTGAGTATATATTTGAATTACCTAGCTATTAGTATACTCATGGTAATATAGGATATACTCCAATATGATCAAATTGAATATGTGCATATTATATCCAAGTCAATCATATTTATGCACATATACATGTGGAATGTATTCTATAGTTGATGATTTAGAGTAATGATCATTTTCATATATAGTTTACACATAATGGATCATTACTCTCATCAACATGAGTATATGAAAACTTGTGTAGTTAATATATACTCATATCAATTTAAATGATAATTTAAATTGAGTTCATTTGTCATGTTAATCATTAAAGAACATTTCATCATGTGTTGATGGTGTTCCTTGATTAATTAGGACAAATGAATAGTTCTTAAGTATAATAAAGTATGAGTTGCATTATTGTACTTAAGACACATATAAATCATTCAAATTGATTTAGGATGTGCTCAATTGATCTAAAGGCATCCATTATGTGTTAATGGAGTGCAAGAGATAATTGAGACAACCATGCATCTTGGACTAACTATTTTTATGAGTTCTGATTGAGTTAGGTCCAAAGATGGATGAGATGATGAGAACGGGACAAGGACGACATCATGAGGTGATGGACATCAAAAGTGGATCCCGAAGTTAAAGAGAGGAGTCGAGTGATGATCCCGGGAGAGTATCAAGTAAAGATTATAAAGACCCCAAAGGGGATTGCTTGCGCGCGGCGGCGAAGGTATAACTAGATAGGCTAAGGACTTTTGTAGTCTTTGAGTCTAAGAGTTTTATCGCCGTACTATTAAGAGGGGTTGTCTCCTAGCTTGAGCTTCATCATGTGTTGATGATCTCAATCCCGCGTTCACTCGAGCTCAAACCATTTGAATTTGGTTTTTGCATAAAGGTTAACCATTTGGCATGTGTTGCGAATGAGTTAAGCTTATGCTTGGTTGTTGTTGGTTTATACTCTGATTTGCATGTAGTGCAAAGAGGAAGAGTATTTGCATTTGGTTTTCGCATAAAGCTTTGATTTGCATGTGTTGCAAATAGGATAAGCTAATGCGTTGGCTTTCACGTGAAGTTCACTTTTGCATGTGTTGCAAATGTTGAAGCTTCATGTTTTGGTTTCGTTCAAAACAATCTTTCTAAAACCGTGTGGTTGCTTGGAGCTAAGTTTTGCATGTGTTGCAAAAGGAGAGAGCTCAAGCACGATTTGGTGTTTGTGTGTTTGTATGGAGCTAGAGGCTTGCATGTGTTGCGAGTAAAGAGCTCATACGATTGAAGTTTGGTTTTGGTGTGAAGTTGACTTTGGTGTTGCATGGAACTAGAGAATTGCATGTGTTGCAATTAGAGAGTTCGTGCATCTTGATTTGGTGTTGCTTGGAGCTAGACTTTTGCATGTGTTGCAAAGAGTAGTGCTCAAGCATGAAATGTGTTTAGTGTGTTACTTGCAAGTTTCATAGCGAATAAACCGAGGTTTATGAGTCCGAATCCCGAGAGCATGTGAGTGGGGCTTGCAACGGGTGTTGGCAAGTTGATCGGGTCTTGTGTTGACCTTCACGTGGCTAGGGGGATTAATCTCATAAACTCGAGTTTGATTTGCTTAATACGTTTTGCAAATAGATTTTGAGTTGGTTGCGAAATGCGTTTTTGCAATTTGGTTTGAATTCTTTGAGCATGTGCTAAGTTGGTGCAAATGTGTTTTGCACGTGTGTATGATCATGTGTTGATCATCTTTGTGGCTCAAAGAATAGGTTTGGTTTTCGGAGAAATGGTTTTTGAGTTGAAATCTGGTTTTTCTCCTGTGGCCGACACTACCACAGTGCTTGGGCGGTAGTACCGCAAGTGCGGTACTACCGGGCATATAGTGCCGGTAGTTATTTTCCAGTGCGTATGTTTTCCGGAGTTGCCTCGGCCGGCACTACCGCTCGGTGGAAGCGGTAGTACCGCAAGTGCGGTACTACCGGCCCTTAGAGGGCGGTAGTACCGGATAAATGACCGTTAACCGACCGTTGAGGCTACGGGCGGTACTACCGGCCCTTAGAGGGCGGTAGTACCGCACTTTGCTGATTTTGCCCGTTTTGAGCCCCCAACGGCTAGTTTTCTTGGTGGAGCTATAAATACACCCCTTGGGGGGCTTGGGCAGGAAGTGGTTGCTGTGTGGGAGGTGTGTGCATGTGTTGCTCTCCTCCATTTGCTTCTTGAGCTTATAGTGAGCACTAATTGCATGTGTTGCAATTAGGGAGTGGTTTGAGAGCCTCTTGTGCATGTGTTGCACTTGAGGGAGTCCTTGTGCATGTGTTGCACTTGGTGATCACCGGAAGCGCATGTGTTGTGCTCGGTGAAGTTCAAGCGGAGGAGCGGCTTGTTTCTCTTGTAGGTTGCTGACTCCTAGACGGTGTAGGTGTCGTGCGCGGGAGCTCTCAAGGTGTGAGAAGCCCCGGCAAGTTTGTGAAGGTTCGGGTTGAGCCTACGCGCAAGCGTGAAAAACCACGTCTAGTGAAAAGAGGCGGGTGCTCGAGCGGAGCCGGTCCAAGTGTGGGCTTGCCTCAACGTGGACTAGGGAGACCGCAAGTCTCCTAACACCACGGAAAAATATCGGTTGTCTCTTTTACTTTCAAGTATTTACATTTATTGTATATTGTTCAATTACTTGATTGTAATTAGAATTGCTTAGTATTAATTATTTGTTCAATTTAGCAATTCTAATTTAGAGACATAATTTAGTTAGTGCACTAGTGAGCCTAGTTGATTTAGGCTTTAATTGTCAAAACCTATTTATCGCTCCGCATATATTTTGATTAGGTTTTGACTTAGGGTGTATTAGAGCATAATTGTTTAGTGAGCGATCGAATTTTGTAAAACGCCTATTCACCCCCTTTAGGCGCATCCTCGACCCTACAAGTGGTATCGAGCCACGGTCACTCTCATTTTAGGCTTAACCATCTAGAGAGTAAAAAGGATGGCAAATAGAGGTTTAGTGCACTCCACCGATTCATATATACTTGATGGCTCTAATTATGCTTCATGGAAAATATTTATGATTAGTCATTTTAAATCCATGAGCCCACAAATATGGTGGATCGAGATGTTGGCATTTCTTCTCCACTAAATAATATTGCTCCAACTAAAGGAGAGGAGAAATGTCTACATCTCGACGCCAAGTTACTAACATTTTATTTAGCTGCCAGAGCGAGAAATTTTCAATCTCATGTGCAACCTCTCGCGCCATGCCATGTGGACTAAGATTCAAGAATTATATGAAGTGTCCACATCAAATGAGGATTGCATTGAGGAAGAAGTGTCGGTTGATGATCCTTCATCTTCTACATCAAATGATGAACCGACTACTCCATCAACTCAACCTCCGCCTCAAGCGGCATTTATTTTTCAATTCCATCAAAATTCGTTGCTTTATGGCTAAAGGTAAGAATGAGGTAAGTGATGATGAAGGTGAGCCCTCTTATGACGAATTAATGAATATGCTAGAGGAGCTTAATGAATTTCTTGGAAAGGAGAAAAGAAATATAAAATTTTGAAGTTAGAACATGAATCACTTCAAAATGATTATGATGTTCTAAAAGAAAATCATGAGAAACTCCTTTTCAAGGAATTTAGTAAAGCTAGTGTGGATATTACCACTCAATGCAATTTAGTTGATGAATTGCCTCACTCAATTCCAATTACAAACAATTCATCGAATAAATGCATATCCACCTCTAGCGATGATTTGCCTTGTAGCTCTAATTCAATAGCTTCTAGTTCCTCTATGTCTTTAGATGCTAATCTTGTAGAGGAAAACAAAGAGCTCAAGGCCCAAGTCATTAAATTGGAAAATGACTTGAAGAGGTGCGTAAAGGGAAAAGCCATCCTCGACGAAATCTTGAGCAAGCCAAGGGCGCCTCAAGATAAGCGAGGACTCGGCTACAACTCCAAGAGGGAGAATAGCAAGACGAGGCATAATGCAAGACATACGAAGACAATCAAATGCTTCGCTTGCAACAAGAAGGGCCACCTCGCCTCCGTGTGCCCTAGCAAAGTGGATGTCAAGCCACAAGCATCAACCATGAGGCAAACCGGCGTTGAGCACAACAAGAAGGTCAAGAGAGGACCAAACGGAGTAACGTGCTTCAATTGCCGGGAAAAGGGACATTTCGGTAAGGATTGTCCCAAAGGTATAACTCCTAAGCCTATTCTTGTAAATGAAAATTATTTGCTTAGGAAGGACAAGAATGGCAATGTGTTTGCCAAGCTTGTCAAGTCCCCTATGCCCGCTAAGAATGATAACAATCATTTGCATAGGAAGAGTAAATCTAGAAATGGGTTTGCTAAATTTGTTAGGACTCCTAAGCCCACTCAATGTAATTCAAATATATTGCTTAGGAGAAATAACAATAGCAAAACATTTGCTAGATTTGCTAGATCCTCTAAGCCATTACATAATTTTAATAATCATATGCTTAGAAGAGATCAAACTAGAAATAATTTTGCAAAGTATCATTGTCCTCCTAAGCCATTTCATAAAAATACAAATTATTTGCCTAGGAGGAATAATTATTGCAATTCTATTTCTAGTCATGTTAGTCAATTTAAAATTGCTAAAATTAGGACCATTTGGGTTCCTAAATCAATTGTGACTAACATTGTCGGACCCAACAAGGATTGGGTACAAAATCCGCCTAAAAGAATTTTAGGCAACATTGAGATGGATTGACGCTTGCTCATCAAGAGGAAAATGATTATATTTATTACAAGTGGTGTCAAGCATGAAGAAAATCAAGTCTATCATGAGCCAATGTTATCTCGGTAACAAGTATTTAAATTGATTCTTATGTCTTATAGCCTTGTGTAGGTTATATTGTAATAATAATGAAAATCAATTTAGATTACTTGTTGTAAGAACTTACTCTCGCCTCTTATCTATTCTCTTATTGCAAATCTTGAGCAAGTTTTGGAAGTGGCACATTTAGGGGGAGTGTTAATTCATAATCATGTGTATCACATCTCTACGTATGCCCATATTAATATAAGTGCATATATATATTTTCAAAATCAACCATTTAGCCAAAAGTCAAAATTTTGTATACCATTAGTAATCTTGTGAAAAGCTAGTTGAAAAACGTATACAAATGTTTTTGAAATGTTTTCCAAAGGTCTTGTCTTTACAAAATCTATTTTGAAAAGAAAATAAGCTTTACCTCCAAATCTAGTTACTAGTGTCTTGATTTTGATTTAAACTTATAATTTTCATAGAAATAAAAGTAAAAGGATTTTGAAAATAATTCCAAAATGAAAATCATAGATTTGGTCATTTTTAACAATTCTCGTATTCAAAAGATTTTCAAAAGACCAACCTATCAAAAGTTATTTGATTTTGAAACTCGCCGAAAAACTATACTTGACCCGTAATGGTCATACTATTGCACTTAGTGGGTTTCATCATTTGAATCAAAATTCTACACAAGAGTTGATTCAAAATGGTGTTTTAGACTCATACACAAAGTTCAAATCTTTATATCTTACCCTTGCTTTATTTGAATTCTTGTGTTAATTGAATTTGACCTTGTTCTCTTTTTGTTTCTTAAATTGGACTATTTAGGTCAAAAAGTAAAAAATTGAATTTAAAAGGACCCAATTTGTGAAAAGCTTTAAAAAAGTATTCTAATATGTATTTCAAATGTTTTACAAGTTTTCAAGTTGAAAATTCTATGTTGAAATCTAATTTGGCTGAAAAACGATTTGATTTAATCCTAAATGGCCTATTTAGGCATATAGCTCAAATATTGGCATTCAAGTTGGATTTCATCATAAATCTTGGCTAGAAACATTCTTGATACACCAATCTAAGCCATGAAAATTGAAATTGCATGAAATCCAAAATTGAATTGCATTTTGAGGCTTTTCATGAAAATTGATTTCCTTTCATGCCTCAAAGCGCAAATTGCCACATCTTTGAAAATAAAATTGCTTTTGAGAAAATTCTTTTTGCAAAACCTTCTAAATAGTCCAAAGTTCATTTCTAGAAAATTTCAAATCAATTGGACTTCATTTGAGTCATTTTTGTGAAAAATTTGCAAAACTCGGAGTCTTGTCAATAAAGATCGGTAGTACCGATCGAGCGGCGGTGAGTACCGGTTTAGGTGACTACGCCCTGGTAGCGGTAGTACCGGCCTGGCAAAGTTGGCTCTGATTTTTCAAAATTTTCTCAAGTTTGGCTTTGGGATATCCTTTTGTTGGAAATTGCTTTCTCAAAAATTCTTTTTGGAATAGCTTCTTATGATCCCAAAGTTCATTTGTGCAAAATTTGAAAAACTCTACAATTTATTTAATCTCATTTTCAAGTGGTATCAGTTTGAGCATTAAAATTGATTCTAAAGGGTGATATTCACTTGATTTTTTTTAAAAGACAAAACTTGTGCAATTCAAATGCAAATAACTCCATGATTCATTTATTGAATATGTTGGGGAGTTTATCTATTGCAAGTTTTGGGCACTTAATTGCTTCCAAGTGATATCATGTCTTTGTTTTGCTCTGATACTAAATCTTTGTGATTTTATTGATTCTTCTTGAGCTTTTCTTTCTTTTGATAACCGTGAGTATATATTGCTCTGATACCCATCGATGTTATCGATTATTCCTTCAAGTGGTATCAATTCTTTGTGAATTGATCCTAAGTGGTATCAATTGAGTATTTATTCACCTCATATGCTTACAAGTGGTATCATTGAGTTTATCTTTTCAAGTGGTATCATGGATCTTAGTGTCCATTTCTTCTAGTGATATCCTTGCTATTTGAATTCTTTTTAAGTGGTATCATTGAATTCAATTATTTCCTACAAGTGGTATTTCATTACCTCCTTGTAGCATTACTTCGATACCCACATTCTTGATTAAGATTTTTCCTCACAAAGCTAAAATTGTAAGTTCAACCGCCTAAGACTTCTCTGTGTGAGAATCTTTATGTGTTGAAATACTTAAAAGAGAAAAATCTCTAGTAGAGCATTGTTCTTCATTCAAAATTGAAAATGCTCATTTCTTTTTGGATTTTCAAGTAAAGCCTTTGAGATAGATTTAAAGTGATATCTAATTTCTCAAGTGGTATTCTTTTTGGGTTCCTCGTTTAATACCTATTAGGCAAATTATTGGATTCTTTAAGAGAATCATGTTGAAAATTTGCAAAGCCTAATAAAATGAGGAGTGAATTATTTGAATGTGTTTCAAATAAACCGTGTGATACCCTTACCTTGCTTTTCATGCTTGTTTTTTATTTACAAGTGGTATCCATATTTTATTGCTTATCTTTTCAAGTGGTATCTCCTTTTTGAATTTGCTTTTTATTTGGCTTAAGTTCTTCAAATTCCTTGCCAAGGTCATAAGTGTTTATTTCAATTCTTGTATGACCTTCATTAAAAGGGGATAATTAATAGGGGAGAATTAGGAGCTTAAAAAGAGATAATTAAAAAGGGGAGAATATTTAAAAGGAAAAATGTTTGCCAGAAAGGGGAGAGAATGCTAAAATGGAGAAATCATCTTAGAAATCCATTTTTGGTGTTTAATGCCAAAAAGGGTAGAATTAGGAGCTTAATATCATTTGGCTTAAAAAAGAGTTTAATATGATTAAAAAGGGAGAATTAATTCCATATGCATTCTAAATTGTCAATGCTTATATTGTTTGAAATATTCATATGTGTTCAAATAGCATAAATTCTCTCATTATGTTAGTTTTTAATCCAAATGTGTTTATTAAGCTTGGATTTGTCATTAATCACCAAAAAGGGGGAGATTGTAAGTTCAACCTTCATTAGTTATGGTTTTGGTGTTAATGGCAAATCTAATATTGAGATTATTCATTAATGTGATTTTGTTATTAATGACAAATCTTATATCGAGACTAACTTGTTTACTTAGAATACCTTTGATTAGTCTCATCGCATTGAAAAATGGAAAACCCAAGGTATGTATGCGTATTCATCTTTGTATTAGTTGCATACTTTGGATTCAAGTTAAAGTATAAATGTCCCCATTATATTAACCACAAAATGTGCATCATGTTTCTCAATCCATACATCACATGGATGCACATATTTAGGGGGAGTTTGTAGTTTAACTTGAAAGCCTCTTTGTATTGATCTATTCTTTATTGACACATATAAGGATCAAGACAAAGAAACTAAATCCTTGAGTATATATTTGAATTGCCCAGCTATTAGTATACTCATGGTAATATAGGATATACTCCAATATGATCAAATTGAATATGTGCATATTATATCCAAGTCAATCATATTTATGCACATATACATGTGGAATGTATTCTATAGTTGATGATTTAGAGTAATGATCATTTTCATATATAGTTTACACATAATGGATCATTACCTCTCATCAACATGAGTATATGAAAACTTGTGTAGTTAATATATACTCATATCAATTTAAATGATAATTTAAATTGAGTTCATTTGTCTTGTTAATCATTAAAGAACATTTCATCATGTGTTGATGGTGTTCCTTGATTAATTAAGGACAAATGAATAGTTCTTAAGTATAATAAAGTATGAGTTGCATTATTGTACTTAAGACACATATAAATCATTCAAATTGATTTAGGATGTGCTCAATTGATCTAAAGGCATCCATTATGTGTTAATGGAGTGCGAGAGATAATTGAGACAACCATGCATCTTGGACTAACTATTTTTATGAGTTGTGATTGAGTTAGGTCCAAAGATGGATGAGATGATGAGAACGGGACAAGGACGACATCATGAGGTGATGGGCGTCAAAAGTGGATCCCGAAGTTAAAGAAAGGAGTCGAGTGATGATCCCGGAAGAGTATCAAGTAAAGATCATAAAGACCCCAAAGGGGATTGCTTGCGCGCGGCGGCGAAGGTATAACTAGATAGGCTAAGGACTTTTGTAGTCTTTGAGTCTAAGAGTTTTATCGCCGTACTATTAAGAGGGGTTGTCTCCTAGCTTGAGCTTCATCATGTGTTGATGATCTCAATCCCGCGTTCACTCGAGCTCAAACCATTTGAATTTGGTTTTTACATAAAGGTTAACCATTTGGCATGTGTTGCGAATGAGTTAAGCTTATGCTTGGTTGTTGTTGGTTTATACTCTGATTTGCATGTGGTGCAAAGAGGAAGAGTATTTGCATTTGGTTTTCGCATAAAGCTTTGATTTGCATGTGTTGCAAATAGGATAAGCTAATGCGTTGGCTTTCACGTGAAGTTCACTTTTGCATGTGTTGCAAATGTTGAAGCTTCATGTTTTGGTTTTGTTCAAAACAATCTTTCTAAAACCGTGTGGTTGCTTGGAGCTAAGTTTTGCATGTGTTGCAAAAGGAGAGAGCTCAAGCACGATTTGGTGTTTGTGTGTTTGTATGGAGCTAGAGGCTTGCATGTGTTGCGAGTAAAGAGCTCATACGATTGAAGTTTGGTTTTGGTGTGAAGTTGACTTTGGTGTTGCATGGAATTAGAGAATTGCATGTGTTGCAATTAGAGAGTTCGTGCATCTTGATTTGGTGTTGCTTGGAGCTAGACTTTTGCATGTGTTGCAAAGAGTAGTGCTCAAGCATGAAATGGGTTTAGTGTGTTACTTGCAAGTTCGTTGTGCGAATAAACTGAGGTTTATGAGTCCGGAATCCCGAGAGCATGTGAGTGGGGCTTGCAACGGGTGTTGGCAAGTTGATCGGGTCTTGTGTTGACCTTCACGTGGCTAGGGGGATTAATCTCATAAACTCGAGTTTGGTTTGCTTAATATGTTTTGCAAATAGATTTTGAGTTGGTTGCAAAATGCGTTTTTGCAATTTGGTTTGAATTCTTTGAGCATGTGCTAAGTTAGTGCAAATGTGTTTTGCACGTGTGTATGATCATGTGTTGATCATCTTTGTGGCTCAAAAAATAGGTTTGGTTTTCGGAGAAATGGTTTTTGAGTTGAAATCTGGTTTTTCTCCTGTGGCGTACACTACCATGACAGTGTTTGGCGTAGTACCGCAGTAAGCGGTACTACCGCATATAGTGCCTTGAGTTATTTTCCAAAGGCGATGTTTTTCGGAGTTGCCTCTACGCAAGACTACCGCCGGTGGAAGCGGTAGTATCGTGCGGACTACCGCCTTAGAGGGCAAGTACTGGGATAAATAACCGTTAACCGACCGTTGAGGCTACGGGCGGTACTACCGGCCCTTAGAGGGCGGTAGTATCGCACTTTGCTGATTTTGCCCGTTTTGAGCCCCCAACGGCTAGTTTTCTTGGTGGGGCTATAAATACACCCCTTGGAGGGCTTGGGCAGGAAGTGGTTGCTGTGTGGGAGGTGTGTGCATGTGTTGCTCTTCTCCATTTGCTTCTTGAGCTTAAGTGTGAGCACTAATTGCATGTGTTGCAATTAGGGAGTGGTTTGAGAGCCTCTTGTGCATGTGTTGCACTTGAGGGAGTCCTTGTGCATGTGTTGCACTTGGTGATCACCGGAAGCGCATGTGTTGTGCTCGGTGAAGTTCAAGCGGAGGAGCGGCTTGTTTCTCTTGGAGGTTGCTGACTCCTAGACGGCGTAGGCGTCGTGCGCGGGAGCTCACAAGGTGTGAGAAGCCTCGGCAAGTTTGTGAAGGTTCGGGTTGAGCCTACGCGCAAGCGTGAAAAACCACGTCTAGTGAAAAGAGGCGGGTGCTCGAGCGGGAGCCGGTCCAAGTGTGGGCTTGCCTCAACGTGGACTAGGGGAGACCGGCAAGTCTCTGAACACCACGGAAAAATATCGGTTGTCTCTTTTACTTTTAAGTATTTACATTTATTGTATATTGTTCAATTACTTGATTGTAATTAGAATTGCTTAGTATTAATTATTTGTTCAATTTAGCAATTCTAATTTAGAGTCATAATTTAGTTAGTGCACTAGTGAGCCTAGTTGATTTAGGCTTTAATTGTCAAAACCTATTTATCGCTTCCGCATATATTTTGATTAGGTTTTGACTTAGGGGTGTATTAGAGCGAATTGTTTAGTGAGCAATCGAATTTTGTAAAACGCCTATTCACCCCCCCTCTAGGCGCATCCTCGACCCTACAGCCACACTACACCTACCTCGCGATGAAGATGCCAGGGCCAAAAGGAGTCATCATGGTGCGCGGCGACATCAAGAAATCCTTCACCTGTGACAGGGAAAACTGCGATATGGCAGAAACACAAGATGCTGCGGCCGACCGGTAAAAAATTCGACTGGCTGCCGTGCTCCCGCAAGACAAAGGTGAGGTTCCATCTAAGAAGCAGGCAAAGATAAGCATGAAGCCTGACGAGGGTGTCAAGAAGGTGATCCTTGACCCGTCCAACTTGGCCCAAATGGCCTTGATTGGGACAGGGCTCGACCACAAATAGGAAGACGTGCTCGTCACCATTCTTCGGGCCAACCGGGACATCTTTGCATGGAAACCGTCTGACATGCCCGGAGTTCCTAGAGAGGTGATCGAGCACTCCCTCAATGTCGACGAGAAGGCAAAGCCCATCAAGCAACGCCTCCGACAGTTTGCCCAAGATCGCAAGGAGGCCATCAGGGAGGAAATCACTAAACTTTTAGCTGCAGGGTTTATAAAAGAAGTGTATCATCTCGACTGGTTGGCGAACCCAGTTCTTGTTCGCAAAAAGAATAAAAGTTGGCGCATGTGTGTTGATTATACCGATCTTAACAAGGCATGCCCAAAGGATCCATTCAGCTTACCACGCATCGATCAAGTTGTGGATTCGACAGCCGGATGTGAAATTTTAAGCTTCCTAGATGCTTACTCAGGCTACCATCAAATCAGGCTAAAGGAAGAAGATTGCATCAAGACTTCGTTCATCACGCCATTCGGAGCCTTCTGCTATGTCACGATGCCGTTTGGGCTAAAGAACGCGGGCGCAACCTATCAACGTGCGATTCAGCGATACTTTCATACCCAAATCGGGCGCAATGTGGAAGCTTACGTGGATGACGTCGTTGTCAAATCTCGCGTGAAAAAGGATCTCATAACCGACCTGACCGAGACATTCGAGAGCCTGAGGGCCTACAAGATGAAACTCAATCCCGAGAAGTGCGTCTTTGGAGTTCCCTCGGGAAAATTGCTTGGATTTATCGTATCACAGCGCGGTATCGAAGGCAACCCAGAAAAGATCAACGCCATCTTAAAGATGAGGCCGCCAGCCAACCAAAAGGATGTTCAAAAACTTACAGGCTACATGGTGGCACTCGGAAGATTTATTTCTCGCTTGGGGTCACAGGGGATGCCATTTTTCAAGCTTTTGAAAAAGCAAGGCAATTTCCAGTGGACTCCCGAAGCAAATCAAGCCTTTGAAGATCTGAAAACATTCCTAACCACTCCTCCGGTCTCTGGTTTCATTGCATTCAAGAACCCTTCTACTCTACATTGCGGCAACGACCCATGTGGTCAGCGCTGCGATCGTAGTAGAGCGGGAGGAGGACGGACATCTCCAAAAGGTTCAACGCCCAGTCTACTTTGTTAGCGAAGTACTCATTGAATCTAAAGTGCGGTATCCTCAAATCCAGAAATTGTTGTATGCCGTATTGCTCACCTCTCGTAAACTCAAGCATTACTTCCAAGAACATCCAGTTTCGGTGGTCACCGCCTTCCGACAGATATACTCCACAACCGAGAAGCCATCGAGGATAGCCAAATGGGCAGAGAACTGGAGCCTTTGAAGGATCTTTTTCAAACCGCGGACAGCTGTCAAATCCCAGGCACTCGCCGACTTCACCGCCGAGTGGGTAGAAATACAAAATCTGACTTCTACAGAAGAACTCGAGTACTGGACGATGTATTTTGGTGGTTCTCTTATGTCAGCGGCGCGGGGGTAGGTGTGGTGCTGATTTCTCCAACAGGCGAGCACTTGAAATACATTTTTCAACTACACTTCCCAGCTTCAAACAACGCAGCCGAGTACGAGGCACTCATCCATGGGCTTCGCATTGCAATATCCCTTGGAGTCTGGAGGTTAACAATTCGCGGAGATTCCATGTTGGTAATCAACCAAGTGCGTATGATTGGTCATGTGTCGAAGGTAGCATGGCACAGATTGTCAAGAAGTAAGGAAACTTGAAAACAAATTTGACGGATCGAACTCATCCACGTGTTCGCCAAGAATAACGGTCACCGACGAAGCTTGCAAGGCTAGGCTCCAATCGAGCAACAAGACGTGCATTTGGGGTGTTTGTCGAAGAGCTCCACAAACCATCTATAAGCCAACAGCAGAAGTCAGACAAGTCAGAAGAAACAGTGGCCGAAGAAGAAGTCTTAGTCATCAATCCCAATTGGACAGCTCCGTTCTTAGACTATCTACTTGTCGTGCCCCGAATTTGCAAATTCGGAAACTCTGTGTATTCTGCACTAGTCCAGGATCGCGCTAGTGCACACAGGCTAAACAGGGTATAATATCACATCATACACAGCGAAATATTAAATAAGTACTGCAAACATGTATATAAAAGAATTGTGTGACCTTATGGTCCCTTACAATAATCTGCCACACAGGGCTTACAATAATCGAGTAATCTGAGTTCAACAAATGAATAAAATAAATCTTCGTGGTGCTCCATCTTCTGCCACAAACGACCTGACTGAGGCTTGCTTCCCTAGTTCCCCGGCTCTTCAACGAACTCCTCTTCATAGGCAGGTGTAGTCTCTTCTTCTGGTAAGTTTGTCCGCAAGGGTGAGTACACACCGTACTCAACAAGTCATGCACAAAATGCAAGTCTATTAACTACATGTATGGCTTATTACAAAGGAAAGGCTCAATTGGTTATTTTGCTTTGCATCAATATTTCAATTTACTGTTTACTTAGGTTCAAAGCAGCAAAACTTTATAGTATCATAGTAAGTATCTCAATTGTTTTCCTCAATATTTTGGACACACAGTCCTTAGTCATCTTTCAAACATTAACTTTGGCACACAGCCATCCATCCCATTTTATTTTCAAACACTACCCCTTGACTGTAATTCCCGAGCATTGTCCAATACCGTGGACTCAGCTATTCGAATAGTTTTAGCACTCTGCAGAGGTTGTACACTTTACCCACAAGATACAGTCGCACACCACAAAGGCGATTAACCGTAACAAAGCTTTTTAGAGACTTCTATCTTAGCCTAAGAACCTCTCTGTGTTGCCTTCACTATCACTTCCCTCACTCAGAGCCGAAGTATAGGACCGACGAACACCGTTGGATAGGGTACCAAGCCGAAGCACAGGAACGCTCCCCCGTATAGTTACCCCCGTGTAATTGCCACCCCGAGGTATCAAAGGTAAGACATCAGAATCCTACTCAACTAGGTCTCCCCATTCAGACATGTGGTTGTACGAGAGACTCAGGTCAAAGGCTTGCAAGGTAAAGTCCTTAACTGACCAAGGCAAGACTTCCTTCTCTCAGATTTTGGCACACAACCCTCACGTCACTCAACCCACCCCAATTGCCACACAGGCCCACTTGGCACAAAGCCACAGTCCACTTGCCCCAGTCTAAATCAAATCCATTCCCTGTTAATTAACGGTGCAACACATGCCCGTAATCATCTTTCCTGTAGAACCACACAGGTCTCTACATTCCATTTTCAATACCAACATCATTCCACCTTTTATCAAAATGCATTCACCATTTTTTAGTCATTGTTACTTTTGTAATCCAAACAAAATTGTTCACGTTATAAGCATGGCTAAGCAACTATTCACGGTCTAGCCTCCCGTGTTGGCACAAATATTATCAACCAACATATATTACCAGCTTAGATTATCAAAGGATTCATGGCATACAAATACTAGTGACAAGGTGACAATAACAAATTGGTTTATTAGCTAATTCACCCAAAATATTTAAATCCATTTTTAGTTGAATTAGCATGCATAGTTTGAAACAAAATATATTTCAAAACATGGGATCAAAATGGTCAAAGCATAACTTGCCTTCAAAGAGTTGTTGATCTTGACTCGAAGCTTGATCTTGCTCTAAGAATTCCCCCTCGTAAACCTCCGGCAAATCAACGTCTACCAAATCATATATATACACACAATAAATACATTTTCCAGAGAGCAAACTCAACTCTAAAAATTCCACAAAAATAGCCAATAAATAGATCTTGATTTTACAAATTTTTAGAAATTGGAATCACTCAAATCGGAGTTAAAATGCAAAAGTTATAGCCTTTTGAAATTTGAAAATAAATCAAAAAGAATAAATCGAATTTCTTTATTTATTTTAATACGGAAAATTCCGGAATTATGACGTCAACACCGAAAACCTTTTTCGGCCGAATAAATTTATTCATGAAAATCAGAATTATGACGTCAAGATGACGCCATCGCCGACGTCAAGATTCACCGTACAAGATCGGACAAGCGGGCCCCATCACGACGCCATCCTCGGACACATGGCAAACTCTCACCGTGACACGGTCGATTTAACTATCAACCGAGAGATTAATTTATTCCCGACCGTCCGATTCAAAACGAACGCCACGATCAAACGCTTGCTCGGCTCGTTTACTCGGTGTTGACACGCGGGCGCTATGTTAACCCTGATCTAAATCTAACGGCTAAAATAAACCGAATAACGATTCAATTGCCCCGGTCAAGCGTCAAGATTCGTGCGAAGAGATCAACGGTCAAGATTGCACCGACACTTTAGATCGTTACCGCGGTGTTGACGCGTGGCTTAACCGTGACCTTCGGATCAAAATCGAACAGCAGCCATTAACCGGGTGACGTCGACAGAAGCGACGGCTCTGTCGCCTCGATTTCCATGTACACGCATCGACTCGGGACTGGCCCGGCGCGCGGCGAAATCCGATCCATTCAAATCAAAATCAATGGCCCGGATTGCTTCGAATTTTTACGTTAATATCACCGACTTAATATCTACAGTTAAATAGGCTACGTGGCTGCATCACAATCGCACGATCAAGATCGAACGGCCAACAATTGAAGATGAGGTTCACTGTTGCCGTGACTACGTGGCTAATTCCAGACCGTCCGATACGAATCCGACGGCTATTAGCTAACGCGAATTTTAAGCACACGTGGGCAGTCCCTTCTTCGGGCACGTGGCACTATCCTAGCCATCCATTACGAATCCTACGGCTAGGATTTAAAGCAACACTGTTCTGGTCTTTATTGCAAAGGAATACGTGGACTCACCGAGACGGTACGATGCAAATCCAACGGTCGACGTTGATTGCGAACTCGGCGAAGGCACGGCGAGAAGAGGTGGCCGGAAAGGAAGAAGACGATGGCTCCGATGACGCTCCAGTGCGGTTCCGGCGAGATGAAGTAGTCCCTCTGGTGCGGCTCAACGCGAGGATTACTCCGGTGGTCACGGCAACGGCGGAGAGTCACCGGAGTGGGCGCGAACTACGGCGGAGTGTCACGGAACTTCGGCAAGGACGCGCGTGCTCTACGGTGGTCCTTGGGATGCGTGAAAGAGCTCAAGGTGTGCAGAACGAGGTGCTTTATACCATGCGCCGGAAGATGAAGCGGAAGAGATACGCGGCGGCGAGTAATGGCGAGCATTTCCTCAGCGGCAATGGCGCGACGGCGACGCTTTCGAAACCGTCGGCGTCGCTTCGAGGTTCAATCTCCGCCGTCCACGCGTCAACGATCGAACGGACCGATGAGGCGAAGCGACGCGGGCAAACCTCGGCCGTGAGATGCGAATCGGACGATTGGCGTTTTGGCGGTTTTAGGGTTTCGGCCGAGGCGCACAGTAATGGGTCGAGCCCTTTACTGTTCATCCGACTTTAAATTGTTTTTCAATAAAATTAATCCCAGAAATTCATTTGAATTATTTAAGGCATTAAAAATATTAGAAAAAATCCAGAAAATATTTTAAGACATTTTGAACTCAAATAAAATATTTCCATTTATATTTTATTAAAACTTTTCATTATTAAATTAATTTCCAGAGAAAACTAATTTCCAGAAATTCAGATAAATCCAAATAAATTCCAGAAATTCTCAAAAATTCATTTAAACCATTTAAACTAAAATAATAAAAATTTAGGGATGTTACACTACTGAAGGGCGAGCTCCCTGAAGGCCGCGCGGAAGCCGAGCGCATCGCACGACGATGCAAGAATTATGTGGTAGTCGGGGGAGGAACTATTCCGAAAGAGTGCTTTTGGAGTCCTGAGACGCTGCATATCGGAGCAAGAAGGGAAAAGTCTACTAAGGGAAATACACTCGGGGATCTGCGGACACCACGCGGCATCAAGTACTTTGGTGGGTAAAGCCTATCGTCAAGATTTCTTCTGGCCGACTGCTGTGACCGACGCAGAGGACATTGTTCGCACCTGTGAAGGCTGCCAATTCTTTGCTCGTCAAATACACATACCAGCACAGGAACTACAAACCATCCCAATCACACGGTCATTCGCATGCAGGGGGCTCGACATGGTCGGCCCGTTGAAGAAAGCTCAAGGAGGATTCACCCACCTCTTTGTTGCAGTCGACAAATTCACCAAGTGGGTTGAAGCAAAGCCTGTTGCCACGATCACAGCGGCCAAGGCCAAGGAATTTTTTCAAGAGATTGTGGTAAGATTCGGTGTTCCGAACAGGATCATCACGGACAATGGAACTCAATTTCGAGGAGAAGAATTTCAAGACTGGTGTGAGGAACTCGGCATCAAGATTTGCTTCGCCTCCGTGGCTCACCCAAGGAGCAATGGCCAGGTGGAGCGGGCAAACGGCATGGTGTTACAGGGGCTAAAAGCAAGAATATTCGATCGTCTCAAGCCATATGCCACGCGATGGGTAAAAGAATTGCCTTCGGTACTCTGGGGACTAAGAACTACCTCCAGCAGAGCTACCGGGCAGTCACCTTTTTTCCTAGTATATGGCTCGGAGGCAGTCTTGCCTACCGAGTTAACATTTGGATCACCAAGAGTGCGAGGATACAAAGAAGACGAGTCGGAACAGAACCGAATCGAAGACCTCAACCGACTAGAAGAAGCCAGAGAAGTCGCAGCAATCCAGTCGGCAAAATACCTTCAAGGGCTGCGTCGCTACCATGATCGAAACGTCAGGGGCCGAGCCTTCTCCAAAGGAGATTTGGTCCTAATGAAGAATCAAAAAAGCGAGCATAAGCTTTCCCCAGGCTGGGAGGGTCCCTACATCATCGATGAAGTAACACACCTGGGGGCTTATAGGCTTAGGCGAGAAGACGGAGTTGTCATTGGCAATTCATGGAACATAGATCAGCTACGTCGTTTCTACTCTTAATTTTGTACATTGATTACATTGCTCATGAATAAAAATCCTTTCTATCTGACTTGCTACTCAATTGATCCTCAATTAAGCAGTAAGTCGGGGGCTACACCTAGTAGTGTTGCGCGTCACACGCACAACACTCCTCGCGAATTGTTTGTCATCCTCTTCCTTATCATAGTCAAATCCGAGTGTCCTAAGGTCCTAAGTGTGAAACTCTGGCCCAAATAAAGTCTAGTTGCCCAGAAGAAGGCGTACTCGAGAGGCCATGAGCCAAACCTCGACGCTTGGGGGCTAGACTAGCCGGTCAGAGCGCTTAAACATAAGGAACGAGGAAACCACTTGGACGAAACAGTAAAATGGGAAAGGAAAATAACAGACGACAATTAAAATAATATTACAAAAGATAACATTGTCCGATATATATAAAGTTATATATACAACAAAAATATCACTTAAACATTTCTCGTAGGAATTAAAAAGGCTATGCTCGGCGCACGCACCCTACAGCCTCAATGAGGGCATCCCGGGCTCCGATGAGCTTCGGGACGGCCTCGATTAGGGCGTCTACGGCGACGGTGTCGCGGGCCACGGCCTCCTCCTCCGCGACCTCGGCCATGGCGAGGTCATACTCAGCCCAGAGCTCGGCAAGGTCATCCTCGGGCGCCGCGGGCTCGTCATCACCGAAGTTGAAGATCAAAATTTCGATCCAAGGCTGGAGCGGCGGAGCCTCGTCGCCAGATGAGAGCAGCTCGGGGGAGGATGCCATGAAGAAGCAAGAGAAAAGAACCTAGAAAAAGGCGATCGATCAACCAGCGGTCCCGCCCTCATAAACACGAAGAACAAAAAACAAGCAGTCTGCGAAAGAGGCTAAAGCAAGGAGGAAGACGTACGGTTGAAAACTCCGAAGAGGTGGAAGAAGTTCTTGGAGAAAGAGGAAGAAGAGCCGGCGAATGATGGTAGTGCGCTGCGGATTGCAACGACCGAGGCAGGACTCACTCTTATACGAGGCGACGTCTGTCTCTGTAGCGAGGCTCACTCTTGCATGAGGCGACGTCTGTCTCTGAGGCGGGAAAACGGTTCACCTTCTGGGCGTACTGAGTGTGACCTAGCGCATGTCTCGAGAAGGGCCAGGCGTCATGATGGGCGATGACTTCAAGATGGGCCGAACTCAACCCAGAGCAAGATATGTCCCATAGTGGGCCGAAGCCTAATGATCGTGCCAAAGCATGAGTTAGACACCTTCCGAATCAAATTCAAGCCCGGAAAAGCTTTTCTCCAACACTAGAGCAGTTATCCCGAAGGAACAGGAGAGTAAAATTACAGGCCGAACTCAACGCAGACAGAAGATTACATGGGACCCAAGTCCAAGTTCTCAACTAAAGCAGAGGCAGTGTCCTTAACTTCATCCATAAGGGCAAGCGCCCAATCATCATCGACAGTGCGGGCGAACCCCTCCTTGATGGCTTCAAGTTCCACTCGCGGATACAAGGACTTCGTGATGGCCAAAGCTTGGCAAGCACTTGTGGTCGCTATCTCCTTCAAGTGTGCAGTCAGCTTCTCGGGCGCCTCCTCCAACCGATGAATCGTGGAATCCGCATCATAAGGAACACCACTAGTCCCAGCCTCGTCAGGGCTTAGGATCCGCAACATCCTTTCAGAGCCCATCTGGAATCTATCGACCCGCGCCTCAGTATACTTAATTCTCTCATCAAAAGCACTAGATCGAGTCATGAGTTGACCCGTGCAATCGCGAAGATACCAATGGATAAGCACGAAACCGCCGAAAAGGGCCAACAAAGACAAAAGATAAGCCGAAAGCACACCTTCCAGCTCTTTTGTCAGCTTCGCCACCTCCTTCTTAGCATCCCTTCTGATTTTCCGCTTTACTACGGATGGTAGCGGACTCGAGCTTTTCCCGAAATCAAAAGGTGAAAACCGAAGCATTAGAAGACGAAGAACGAAGGCAAGACTCAAGGCACTCGTGACAAAAGGTTACCATCGGAAGAATTCACAGTTGATTTCCGCCGAGAGACTAGACTCGACTTGAAGCTTCTCCAGCTCCTCTTGCTTCTCCACGCGACGCCCAAGCTTCTCCTGCAGCTCGGTAAGGACCGCCAACCTCGGCGGCATAATCCTTCCTCATTTTAGCCCTCGAGTAACTTCGAGAAGGGCGCCCGATCTTTGGAGCGAGCCGCCAAACGCTGAAGACGACAAAGCAAACAACAAGGCAACTTTAAGCTTCAAAAACAACAAAAAGAAGACTCCTAAAGGAGGCGCGGCCCAGGCAACTTACACCACCAAGCTGGTAGCATTCGAAGGTAGCATCATGGAATGATTCCCACTCTTTATCCTCGCTTTCATCGTCATAGTAGATCCCATCACTGTCTTCATCAAAAAACGCAACTCGCACCGGAGAATTCGGGCGGGGAGGCGGAGGGAGCTCTTCAGGCGGTGGTGATTGGCGAGAGGAGTTGGGAAGATCCTCTGACGCAGGTGGAGGAAGAGCAGCAGTGCCAGGGGATGCGACCCGGTCAGTTGGTCCAAGAAGGGCTGGTGGTTGGGAGCCGCTCGGCTCCAAGCTGGTTTCGCTGCTCGTGGCCTCGGGGGCTGTCGGGAGAACCGCCCCGACTGGTTCTGGGGCGACATTAGGGGCAGTGGATACAGCATCGGCCGACCCTTCAACCTCTACCACGCCGGGACCACCCTCGTCGACGACCGCCAGAGACTCCAGATGCGGCACTTGGTGCTACCTCAATGTAAATTTTGGTATCTCCCAAATATGGTAAGCAGTCTCCATTCAAAAACCACAAATGTTAAATTGAAACATCAACTCAAGCACCATATGTATGGAAGAGAGAACATAATTCTCATAATATACGCTTGGTGAGGAAAGATTCAAACATAAATTTTCCATTCCAATATACCCATCTCTGGACTGAATTCTAGTAAGTGATGACAGTTTCCAATATACCCCATCTAGACTGAATTTTAGTAAGTGATGACACTTTGGTACGATACTGTTCATTCTTAAGGGCCTTTCATCCTTCATCCTTGAAATATTTTGTTGGTTACCAATTTAGTTCCCTTGAGCATGCTAAGTTTGCATTTCCCTTCTTGTTTACTGCTATCCTTGTTCTACAAGATCAGGATTGAAATGCCTTACATGGTTCACGTATTGCATCTTGTCCTTGTTTAGATAAGAAATTTTTTGTGCTATTAGAAAAGGCTCATAGTGAAGCCTCTCTATTGGAAAACTTTTGGTGGTGGTCTTCTAACTTCCAGTATTCATCCAAGACATTGGTGAAAAGATTGAAGAAGCAGTAGGTTTTGGAAAGCCAACTGCTGATTCTACTGGAATCCACATACCTCACATCAGCCTCGAGAAGGCAGTTTACTATTGGTGTTCTTATCGCAAACCCAAATCCTGTCTCCATCCCTCTTTTCGACATTGAATACTTGATTGAAAGCGAAGAGAGAAAGCTGGTGTCTGAAACAATCCCTGATGCTGGAAACAAAAAGACATTAAGAGAAGCCTCTCTATTGGAAAACTTTAACCTCTGTAATCATCTGGTTGTGGTCTTCTAACTTCCAGTATTCATCCAGATAAACCGTACAGATCGTTGTTCACCGGGGCAATCAACTGCCCCTTGCACTCAAATTCAAGTTTTTTGTTTGCTGATTCTTCAATAGAGATTCTGGACCGACGACCATGTGTTCTTTTTTTGCACAGGAGCAGGAGATTCCGACTGATCTATTTCTCGTTTGTGCATTGCTAAGTGCCTTGGTCTTTTATTTTTGTGATTTTATAACCCCGTTTATGTTTTCTTTTCATCTTTCCTTTTGACTCTGATGATCTTTGTCAGTTGGACAAGGTTAAGGATTTCATCCAAGACATTGGTGAAAAGATTGAAGAAGCAGTAGGCTTTGGAAAGCCTACTGCTGATTCTACTGGAATCCACATACCTCACATCAGCCTCGACAAGGCAGAGTTTACTGTTGGTGTTCTTATCGCAAACCCAAATCCTGTCTCCGTCCCTGTTTTCGACACTGAATACTTGATTGAAAGCGAAGAGATCTGAAACAATCCCTGATGCTAGAACCGTACATGCTCATGGTTCAGAGACTGTCAAAATTCCTTTAATACTCTTCTATGATGACATCAAGAGCGCATACGAGGACAGCAAGCCTGGAAGAATCATTCCTTCTCCACATAGGTATCCCGGTTATTGGCTGGATTTCTATACCTTTGGAGAAAACTGGTGAGGTCAAACCAGATGTTAATGTCGACAAGACCAAGTTTGAAAAGTTCTCTCTCGGGGAAGCAAGAAATGACTTCGACTCGGGATGCGAGCAAGAAATTACTACGAACTTACCAATAAGAGCATGTACAATGATTGAGATAACAGCTGTCTCTAATCATTGTCATATCACCTATAAATAGTACTCTCTCCGGTCTTCAAAAACTTGACATTTAAGACATGATTTCACATACCAAGATAGGTTAATTTAGTGCGGTTATTTACCATTCTACCCATATTAACTCAGATAGGTCGGAACACTAGAATAAAACAATAAATTGCTACAGTCCTAGTGGTTTGAGGCTCTATCTCTAAACTAACACGTAGAGCGTTCGAGTACTGGTACTCGCATTTGGTCATTCTTCTGCCCTTTTCTTTTTTGTTGCACTTGCATGTGGTTTCTTTTGCTCTTTTTTTTTTCCTTTGCTGCATGTTCGGTGGCTCGGCGCATTTGTTTATTTCTTGAGAAGGATTAGCGCTGGGACGTACCTGCCTCTCTTTCATTTTTCTCTTGCATGTCTCTCTTGGCGCCATGTCTTCGTTGTTTTTTCGCTCACGCCAGCGACCGCTAAATCCTTTCGCCAACTCCGGTTTGGCGCTAAAATATTCGTGAGTATGCATGGCGCTAAACTCAGTTTAGTGAGTATGCATGGCGCGGTAGTTTAGCTATACATGCCGTGCTAGTTTACTCATTAGCCGTGCATAGCGCCAGTTCTTTTCACCTCCCCTGTATGGCGCCAAATTTTCTTCTATCTCATGGTTAAAGACACCTACGTCTTTCTCTTCTCTCACTTACTCATTAGCCGTGCATAGCGCCAGCTCTTTTCACCTCCCCTGTATGGCGCCAAATTTTCTTCTATCTCATGGTTAAATACACCTATGTCTTTCTCTTCTCTCACTCTCAGCACACTAGAGAAAATATGAGACCACTAGGTGAGATGGATTTGAACTTGGCGCCTTCGTGAAGTCAAGGTCGACCATCTCTGGAAGCGGCGGCGCTAGCGGCTGCGACGGCGGGAGGGGTGGGAGCGAAGCCGAGTGGTCGGAGAGCACTGAATCGTCTTCCTCCATTGTTGTCATCGAGTAACAGCTCACTGCATGGCTCCTCACTCCTCGTCCTTGCTCTCAGTTTGTGGCCGATAAAAGCACACGATGCCTGGCTCAAAGTATTTATTGCTGGCCGATAGAAACACACAATGCATGGCTCAAAGTATTTATCGCTGCGCGCACCTTCCCAAGCGTCAAGCACGAGATATGCATGCCGTTTACCTTCGTGAGAAAGTAGCTAGCGCTAGAGTCCATATAAATTGCATGCATGCCGTTTACCCAGCCCAGCATGCTTACGAGAAGCTTTGGAGCCATAAATTGCATGCATGCAGCCATAAAAACAGGGGCAAAAGAGTCCAGGCAACCCTTCAATTCCCTCAACGTCAACTTTTCGCATACTTTGTATAAAACTAGGCATATTTGCGCGGCGGCACGCCGCGCCGCGTAGGTAGGTGGCAATGTGCATAGATGATTTTCTGATCGAAGATAGAAATAGTAGTAAGAATCTAAGTTTTTTTCAAGGGCAATTTTGAAAAAAGAAAACTCAGTTAGATATAATTTCTGAGGTATTTCACAAGATTTTAGGACCAAAGAAAAGAACCTAAGAAAAATATAAGAGGTTTGAAGTGCTTATTTAGAAAAAAACCTATCTAAATATTTTTTTATGTATTTCATAGGCAAAACGAAAGCGAGAAAAAAAAACTATAAAAGACAAAGAACAAATTTTGGAAAACAATTTATGCATTTATTGAAATAAAATCTGAAAGCTTTGAGGGTTTTGTTGTTCTTAAAATGAATCTAGATGTATTTTTTGAGAGAATTTTAGAGGTTTTCTGCTTTAAAAAATACTGAAGATGCTATATAAAATCTTGAAAGTTTTCGGGTTTTTCGCATAAAAATGCTATGCCCATAGCTAATATCCAAAGAAGTATAGCAGTAGGAATTTAAATATGACATACCACCACCACGTCTGTTATGAATTCAATATATCTATAATGTATTATTGACATCACAGGAATATTCAAATACATAACCACCCATAGATAGCCAAAAAAAAAAAACTCAATCACCTTTCAAGAACATTAGGTTTTGCTAGTTCTTGCTGGATCTTTTTGTTCCCACTAAATGGTAGGATATTGAAGGGCACTTAATAGCGTATGATTGCTCCATCGTAAGCCTCGCTCTCCATTCCCGAAATACAAGAAGAACATGCGTGGTGAAAGCCTGTCACGACAAAACTAAATAGTATGCACACACACCATGTGCAATCACATCACTTGACATGTTGGACTTGAGCTTTACAACACAGATAATGAAATTCACAAACAAAAGACGCTTCCTTTTCCATGACGAAATGGAAAGCAAAGAAGCATCACACCAAAACAAAACAAAAATATGATTCTTATAGAAAAGGTATCACAGAAAACTCTTTCTACCAAGTTATGAGATAGAAATTCACTCTAATGAGAAAGGGTGTTGGCTAAACAAATGTAGTAGCATGTAACCGATTCTCAAGGGTAATCATTTGGCGATACCCAGCTCTGAAATATACAACAAAGAATCGCCCTACCATCTCTCAAGATTTTTATAAATTTAATTATTAGAGTGCTACAAAGAAACAAGAACCTTCCTTCATGTCTCAGACAGATACATACACCACAAGTGTTCCATCCGAAGCACTGTCCTTCACCTCCAATTGCTCCAAAGCTTTTGTAATAGTCGTCACACCATGCGTAATAGATAGCTAAGGAAAGCCCCATTTCCATGATGTTAATTGTGAGCACCACATAAGTAGTAAAAAATGCTCCTGTAACCCAACAATAGTTTGCCAAAGTAATATTAAATGAAATGTTGATAACTAATGTTTACAAACAATAAATCAAAACAATAGAAAGTTCAGATCAGAGTAGGAAAAACTGATCAACCACATACATTAGAAAGTTTTTGCCATAGAGGATGACATTAGGAGGAAAAGACAAAGAAATAGTAAAAGGATATGATTCCTTCAATTGATTGATGAGCCAAGATGGTCATACATATTTCTTTCTTCAAAGTTGAACAACCATCATAAGTACAAAGATCGGGCAACCAAGAGGGAAAAAATCTATGTTAGTTGATCTTGCCTATTCCAAGTGATCTCAATAACATAAACTCAAACCGCATAGGTAAAGTGTAGACTGTCATTATTATACTCGCACCATGCTCGCCTAATGCTTCAGTTAAGTTGATCTGCTGCCAGCTTTTGAGGAATCCTTTTAGAATCAAGACGTAATACTTTTCCATATTGATTATGATACACACCGAAGCCTGGATCGGGTGTTCTACAGACGGCGGGGGCGCGTTCAGAGTTCAAACGAGCAGGAAAAGGCGCCAACTCCAGCGGCCGGGTCGGGTCCGAACTTGGCAACAGCAGACGGCATCAGAAGTTCTTAGTCCTTGTCGGTTACGGCTACAGTTTACTTTTATTTTCTAAGTTAGTATTACATAGCAATTGAATAAATCTGTTAGGCTTTCTAGCAGTTTAGGAATCGGACTCTGTTCCAAAGATCCTATTTAAGGAGAAGAGAAATAAGAAAATCGGCATGCTTGATTGCCACAATTCCAAGTCTCAGGCGGTGGCTCCGAAAACAGCCAAACTATCGGCGTCGCGAGTTGCTCCGGCGAACTCGTCGACGAACCCAGTCCGCTCAGCAACCGTCCAGGAACCCGGGCCTACGAGGCTGCTCACCTTGGGCAGACTCTTAACAAGTTGGTATCAGATTCCTCCGGTCCTGCTCCCATGGCTTCCGCTGATGAACGCATCGGCCAATTGGAAGCTGATATGCAGGAGATGAAAACTATGATGACCGAGCTGATGCAGATGAAGACGCTGCTGGCCGGGCTGGTTGCCAAAGGCAAAGAACCAGCCTCCATCCCAGACGGGGAGACATCGGCGGCAAACCACACGCTTCCGCCCGGCAACCTGATGCGGCAACGCGGGGATCCCCGCCTGCTGCCGACCCTACCTCGCGCCGATCCGGAGCGCCGCCGCCAAGATGGGGGTCGGGACCGATTCGCTGACGATAATCGGCGATGGGTTCCGCGACCACCGCATTTCGATCTTCCAGACTATGACGGTGCACAGGATCCGCTCGCATGGCTGCGTAAATGCGAACGATTTTTTCGACTGCATCAGATTCCGGAAGAGGATTATGTGGAAGTCGCGGGTCTTCACCTTCAGGGCGAAGCACAGGACGTCTTGGATAACTGGCAGCTAGAAGAGCCATGGATAGCTTGGGAAGACTTCCGGGAGACCCTCGTGCGGCGCTTCACGCGGCACTCCACAGCTGGCCCCTTGGGCGATTTGGTGAATTGGAAGCAAGGAACGGGCCGAGTGGATGAGTTTGCTCGTGAGTTTGAACGTCTCCTCGCTCGGACACCACGCCTCAGTCGCTCACAACAGATTGAAACCTTCATAGCGGGCCTTTCCGCTGCGCTTAGCGGTGACGTCCCATGAAGCGCCGGATCTCGGCCGAGGCCATTGGTTTTGTTTCGGAGGTCAATTACGCCAGGACTTATGGCTCGAGGCAGCAACTCTCGGGACTGCGTGGGCCGACGAGACGCGACCATCGTTTCTTTTGCAAAGACGCCATCAAGTATCACTGCGCAGCTTTCTCTCCGCTGTAAACACGGGGAGGACACGGATCTGATCGCCTTTTCCGACCACCGCCCCACTTCCTTGGTCTCCGGAGTACAACGGGGGCCTTCCTCACAAGCACCAGCAGGCTCGGTGGCGAGCTCTGCCTCCATGCCAACCCGTCGCCGCCTCAACGCTGATGAGATCGCCGATCGACGAGCCAAAGGCCTCTGCTTTAATTGTGATGAGATGTATACCCGCAACCACCGGTGCAAACGCCTCTTTCATCTCGAAGTGGAGGATGCCGCAGAGGGCTCTGACGACGACAACGAGGACCAGTGTCATGAGGACCCCTCGCTCTCCATGATGGCTGTCCTGGGCCCTAAACAAGGAAGCACCATGCAAGTATGGATTACGATTGCCGACCACAAGTTCCTGGGTCTCATTGACAGCGGGAGTACCCATAATTTCCTGAGTTCCTACGCTGCCACTCGGCTGGATACTCGAACAACAGCCAACCCAATGAACGTCAAGGTGACCGGCGGGGGTCAGCTACCGTGTCTAGGCGAAGTACCGGCGGTGACATTTCTCCTTGACAACCATACATTCATCGCTCCCTTCTTCGTCATTCCACTGGACAATTTTGATATCATACTTGGCGTTTAATGGCTTCGCACCTTGGGTAAGATTGAATGGAGCTTTGAAGAATTGACGATGTCCTTCCAAAGACTTCGGTACCCATTCATTGCGTGGGTCATGAAGGAACGCCCACAGTCTCGCAGTCAAGTTCTTGCCCTCCCTGATGTGCAACAACTCCTAGATACATACACCGACGTCTTTGCAGAGCCCCAGGGCTTACCACCGTCCAGAAGCTGTGATCACCGGATCTGCCTTGCCGAGGGGACGAATCCCGTGGTGGTCCGCCCCTACCGCTATTCGTATAGGCAAAAGGATGAGATTGAGAGACAATGTGCCGCCATGCTTCAACAGGGTATTATTCGTCCAAGCCGCTCACCCTTTTCCTCCCCAGTTTTACTGGTTAAAAAGGCGGATGGCACTTGGCGATTCTGTGTGGACTACAGGGAGTTGAATGCACACACTGTCAAAGATAAGTTTCCAATCCCTGTCGTGGACGAGCTACTGGATGAGCTTCGTGGAGCACGCTTCTTCACTAAGCTCGATCTTCGCTCTGGGTACCACCAGGTCCGTATGCATGAGGATGATATCAACAAGACGGCTTTTCGGACACACCATGGGCATTTTGAGTTTCTCGTCATGCCTTTCGGCTTGTCGAATGCTCCATCAACCTTTCAGGCGCTCATGAATACGATACTTCAAGACCTTTTACGTAAGTTTGTCCTCGTCTTCTTTGATGATATTTTGGTTTATAGTCAGACAGAGGAGGCACACAACAAACATCTGCGCCTTGTGTTTGATCGGCTTCGTCTACATCGCCTCTTCCTCAAGAAGACCAAATGTGCATTTGCTCAAACCAGTGTGCACTATCTCGGCCATATCATTACTCACAATGGCGTCTCGGCGGATCCCGCAAAGCTCCAGGCTGTCTCGGATTGGCCTCGCCCGACCTCTGTCACAACCTTACGCAGCTTTCTGGGCCTCACGGGTTATTATCGACGGTTCATCAAAGACTATGCGTCTATCACCGAGCCTCTCACGGCATTGCTACGCCGCCATCAATTCAGCTGGAGCGATGGAGCTGAAACCTCTTTCCTGTGTCTCAAGCAACGGCTCTTGTCCGCACTGTTTCTCAGATGCCGAATTTCGCTACCCCTTCGTAGTAGAATGCGATGCATCCGGCGTCGGCATTGGCGCGGTATTGCAACAAGACGGTCACCCGATTGCTTTCTTCAGCCGCAAACTCGCCGATCGTCACACCAAGCTAGCAGCTTATGAGCCAGAATTAATCGGCTTATCAAAGGCGGTGCGCCATTGGCGTCCTTATTTGTGGGGTCACCAGTTTATTGTCCGTACAGACCATGGCAGCCTCAAATTCCTGCTAGAACAGGCCTTGGTGACACCTCCGCAGCAACATTGGTTGAGCAAACTTATGGGATATGATTTTCAGGTTGAATACAAGCCGGGACGAGCAAACCAGGCGGCCGACGCACTGTCCCGGGTTCCGGGGGCCGACTCCTTGTGTGTAGCCATCTCCATCAGTCAGGACATCACCCGAGCCGATTGGATGGACATGCTCCGCAAGGACCCTGAGGTGCAACGACGATGCCAAGAGCTCCCACAGACCACCACCGCATCAGATGCCACACAGCAAACAGCCGACGCTCCAGCAGCCAAATGGGAACACCGTGACGGTCTGCTCTACTTTCAGAATCGCCTTTTTGTGCCGGCAGCATCTCCCCTGATCACACCCATTATTGCGTCAGTACACGACCTCACTCATGAAGGAGTACTGAAAACACTTCATCGTGTGGGCCGCGAGTTCTTTTGGGAGAAGCAATCGGTCGAACTCTTCATCACCGAGGCACCACCCGCCAACAAGAACAAGGTCTCTCTTGCTCCGGGTGGTCTCCTGCAGCCCCTGCCTATTCCCCGCCATGTGTGGACAGATGTGTCTATGGATTTTATTACTGGGCTACCTAAATCCCAAGGCAAGACTTCCCTTTTGGTCGTCGTGGATCGCCTCTCAAAATATGCACACTTTATGACAGTTCCGCGGCCGGCAACAGCTCAACTGGTTGCTAACATCTTCTTCAAACAAGTGGTTCGGTTACATGGAATCCCGGAATCCATCGTATCCGATCGGGACCCGGTATTTCTCAGCACTCTGTGGCAGGATTTGTTCAAACGTTGCGGTACCACCTTGTTGTTTTCATCCGCCTATCACCCCTAGACGGACGGCCAAACAGAGGTGGTTAACCGAACCATCGAGATGTACTTACGTTGCTTGACGACGGATAAACCAACAACGTGGGCTAAGTGGCTACCGTGGGCCGAATTTTGTTACAATACATCCTTTCACTCGGCTACCCGGATGACACCTTTTGAATTGGTTTATGGCCGGCCTCCTCCGCCCTTGGTGCCATATCATCAGGGAACCACCAGTGTTGATAAGGTTGATTGCCAATTAGTCGATCGGGATGATTTGCTACAGGCGGCACACCACCATTTAACTCAAGTACAGCAAAGAATGAAACAGCAATATGACAAAGGTCATCGTGACGTTCAGTTCAAGGTGGGAGATTGGGTTTGGTTAAAACTGCAAAAGTATCGGCAGGCCACGGTCAGACGCACTTCCTTCCACAAGCTGACACCACGTTTTTATGGCCCTTATTTGGTACAAGCCAGAATAGGCCAAGTCGCCTACCGCCTTGCCCTGCCGCATGGTTCACGCATCCACAATGTGTTCCACGTTTCCCTCCTCAAAGCTTTCAAGGGACTTCCTCCGGCATTCCCACCGGCACTGCCAGAAGACGCGCCTCCTTCTACCGATCTTGCCCCAGCGGAACCACATCAGTTGTTGGCTCAACGGTTTGTGAACGGGCAACGACAGTTTCTGGTCCATTGGACGGGTGAATCTGCTGATGACGCGACGTGGGAGGATGCGGTACACCTCCGGAAGTCCTATCCTCATTGTCAGCTTGAGGACAAGCTGATTTTTCAGGGGGGAGTATTGATACACACCGAAGCCTGGATCGGGTGTTCTACAGACGGCGGGGGCGCGTTCGGAGTTCAAACGAGCAGGAAAAGGCGCCAACTCCAGCGGCCGGGTCGGGTCCGAACTTGGCAACAGCAGACGACATCAGAAGTTCTTAGTCCTTGTCGGTTACGGCTACAGTTTACTTTTATTTTCTAAGTTAGTATTACATAGCAATTGAATAAATCTGTTAGGCTTTCTAGCAGTTTAGGAATCGGACTCTGTTCCAAAGATCCTATTTAAGGAGAAGAGAAATAAGAAAATCGGCATGCTTGATTGCCACAATTCCAAGTCTCAAAGCGGTCTCAAAATGCACTAAACTATCGGCGTCATGAGTTGCTCCATGAACTCGCCGACGAACCCAAATCCGCTCTGCAACCGCCCAGAACTTCTGCCTACGAGGTCGCTTCACCTTAGGTGAGACTTTTAACAGATTAAGTAAGGTCTCAGAGTTAGCAAACTAATATCACTTATCGTGTTAACTATAGGAAATGAAAACAAGGAAACTCAGAGACATTTCAAGATAAGAAATAAATGCTATTATAGATTACTTAATGTCATGTTGCCTAATTTCTCATTGAATGACATAGGACATGCAGCAGTTAACTCCTTAAGTATAACACCCCTTAAAAGAGGCAGTCTTACAACTAATGATTTAAAAAATCAACAATATAGAGAAACATAATTTATGCATGTAAGATTAAGCTGAGGCTTCCAAAATGTGGAAATTGAATATTTCTAATGTTCTTGTAAGCATACAGCTCTATTAAGCAGGCCTGTTGCTGAGTCGATATATTCCTCTTGGGTGCTCTGATGTGTTAAAAAGAGAACTCATGTGGCTGGCAAGATTACCATTTGCATTCAGCATGTTCAATGCAATGTCTTCTTTTATGTTTTAAAGAGATTACTAAAAGTCACAAAGACAAGATGATTCATCAAAGAGTGTAAGAGCACACGGTAACTTGACCTGTGAAGCTCGCTACAAGGAGCTAAGACCAGAAAAGAAGATGAAATAGTGTTGAGCTCGATTTGAAGAAGTGAATTTGTTTCGTAATCCAAAGATGTAATCAGATCGGTGCAACCCTAGGCGGATATCCCGATGGTTTATTAAGCACTTGTCAAGATTTTACAAACAAACATATTGTCAAGAAGCAAAAATTTAAAGATGCATTTTTCGAATTCGGTATCGGTTAACAACAAACTCGCTAATTACCTCGCTTATTTATCGCTATCGCCTTTGCATGAATTTTTAAAAGCCTAGCGTTGAAATCGTCAACTCTGCTTTGTTCAAATCACAAAATAATGATTTTCTATTTATCCGAAATTCCTTAGAATCTAAATTTTTGATCTAGTTGACATTATTGAAAAAATGGAAAAATGAACTGTCATTTCAATGAAGATACTACCGGACAATAATATGCCCCGAAAACTTGAACATAGGTGATAGGAAACTATGTATAACTATATTCTTTGGGCTTGGCGGCCATCAAGAATCGTCTGGTGGTCTTTTGAAATCATGGATTGAGTTCTAGCAAGCAATGCGATTTCAAAACGCAATCGGACGCCATCACCTGTCGAGAAGACGATTTGCTGTCTGCATCATGGTCTAGAAAAGCAATGCCTATAAACTAATGTAAGTATTAGGAAAGCATATGTATAAGGAAAAGCGCAACAACAGTGATGTTGCTGCATGCAATCAGCTAAAGTGGGAAGAAAGCTACATACCACGCAAGATCCTGCCTTTCGTCTGCCACATCCAATATCTCGACGGATTCAAGGCAATAGCGCAGAAATCGATGAAATCAACACAAGAAACGTAGAAGCACCCACTTCTCACCAACAAGATGAAAACCGCAATACCAACCTTTTGTGCTCAGATAAGGGGTAAAATTTTGCCGAAGTTCGCACAAGAAGATCGCACAATCCGACCTCAAGGATCGAACCACACCAAATTACCGCTCAATATCCTGAAATGTGCAAGATGCGAAAAGATGAGCCCAGAGAAAACAATCTGCTACTACGGGGCCTCAAATGGCACCTTTTCATTACATTCCCTGCCCTAGCTTGAAATGATGATGCTTCCGCCCTTAAGTGAAAAAGGAAAAACAAATGATCTTGTAATCAAACAAAGCACCCTATATACTTAAGTGAAAAAGGAAAAACAAATGATCTTGTAATCAAACAAAGCACCCTATATACTTAAGTGAAAAAGGAAAACAAATGATCTTGTAATCAAACAAAGCACCAATATATAGGTAGCACCTACCAAGTATCTCTTCAAGAATAGAGTCGGGCCATCTCAAGTCGCACTATCCGTCACAATGGTAGTTCCGGATGCTAGCGTAAGAGAGCAATGAATTAGTCGTGACAAGCAATAGCCTAATGTGAAACATAATTGCGGCTCAGCAAAATCTAACCTCCTCAAGAACTAAGGCAGGCATGAAAGCAATCAATCGGTCAAGGTTCAACTGTCAACAACTGGAGCCAACAGTAGCAGACCTGCGAAAAAGCAAAATTTGGAGACTCAGTGAAGATGGAGATCCTACATCACAAGCGGATCCGAGCTACTCAGGTCTGCAAGAATACCATTTGGAAAAAGAACCGAAATTTCACCTCAATAACACCGCCAAGAACTCAAAAATGAGGGAAACAAAAGACATCACATTGAACAGGTCCAAGGAAGCAACATTTTTAACCACCTCTTCTTGATCACCGGAGGCAGGCCGCCGTGGCTGTGACACGCTGAGCGGAGCGGGCAACAAGCGAGGAGGCGAGGTGAAGGCAGAGGATCGCGCGGTCCGCCATGGATAAGAACGCTGGGGGCATCGCCGCTGGCCGGAAGGGATCGGGCGGTATGGAGAGAGGGCGCGAGAGCACGAACCGAAAAAATGAGGAAGAGGCGAGATGGGGAAGCAGCGATAGCGCCGAGGTATCGTGGGAGCGAGAGACGCCGCGCAAGAAGGACCGGATGAGCGGCGCCGCTGGCGACCGGCCACGGCGTGCTGACCAAGAGTAAGCGCCGGGCGGTGAAGAGAAAGGGGATCAGCGAAGGTAAACAAACCGGCGAAAAAAAAGAACCCACAGCGCTCTAAAAAGTCGGATGCAAGCTCGCGTGGGGAGGATCGAACGCGTGACCTCTCGCCCGTAGCGCCGCGCACTACCGCCTCGCTATCGCGCTATTTATGATTTATCGCCGTGATTTTTTACTTAAGCTTGATAACTACGTGAGTTAAGTGGCGCTGGCATGACGGTCTTGCGCCACGCCGTCCGAATCGACGTGGCCGCGTGAGAGCCGGCAAAAGCTCTCAAATTTAATATAGGGATGATGCTCCAACGTCAAGTTTTTGAAGACCGGAGGGAGTACTAGAGACAATCTATACAACGGTCCATCTTTAAAGTTATCTATAGAGGTATTTAATGTTGCAGACAGCTACCGTCTCTAGGTTGTCTCTAAGCAGTTGGTAATTATTATTTTTTTATAATATTACCGTCTTTTGCATGCAAGCCGTCTCTATGCTGTCTCTAAACTGTCTATAAGTTGTTGCCAATTCTTAATTTTCGTGCTAGAGTCGTCTCTTGCATGTGAGACGACTTTTGTCTCTTTATTTCTTCTCTCTCATCCACGTAAGATCAGATCTGATATGGGATAGCTTAGAGATAACTTATAGACTGCTGATGTGTACAGTTGTATATGCTCTAAGCTTCAGGCCTAAGGATTTTGGTTCTGCCATGTGGGACATGATTAGGGGAAGGGGCATGGACACCATAAAGGGACACATTGACGTGGACACAAGAAAATGCTTAGGCCATTCTCAGTGGGAGTTTCAACCGAGTTTCATTCTCATTAAATGACATGACACATCATCATGTTTGGTGACATGGCAAGGTAATTATGAAGAGAGAGATAGAGAGTTTCATGGGAGGTGAGAGAGTTTCATCTAGATGAAACCTGAGATACACGGTTACTTAGACAAAAAGCTGATGTGGCACTCTTAGAAACTAGGAAATGAAACTATGCACTGGAAATGGCCTTATAAGCAAGGAGAGTGGAACAACTCGCCTTTAGAAGGGGGACGACGACGACACGGTACCTTTTTCCTATTACACTACTACAGAACAAAAAACCACTGCCGATTCTAAACTGACATCACTGCAGTGATAGTTAGTTGGTTCGTAAATCTAAAAATCACTCGGTAAAATAAAAAAAATTATTTGCACCTGGACCACACTATATTTACTACGCACACGGTCGCACGTCACAAGTGACAAGTCACGCAATTTTCATGTGAAATATGCACACGTGCGGTTGCTAGGATTCAAACTCGTGACCTGCTGCTCTGCGTGAACTCTTCTTACCATCTCACCTAACATACACTTCTCAACTACTATAAAATATATTTTCCTTTGGAAAAAGTACCGAATTGGTCCTCCAACTATACTCGCTGGACCACTTTGGTCCCTAAACAGTAATACCGGACTTGCGATGTCCTTCAACTCCCAAAACCGTGCACAGTTCGTCCTTTGACTAGTCAAATGGCGGTTTTGGCCCACACAGCAACACTGTCAGATTTTTAAACAATTTTACAAGCTTGATAATGATCTTAAAAATTTATGGTACCATTATTAGTAGTTTAGGATCATAAATAAAAATTTTAAAAATAATTTAACATCATTTGTTATCTTTAAAAAATCAAAAACAGAATAGACATAATTGGGACAGTAAACTTGCTAGATTTTTATAAATTTTCTCGAGTGTGGTCATTATTTAAAATTTTTATGACAGATTAAGAATTTCCTCAGTACCATACTATAAAAGTTTCAAAAAAGTTCAACTTTATTTGTTTTCTCAATAAAATCTTTCAATGCAGTAAGCACTAAACTTAATTTGTTGTATTATATTTCAAAAATCAAACAGAGAAAGAACATAAAGTTGAAATTTTTTAAAACTTTTATAGTATGGTACTGAGGAAATTATTAATCTGTCATAAAATTTTAGATAATGATCACACTCGAGAAAATTTAGAAAAATCTAGCAAGTTTACTGTCCCAATTATGTCTATTCTGTTTTTGATTTTTTAAAGATAACAAATGATGTTAAATTATTTTTAAAATTTTTATGTATGATTCTAAACTACTAATAATAGTACCATAAATTTGTTAGATCATTATCAAGCTTGTAAAATTGTTTAAAAATCTGACAGTGTTGCTGTGTGGGCTAAAACCGCCATTTGACTGGTCAAAGGACGAACTGTGCACGGTTTTGGGAGTTGAAAGACGTCGCAAGTCCGGTATTGCTGTTTAGGGACTAAAGTGGTCCAGCGGGTATAGTTGGAGGACCAATTCGGCACTTTTTCCTTTTCCTTTTATCCCTTCGCATCGGAAAGTTTCAACGATTATTTGAACATCTAAATTACTTTAAATAAAAAAGTTGTCAACTACAAAGTTCTAGATCTCATCGAGAGCTACAATTTTCATATAAATTTTGTCTCTATTCGACTCCGCATGAAAAAATTATGATTTTTCAAAAATATTATCACTGTCTGTTCAGATTCCAAACCGGCTGTGATACTTTTAAGAACCGACAGTGATAATAACTTATCACTGCCTTTTTTTAGAATCGGCAGTGATAAGTTATTATCACTACCGGTTCTTCTTCGATCGAGCATTTGTGCTGGTCTAGCTTATGAACCGACAGTGATAGCATTATCACTGCTGGTTCGGCTAGAACGGGCAGTGATAAGCCAGTAAGAAAAGGGGTTTTTTGTAGTAGTGTTATTATTTTTTATTTTGTAGACCATGTTACATGTTGTTTGCCCTTGCATTCTAATGGGGTCAGCACTCAGTACGCTAGACCTAAACCGCATGCCCATAGCATTTGAGTAGTATATACACTTAGATAAGTAAAGTAGGTACATAAGATCTTAATTCTCCTGTTTGGAACAACTTATACATTAGAAAACTGTAGTGAATCCATGCAACTATATTTCTGACCACCCATTAGAGGCTTTACAAACATCCTTTTTTTTAAGAAATCTAACCACCCATTGGGAGAAAATATATTAATAAAATGAGAAATGTTCATTCCACCACTAAGTTGAGTGCTATTACCCTGTCTGCCACTGGAAATTTGCACTTCTTGCTGTTGTCCCATTAATTAGCTCACTGTTCATTTGTGTTAATTTTATTGAGAGAAAAATACGTAAGTTTCTAGTTCAGGGTTTAGCGTTTATTATTTGTATATAAATCGGCATAGCAGTGAAACTCCTGAATCCACCTATCAGGTAGCATGGCAAGCTTGCCAGGGATGTGATTTCTCCGTAACTCCAAGGTGTCTTTCACCATTGATTTCCATTACACCTGCATCTTTTTTTAGCACATAACTATTTCCATTCAAATGAAGGAAACAAAACCAACCAATATTTAGGGTATTTTATGTGTTATTTACGTAGTATTTTGCATTTAAACACATAGGAAATGTAGATAAATGTTTGCATGATTTTTTCATATTTTTTCCCCAATTTCTCTAGCCTCAGTAGACCATTTCACATAGGATTAAAAATAGCCAAAATTTTGGTTTTGCCGGCCTCCAAAATACCTGATTTCAAATTTGATTTTTGAATTTTGGCTGGATTTTGATCGAATTTTTCTCTCTTTTCTTCTTCTTTTCTTCTTTTTTTCTCCTTCTTTTCTGTTCTTTCTTCTAATTTTTCTCCTTCTTTTCTTCTTTTTTTCTCCTTCTTTTCTTTTTTTTCTTTCTTCTCTTCTTTTTTTCCCTCTGCTCTCTCTTATTTCTTTCCCACACGCGTGGCTCAGTGGCGTCCTGTGCGACACTATAGCATGACACTGTAGCAACTAACTCCTTTCTGCTCAGTAAATTTTAACTTCTTATCTCTAATCAAATATATACATATATATCTACCTGGCCCAATTACAGTTAGGCCAATACATACATACAGCAAAAAATTCATACATGCATGTGTACGGCCTACTTGCTGCTCTCGTGTGACTCACTCATCTCCACATGCGCTGTTCTCTAGTTCGAATGTCTCGCATGACATCATTGACTATTAGGACTTCGGTTCCTCTTTTAACCTTGTCTCGAACCTCAGTTCCTCCATAAATCTAGTTTCGAATTAGTCACCAACCACGTTCGCCCTCAAGCAACAATTGCACGTGAACAAGCACAAAATCGTGTATGAGCACAAGTCCACGACTTGATCAAGATCAGTCTATGCAACCACTCACACGAGCGCATTGCATCAAGCAAAATCACTACCATGCTATCACAAGCATACAAAGTAATTATCTGAAATAGCACATGCATAAACACCACACATGTCACGAGCACAAACACTTTGCAATGTTAATTTCATCACCAAGTCAATTTTTTAGCACATGATTTCATAAGAAATTTTATCAATTATGAAAGTGATGTTAATACTTGCATCAATGATTTGAGTGATTTTGGTATTTACAATACATGATTTTAGCAATGAAACATTAGCATTGTTCTAAATAGTTAGCTATAACTTTTTTGGACCTTAAACGTGAAGTTACGCGGCAATGTTTCGTAATATTAACTTAAAAATGCTATAGCTAGTAATAGCTCCGCTATATATCAAAACTTGTAAGTAGTGATAGGTCCACTATATAGCTAACAATGTTTCGTTATATTAGCTATAAACAATAGTAATGAAATTTTGCATTACAAGTACCAAAATCACCCAAGTGATTGAAAAAATATTAGCATTATTGAAACGAGTATTGGTACCACTAAAACAAATACCAAAGATAACGAAAACCATGAAAATATGCTAACATGCGGTTTGAGGGGTTATTTATATGCCAATTTAATTTATAGGGGGGCAAGTAAATGATTATTTGTTATAGGGGCAAATTGAAAAAGTAGGATCTGTTTGTTTTTATTTTTGATTCTAGATTCTGGCCTTAAAAGTAGAAGCAAAAACAAACAGCCCAATTCTAAGAATCGATTTTCACAATCCATCTTACCTATATATACACTAGAATCCATAATCCACTTCAAATGTGCTTTTAGATTTTAGTTTTTGGAGAATCAACTTCTCTACAAACGCAATGCAGAATCAATTTTTAAAGAATCCAAAGCAAAAACAAACAGACCCTTACAGGGTGTTTATGGATTTTTCAATTTTTTCGGAGCATCACTGACACTGCTCGTATAGGTTGCTCAAAGGAATTTATTAAAATAAGAAGAAGCAGGACACAGTAGTTTTTAACTTTTCTTATGAAGTTAAAACATCCTTCAAGAGGGACTTTTACTAAACTATACCAAAATTTACATTTGAGATAAGACATACTAAAAGTTGATATTTCTACCCTTTAAATTTTTTTACCTCTTGATACTAATTTAATATAAATTTTGATAGCTTTGTAAACAGTCTCCGTTAAAAAAACCACAAATGTTCAATAGAAACGTCAACTCAAGCGCCATATTATGTATCGAAGAAAGAACATAGTGCTCGTAATTTGCGCTTGGTGATGAAAGATTCAGACATAAATTTTCCGTTCCAACATACCCATCTCTGGACTGAATTGTAGTAAGTGATGACACTTTCCAATATTACATACCTTATAGCGCCTAGCATTTCTCGCGCACCGTCTTGACCAATCGTGCGACGCCATGGACTTAGCCCTTCGGGAGCCTTTGAGGCCGCACCCGAAGCCCCCGATGGTCCTCGCGTGCTTCGCCTCCCTCTCTTTTCCGAGCGCTCGGCCGGCTTGACTGGCTTCGGGCTAGGCGGCGTTCAGGTTTCCGAGCGCACGGATTTGGGGGAAAATGGCGGGCGGCTCGCGGTGGCTGCGGGGTCATCGCCAGACGGCCTCGCCTTGCTTCCCCTTGGTGCCGTAGGCAGCATCATCTGCAGGCTCCACATCCACCGGGTGGTCTGCACCTCCACGCTCTCCCATGCGTGCCGTCGCCGCTGGGAGTTGCTCCCCTTCATCGAACTCATTTCTCTGGTGGTAAGTTCGATCCAGCCTACCATGGGTGAGAAACAGTTTTAGGTTTTCTCGAGATGCATGCAAGGCCGAGAAGTGCTCCAGTTAAGCTTTGTTTTTTGTTTTACTTTTTAAGATTGTCTTAACTAAAACATTTGCTATGCCATCATAATATTGCTTTGTTCTATGACATATACAGAATGAAGGGGATAATGTACATAGGCCTGACACGTAATCTGATCCACGTCTTCGTTAGTATTTCTTGGTGAACGTTTAAATTGTTCCAGATTCGTTCTTCATGTTTTCGGAGTTTCATGCATCATGGGTTTTAGCATGGGCGGAACCAAAGGGGTGCCGGGTATGCACCGGCACCCCCAAAAATTTTGAAAGTCCACCTAGTATCCTAAGGTTATGCGAGGCTTGCGCAGTTGAGTGTCTCTCCTGTACATGCGCTTCTCTGATCCATTCTGCTGCTGTGATGGTAACTTTCTGCATTTGCTTTGCACGGATGATTGTATGTCAAAACTGAAACCACATATCTTAGGCTAAGGTTCACACAGTCGCAATATGCACCGTAAAGCGGTAGAAGAGTGAACCTTTCCATGGTTATTGCATTATAAAGCCGGTTTGCACCAAGGTTTTTAATGCTGTCTTTTGGAACTTCTATCGTGGCAGAGGTAGTGTTGTATATGCACGTAATCTTTATGTTCCTTGCTAGAAGGCCTGTTTGCTTGAAAGAATTCTAGTCTATTCATCTTACGATAATAGATATACTTTTTTGCTAGCTATATTCTTGGTTGAGTGATCTGCAATAGAAATATGCAAATGGGAAGGTGTCTAAATCTTGACCAAAAGCTATCAATGAAAAATAATTGAAGTCTATTGCTATAGTTTTTGGGATGGTGAAAAAAAAGTCAAGATATTGTTTGTTGAAATCTTAACCAAAAGCTATCAATCTTACGACGGACGATGTGGATACTCAGCACGACACTACGGTAGACCGGCAGAGGCACACCCATTAGAAATTTTCTAGTTCCGCCACTGGGTTTTAGATATATATTATGTAAAAGAAATAAATCAGGTTTTCGAAAACTAGATAGCTCAAAAGATGACCTGAAATGGTATTGTGGTCATCGCTATCATTTCAGTTTTCCTGCAGTCTGTGCTGCAATTTTCATATTTACATTGGTATTTGCCTACTTTTATTGCAACTATTGTTCAGTGCTTTCAATGCTTATCAATTATGTGCATGTTTTGTACTTTCTTGACTGATAAGGTAGAGCTTTGTTGTTTCTGTGTCTAGATAAAATTGAATATAGAGTCTGCTCTCTTTCAGTTCTATAGTGTAGAATTTTTTTGTGGGTTGGAGAAAAATGCTACATTTCTTTTTTACTTGTTGTGTTAAATCTTGGGATTTAATATAGATAAGTAGTTCTTTACGATGGAATTTGGCTTCAAGCTATCTAGATAAGTAGCCCTCGCTTGGAGACTGTTAGTTGAACTACCCTATATGACAGTAATATTTCCCGGCCAAATGTTGGTTTCATGCCTATCTTAAAAAAAAACAAGTGATGGACAATGTGTGACCTAACTGTCTGAATGTGGGCAAAGCGTGGGTTGCTTGAACCTTTTCACCTCGCAATGAAAAACTGGGATAAGTGCTCCTTCACCTCATGATGAAAGCTTGAAAGATAATGCTGTACTACTATGTGTTGTTTGGGCTACAAATATTGTTGCCCTCTTCTCGCTATGGTTTTAGATACCTACAGGTTCTATAATAATCATGCTCTCAATCTCTAGAATATCAAATAGCAAACCAATCCGACGCAGCGTAGCGTGCTTTCCACCCTAGTATACCCTATCTAGACTGAATTTTAGTAAGTGACGACACATTGGTATGGTACTGTTCATTCTGAACGGCCTTTCATCTTTCATCCTTGAAATATTTTGTTGGTTACCAATTTAGTTCCCTTGAGTATGCTAAGTTTGCATTTCCCTTCTTGTTTACTGCTATGCTTGTTCTACTAGATCAGGATTGAAATGCCTTACATGGATCATGTATTGCGTCTTGTGCTTGTTTAGATAATAAATTTTTTGTGCTATTAATGTGGAAATACGGAAGAAAAGGCTCATAGTGAGGCATTCCCAAGAAAACTTTTGATAAAAAGACATTAAGAGAAGCCTCTCTATTGGAAAACGTTAACCTCTGGAATCATCTGGTGGTGGTCTTTGAACTTCCAGTATTCATCCAGATGAACCGTACAGATCATTGTTCGCCGGGGCAATCAAGTGCCCCTTCCACTCAAATTCAAGTTTTTTGTTTGGCCGCTTATTCAGTAGAGATGCTGGACCGACGATCAAGAAGATCAACACTATTTTATTTACGTCGGCCTAGAGGCCGACGTAAATAGGAATAGTAGTCCACATCCGGCTTGAGTAGAGCTGACGTGGACATTATTTACGCCATCATAGTCCACGCATCATATTTACGCCGCCACCGCCGACGAATACGAGAGTTATTTACGCCGGCTAGGCTGGCCGACGAATATCTTGGCGTTATTTACGTCACCAGGTGGCCGACGAATAACTCCTAGTATTTACGCCGGTCACCGACCGACGAATATCGGAAACCGACATCTAGCCAAATATCCGATCTGGTCACCGGTTTTGGGCAGCAGATATATCAATCCATTCATATCAATTCAAGAGAGCAAAATATCAATCCATTCATATCATTCAGGACAGCAAAAATATCAATCCATTCATATCATTCAGATAAAGAAAAATATCAAGCCATTCAACCATGCATTCATATAAACCAATATCAATCCGTCCATTCGCATACAACAAATAGAAACTTCGATTTGCATATAACACATAGAAAGTTCAATTTGCAAACATGACATATAACACAGTTCAACCATACTACTCATTGTTCATACAAACATCAATTTGGCGGATTATCTTCAAAACGATGCCCACTACTAAGCGCCGCCTCCCGAGTTTAAGAAGTCACCACCACGGCGTAGTCCTCGAAGAAGAAGCGCCGGTGCCTCCAACATGTGCATCCGCAAAGGGCGCCGAACCCTATATGAACGAACATATGTTAAAGATAGCTAGATTACGTTAAATCAAATTTAAATTGTTTGATGATACCATGTTGGGAGATTATGGGTAAATAAGGGTGGAGGTTGGAACGGGGAAGATTCAGTGGTCGTCCGAATCACGTCATATATTCCTACCAAACAAATGTAATTGGCATTAATACAATCATCGACATATATCTAAAATTAAAGCACGATACATAACTAAAATTATAGCATATAACCAAACAAATGTAATTGGCATGAATATATAACTAAAATTAAAGCATGCATACAATCATCGACATATAACTAAAAGTAAAGCATGAATGCTAAAATACATAACTAAAATTAAATTTGTAGTTTGCTTCTAGTAAGTTTAAATTTTTATGTATATATAGCAAGAACGACTAGGAGGTTGCCGAACATAATAAAAATTTCGGCAGCACCTCCTCTAAAATAGTGGACATCCACTCAGCAGACAAAAGACAGTATTCAATCTAATATCGACAACACATGAATGATCTCCACCCCAGGGCCTCAATAACATAAAAGCAAAATCAAATCTTCAATTCATATTCCACATAGAGGTACATAAGAAGCTAACAAACTTAAGAGAAGAAATATATTCATCATATTTCAGTTCACTGCTATAATTAAAGCATAAATACAAACATACAACGAAATAGACATAAGTATACAACGAAATACAACCATACGACTTACTTGTAGAGCCGCCTGCTGCTGTGCCTGCCATGCAACAAAGTACTCTTGTTGCTGTCGCAACTGCTCCTGAAGTCGACTCACGGCCGCTTGTTGTCTCAACTCCTCCTCCGCCGAGTCTCACGAGCGCCACGCCCATCGCTTCCTGGGAGGATTGAGACGACCTTGCCGAACTTAAGACTGTGGTGGAATCAATAATTCCATTAAACATTCATGTGTCTCAATCCATTCATGTGTTTCTTATGCTTAATGGTGCTGGTTCTTATTACTGCAGGATAATCTTCCATACATGCTGCGCCTCTCTTCCATATACATACGCAATGCAAGGGTGAAACCAATCAAGGTTAGTAGTACTGGTATAAATTTGTTTAGTAAATTTCTTATGCTTAGTGGTGCTGGCTCTTATTACTGCAGGATAATCTTCCATATACATACGCAATGCAAGGGTGAAACCAATCAAGGTTAGTAGTGCATGTGTTTCTTATGCTTAGTAGTGCTTAGTAGTGCTGGTTAGGGGTGAAAACGGATCGGATACGAGCGGATATTGCTTTTCCCGTATCCTAACTCATATTTTTTTTCCGGATACGGGTTAGCCGGATCCGGATACGAATCCGGATAATTCAGGATACGGATACGGGTCGGATATATGACGGAAACGGATAATTCGGAAACGGATAATACACGCATACATGAAGTAATATATGCTGAATTAAACCACACAAATACATTATAATAATAGTAAGCAATCCTTGACAATAATAGTAAGCAATCCTTAAACCACACAGAACAAGCACCAACAATGACAACCACATCACACTATCACAGTATCACACACAAAGCCTCCAGCTGACCGAACAAGCTCAGAACAAGCGCACATGCCTACATGCAACGAAACTGGAAACAGAACACAGTCTAAACAATGCAGCAACGCCCAGAAAATTGAGATAACATTAGGCTCCTCCAAATGAGTCTTTGTTTTGAACTTTTGATCCTTTCTGGACCGTGTTGCTGCCCAGCATCCTGTATTCCTGTCCTTACTCTTCACCAGCCAATGCAGTAATGCACTGATGCTTTCCCTTTACAAAAGGATGCAACAAACAAGTCATGATCACACAATCACTAGAAGTTTTTCTGAGCTAATACTACAACAAATTGATTCCTTTTTTAACTTACAGAACCAAAACATTGCATGTGCACTTCCCAGGTTTTATCTCACTTCCCAATATCTTGTTATTGGACTTGTTATTACCATGGTTTACACTAGTAAGCCATCGTAGGCTATTGATTTCTACCACCATCACTTTCTTGGTGATCTACAACTTACAAATGGAAGAACACTACAGGAAACGACAGTATTTTTGTTGGCCAAAAACCGACAAAAATACGGGAAAATAGGCCAACGAAATTGTGTCGACGAAAATACAAGTATTTCGACGAAAATACTTGTATTTTCGTCGGCCAGAGCGACCAACGAAAATAGTGGCCGTCGACGCTCCTGCTGGCCTTTCAGCTCTATTTTCGTTGGCCTAGGCCGACGAAAATAATATTTTAAATTTTTTAAAAAATATGAAAATGCTATTTTCGGTATTTTAAATTAAAAAAATACCGAAAATGCTATTTTCGTCGGCCTGGGCCGACGAAAATAATATTTTAAATTTTAAAAGAAATATGAAAATGCTATTTTCGTTATTTTAAATTAAAAAAAATATGAAAATGCTATTTTTGTCGGCCTCGGCCGACGAAAATAGTATTTTAAATTTAAAAAAAAATATGAAAATGCTATTTTCGTCGGCCAAGGCCGACGAAAATAGCATTTTAAATTTAAAAAAAATATGAAAATCCAATTTTCGTCAAATATGAAAAATGTGATTGGAACTCCAATTTATGTAATTACTAATGACAAAACAAAACCAACCATACAGCCTTATTCAATGTGTGTCCAGTCAAATTTTCAACATCATTATGTATGCCAACATGAAGAGTACTGTAAGAGATAAAACAGTACTAAAGTACACAAAAAAATGTGGAGCCTTCATAGCTTATAGCAAGCAGCACTTCTTTATTACATGATTCTAATCACTACCAAATCTTGAATTGGAAAAAAAAAATCTGCCCATTTGGCAGTATAAACTAGATCTAGGACATGAAGATAAAGTTGAGAAAAATCTGAAGTTACTAATGCTGTCCTGTTCTCGCATACAGAACTTCCAACATCATAGCCAAAAAAAATTACAGAACTCAATTGTGCCGAAAGAAGAAGAAGGTGCTCAGTTAAACAATTATGTTCAACCTTACTCTAACTTCTAATGAAGAAACCATACTTACGAGGCATTGTGGAATATTTAAGTATCTGACCTAGAGCTAGTATTTAAAATTTGGAATCTATGCCAGTGAAAAGGATTCTTAAGTATTCTTCTATAGGCTTACTACACATGCATATGTGAACATCTCAAGAAACAACTGCTAGTGAAAGAGAAACTGTTTACTTCATCTCCAATGCATAAATGCTAACGCATGATGTAAAAAGTAGATTAGCGAATGGATTACCAATGTGAAAGTTTGAGCACGTTTGAAGTTTAGCAATTAAATCAGATGCCTGCAGAACCATGCAATACAATAGTTAATGATAAACACATCTACAAATACCAAATGAATAATCTTAGACTTGTGCACTTTTTTAAACAGGCTGCAGGGAGAAATTCACAGTTAAAGAAAATGAAGGAAATTTTACTACAGAAGCACCCCACCTCTTCTTGCCGTCTTTGTCCCTCAAAACAGAAGGGCTTCAAAAATATTGATGCAGCCAATTTATCGGAGGATTTGACAGCACTTAGAAGCTCTAGTGCAGCAATTTGATCAGCATCCTGCCCTGCACTTGCAACCTACAGAATGCAATGATTGTAAGACATTTCATTTCACTAGGCAAAATCTACAGAATTTACAGTTGCAACCGTTACAGCTTTGCAGTGACAGCACCAGAAGATGGCAATGTATGAAATACGGACCCCGAAGTGACCTCACATTCAATAGTTTATTTGTGTGAACCAAAAGACCATTCCATTTCACTAGGCAAAATCTTACTAGTTTTTCTCTCAAACCAGGACATGTCTCAAAAGCTTTTACAACAGAAAGAAAGCTTACAACAATAAACAATCATATCGTTTATGTTATTTTCATTAATAGTTCAGGAAATAACTTTTCATCGCTACATTATAAATTGAATTTTTGAGTTGTGCTTGGGCTAAAAAAACAGATTCTCATCAAAGAAACCAAAAGAATACCATTCTTAATGGACCCCATTGGATTAGCTCCATGCATTAGTGATGGTTTTAAGTTTGAACTGGATATCCAATTTGAATTGATTGATTCCGCACGCATGGTACTGTAAATACATTCACACCATGCAAGTGAGTCGTAATTCACTGGCATACTGTGGAAGCATGAAGCATAGTTGGGTATGAATCTCTGCTTTTGTTCCAAGCTTTTCATATCTATGATGCTACTACAATAAGAGTGACAGGGCTCAAGATTTATCTGGCTCATATCATTTCAAGACAGATTCTACAGTGCCCAGTGTTCTCCAAACCCTGAAGCTATGAAATTTGAGAAACATCACAGTAAAAACTCAACTTTTTTTTATTCATAAGTGGAAGTCCATATAAGTTGGAAAAAATAAAGCCCTGCCAAAGGCTCAAACGTATAATTTGCTTTAACTAACATAGATGGAAAAGCATATTTTAGTGAGAAACACACTGCAAAGGAAGGAAGCAAAAATTGACTGCTCCTTGAACTTCAGCTTATATGAATATTCACGATTACCTTGTATGCGCATAGTACCATAGTGATCACAATACAGTTTGCCCAATATGAGATTGTAAATGGAAGTGGTCACCTGAGATAGCATATTTCCAGTTAATTATTTCCACAGATTCAACCATTTCTTGCTAATTATGTAAAAATACCTTGCTCCATTGGAAAACTTCACATCATCAAACTCCAATGTTAATGCGCCGACAGAATCAAGTTGAATGGAGCAACCCCAGAACTTGCCAATAATTACAGAACAGCCAATCAGAAGTAATAAATAGATGGAGCACTGGAGCAGTATTCCAGTAAACTGCAAACATAAAGAAAAGGAATGTTGACAGGAAGAAGAAATAAATGTATAAAGAGAGAAAAGGAGTGAGAAAGAGGTCAATGATGTGGATGTCAATACTCTTGAATTGGATCCTCGTTACCATTTACCAAAACTCGATGACATAACCGCCAATATGACAACCATACTTGTTCCTTCAATGGCCTCACCAGAAACCGCGAAGGATCTGGCAGAACTAAGTAGTGTAGTGAACTTCTTGTATTTCTTTTATTTTCACATATTTGTAACCTCATGAATCATGCTGCAAAAGCATATGAGTTATTCATACAAAATCCTAGTTCAATTACCCAGTCAATTTGTAATCATGCATCTCTTGTCTTTCAGGAGTATCAGCCAAGGAAGAAAAATATATACATGTCATATAATGATACCCTATCTTGGGAAATTTTTCACACAAAAAGAAACCATAAGCACCTGGAGAAACTCTGTCTTTTCCTATGAAAACTCTTGGCTCACCAACAATACCATCATTCCTGATAGGTATGCATTTGAAAGAAACAAACTTCCCAATAGCTTCCTATGTAGCGCAGTATTGTAGCAAACCAGATTGAGTCGATGAACATAACTGTCACCAACATAATCCCAAACACGCTGCGTTTCCAAATCGAGTGAATAGCAATGCTGAGTGTCTTTCCAGTGACAAATTGCATGGCCTTCTTTATACCTATGACAAGCAAATTAATAAAGGCAATGTCGATTAGGCATAATGAGAGAAGTAGAAACCACCAGCATAGTTTTCTTTTAATTTTAACTTCTATCATGGGATAACAGAATGACTATCGGTTCAGACAGCAATATTCAGCTCAGTTAGCAGTAGCACTCAACAGAAATTAACAATTTAACATATTTTCTACATCTAACAAAGACCAATATTTGTAACAGTATGAGAGAAGCAGAAAGAACTAATCGTATAATTAACCACCGACACCAATATAGGTTTCTTCATTCTAACTTCTACTGAGTACAGCGCAAGTAAATATGTAAAATGATTTAACATGGACTCATTCTTCAGATAGTGGAGCGATTATTGAGTCATAAGACTCATGATAGATATATTTCAGTCTCAACCTACCTTCCACACCCAACAAAACCACATATTACACAGATCCAGAGGTCTCCTGAGGTTTGACAAACAGAACATGTAGGATTTTCAGACTTCCTCTGACCAAACTGACATAACTGAAATGGAAACAACTATGAGCAAAGAAAACTCATGCTCGAGAAAGTTTAGTAGTGCGAAAAGGCAAGGAAATGGCTCAATACACTGGCAGTCTAACTCTATAATTACATATGGTTATAGTACTGAGTACTGACAAGAATATGTTTGTATCTATAAGTGTTTGCTCATTTACAACATTTACAACTTTATGCTCCACGTAAATTCAAGTGAAGGTCAATATGTATGTTAGATTCAAACAGCTGACATGAGCGTTAAATGCTTTTTTTTACATTGAGGTGAAATTTATTTATATGAGCATATACAAAGACGAGTGAATATTTAATATTTTGCAAATGCGCCTGAACCCTCAGTAAATTCCTACTGAGTGTTCAAGACTTTACATAAGATCAAATCCATGATCTCAGCCTCACTAGGCGACTGCATATTGGACAATGCCACGGACTTCTAACTAACCAGTACCACAGAAGACTACTCAAAAGTCCAACGCGAACACAGCTAGAAATTAGAAATTTATATAGAAATGAGTAGTTGTCATGGCAAATCCACTGCAGTGTAAACATTAAAACAAGAAAAGATCACTTTAATACACAATAAAGTAATTGCTAGTTGCTCTACTTGAGCAAATAATGAAACATTGATTGCCAAAAGGATCCTTCAGTACCGGACAAGATGAATTGACCCACATTGAAACGCACTAACACTGGAAAGAATTATCACACGTAGTTGACACAATTCCACTGATGTCTTGATCCAATCTCTCTGATTCATCAAACACATAAAAGATGGTAAAGAACATACAGATCATCTAATACCTTACGCTAGATCGATAATTAAAATGACAACCAACAGATTCCAAAAATTAAAATACTAAAAGAAATGGTATATTAAACGAAATAGTACCAAAACTCCACTCAAGAAAATAGAAAGTGTGTATCTATGTATGAGGTCCACGTATTCACATAAAGATACTGAAACAATAAAAGTTCATACATGAACCCGTTTTGTTTTTTTACTTTAAGGATGCAGTTCCTCAATTTGGTAGAACTTATCCAATATGGGAGTAGATCACAGTAACTTAAAAAATCGCATCAAGAAAGCAGCTGTAAGAGAGACATCAACAAATCGATAGGAACTGTAATACCCTTCAAAAATAAGGTTAAACAGATGTGGTGAAGTTAAAACCCGGCAAACCCATTAGTTTGACATTTCCAGAGCTTATCGACCTCACAGGTGTAGTTTCTCAGAAGATAAGTACCTATTTTATTAATTGGAATGTACAATCAAATATTGCCCCAGCTAATGGGAGATAATTAAAAAGCAATAATACTATGGAAGATGAGTACCTTCCCGCAGATTCAATCAGGAAAGCCAAGAACGAGGGCGCCCACTAGTCGATGTGAACAAGGAGGAGGGGCGAAAGTCCAGCAATAAAAATGGTGGGAAACAGGAAATGGATTCAAGAACAAGGTTGGATTCAACAATACGCTGGTTGCTCGGCTCGCAATCGCACCTCAAGTCGTGCCCATCTGCATGGCGAAAAGGTGCTTCCTCCGGCAGCTCGCCCCCGCGGCCGTCGCAGGTCGCTGACACGGGCGCAGTCGGCTAGCGGAACTGGCCGACGGAGGCACGCCATGCTTGTGAGTGGAGCTTTGAGTTCTGCGTTGTGGTCTGGGTTCTGACTTCTGAGATGCTTGCTTGTGTTTGTCTTACCAAGTCAATCAAGGGGAAGGATGGGAGGAAGAAGGCGCACGAACTGGCGGCGGCGCGGGGAACGAACTGCGGCGGAGCGGGCTGGAGCGCTAGGGTTTTTGATCGATCGGTGGAAAATGCCTGGGCCTTTTTTTTTTCTATGGGTGACGGCAATATTTTCGTCGGCCCGAGTATTATTTTCGTCGGTCCGGGCCGACGAAAATACAACTACAGTTCACATGTCTTTTTTCCGTCGGCCGGGCCGGCCGACGAAAATAGCCCATCTTCGCCACGTGTCCTATTTTCGTCGGTCTAGACCGACGAAAATATGGGTCTAGACCGACGAAAATAGGCAAAATTTTTTTTGAAATTTCCCTCGCGTGATAACTCAACTATTTTCGTCGGCTTTTTAACGTAGACCGACGAAAATAAACGTAATTTCGTCGGTTTCTGGGGGCCGACGAAAATATTAAGTTATTTACGTCGGTCTATTTTTGGCCGACGAAAATAATGAGGACCGACGAAAATAATGTCGTTTCCTGTAGTGGAAGTAATTGGGGCTCGAACTGTGGTGCCATATATAGGTTGCTGGGCATCACCCCAGTGCATGTTCAAAAGAATGGGATTAGCAACAATACTAGACTACATACAAGTGGCATTTCTGCACTAAATCTGAGTAGCACCATATGATCATCACCTTCACCTGGTTGTTTGAATCATTTACATAAAACCACCAATGACCAATCTAGCGTAGATAGACCAATAACATATCAGCCGACCATTAACCGGCCAAGGTAATAATCAGATCCGTGAGAACATAAGTAATTATTTCACCAAAAACATACAGATAATCTCAAAACATAAAATCTCTAAACGTTTGAGAATCACTTACCTGGACTTGGCAGATCAACTAATTTGTTGCTTTGCTTCCTGCTAAATTATATTTATATGGTATAAGTATAATGCAGATATTTTTCGCGAATATACACAACCTGTTATGTCTATGAACGTATATCATGTGCCATGCATCCTTTACACCAAATTGATTAATTAACATATTTGATTAATTAATATCTTTTAGCCTATGCCCTTCTGTTCTGAAGGATTATAACTCGTACCAGTTGTTATATGTTGTCAGTCATCTGAGTGAGTGTCCGTAATTAAAGCATTTGGCGGAATTTTGAACATTTTGTAAAATACACATATTGGAAAAAGGATGTGTAGTTGCCTGTTCTAAAGTTCCATATCATTTGGTGCAAAATAACAAGTACTGTTGATTCTGAAAGTTTACAGTTAAATATTGTCACATATCTAGAAAGAATCACAAGAATCCTAGAAGGTCGTCAAAAGGGCGCAATAAACTTAGAATCAGCTGTTAATTTTTGTCATAAGAAAGAGCACGCTGAAGAAAACTAGTATAAAAAAACCAACTAAAATCTGCCAAAAGCACTAATTAAACTGCTTAATTGAACTAAGCCTAATACGCTTAAATTATACAAGTCCTTCAAATTGCATACTATGTGGCAGTTATTAAGTAGCCAGATGGCCCAGATCAGCTTTCAACAGCTTATGCGTCATTTTATACATGTGCATCAACACAACTATCACGAAACTTTCCAGAATCATGGGAACCATTCGCTATGTGCAAACAAGTCTTATCGTTCTCAGTCACTAGATCAAACATCACAATTCACACATTCATATCATTCTCAGACAATAGAGCATTCTCCTCACCTGGCTTCTTCGAAGCAGCTGACGTTGAGGGTGGGGAGCGCCGGGCGCCGCCACCGGGAGAAGATGCCACGGTCGGGGAGGACCGGAGAGGAGCCGGACGCCGGACCGCTGGTCGGGGATGGCTAGAGGGGGAGCGCCGAGCCGCCGACCGAAAAGATGCTGCGTCGAGGAGGCCGCCACGGCCGGGGGGAGCGCCGCCAGGAACGCCGGCCTGGGAGGTGCGCTGGCCGCCTGGGTGGGAAGGGAATCGCCGAATCGGAGGCGATCCAGATCTGAGAGAGCCACAAGGAGAGAGACGGGGACGGGAGTCAGTAGTCACAGGACCTCTCCAGTAATTGTCACGGGCGGGTGAGTATTGGCTATGGTCTATTGAGTAAGGCACTAAAAATGTAAGGGTCAAGTGACGGCCTGCCCGCCTGGGCCTGACGAGTGACGACTGGTGAGGCCCATGATCCATCAGACAATCCGGATATCCGATTTCCCAAATACCCGATATCCGTTTCCCGACCCATATTTTTCGGATACTGGGCGCTCCGAATCTGATCCGGTATCCGTTTATAAATATCCGGATCCGACCCGATATCCGTTTTACTTCCCGGATCCGGTCGAAACCGGATCCGACTCCGGATCGGGCGGGAATTATCCGTCCCGTTTTCACCCCTAGTGCTGGTTCTTATTTCTTATGCTTAGTAGTGCTGAGCAATGGCAATACGGAATGAGTGCATTGCGTAGTAGTGCTGGTTTCTTATGCTTAGTAGTGCTGGTTTCTCATGCTTAGTAGTGCATAAGCATTATTGAAAATAAAATTAAGATGGCACAGAATGTACAAATACCTGACCTATCCAGCCAGCTAATTCATCAGGATTTGCAACAGTGGCATACAAAGCATATAAGCTGGACTTCCTTTGGACAATATATCACCTAAGGATGTGATGAAAATAGATAAGTCAATTGACCAATACGAAAAAACATGATGAATAAGAGCGTAATAAAATAGCATACAGTTTCTTCCCAAATGTGTTTTTATGCTTAGTAGTGCTGGTTCTTATTACTGCAGGATAATCTTCCATATACATACGCAATGCAAGGGTGAAAACCAATCAAGGTTAGTAGTGATGGTATAAATTTGTTTAGTAAATTTATTGCAGAATTCATGTGTTTCTTATGCTTAGTAGTGCTTCTTATCCAAAACAATGACGTCAACTTGAAATAATCTACCTTCAGAAGCCAGGTACACAATTGAACCATTCAACATTAGTGACTACACTAATTGCAATCATCAATTCAACATTTCAACTTGTGCAAGATGTTGAAATGGCAAGATTTCACTTGTAAAGCAGCTGCTGGATTAGCTACTTCTATTTTGATTCCTCTTACACAGTTAACATGTATCTTTCGCACTACACATCACAGACATCATGTCTATCTTGGATTCAAAGGTAAGTACAAACTGAAATGCCATATAGGATAAGTAAACATAATGCTTAGAATTGTGCACTCTTTGAGAAACATAACATTAAGTTGTTGCAGCTGGAATATTAAGAAAGCAGAGAGATGGGTATCATAGAACTCACCAGGACACAATTAATAGAGCATCGGTTCTTATTAATTGATGAATGTACAAATTTGGCAGCAAAACTTGTCAAGGGGTTGTCTGGGTATGCAACGGATGGCAACATCTGCAATAGCCATGTTAATCAGGTATCTAGGTAAGAAACAAAAGAGTAGGGGATAGTTTTGTATTCACTGTACAGTAGATACAGATAATTTCAAAATGTTCCAGATTTAACACTTACTTAATCCATCACAAATTTCATCACTGAAGATGATAAGTGATATAATTGGATACAAAATTAGTACACCCCTTAACCACGTATACCAAGTGACAGGTAAAATCACACCATGACACCACATCCTCCTCCATGTATCAAAAGAGGGACCAAATGAAACAGGATAAAAGAAGTGTTCTTTTATTTACTCAGTGAATTCATCATTTGGAAATGGCAAAGGACAGTGTGACAGCTCTCTCATTGCTTCTTCCTGAAACAAATCATTTCAGTTTCACCTTCCCCGTCACAGATGCTTATTTTGTAAAGTCACTTAAGTATTACAAGTCTAGGTTCCTGTGTTTTTGCAGTTATCTATTGTACTTGGAATCTATTATGCTATCTGTTTTTTAATTGGGCTCTCACCACACGCACCAGTCAGCCCAAACATTTATTTTATGCACGTCCTTTCATCTACCCCAATGTACTACTACCAAAAAACAAATGCAAATGAAACTAATGCCATCATCAACCTCACTACAAATAATAACCAGTGGATATGGATCATCCAGTAGCCAACACAAATAGAAAGAAAAAAATGCTGCAGAAATGGCAATGCCAAAAGAACACCACAAATCCTTATGCTATATCAGGTACGGTATAAATGGCTACTGAACTCAAACAAAACAAACTAAATTCCCTTGACCTGTGATCACCTTCTTCAGCAAGCCAGACTCATGGAAAATATAACAGCCTACTCATGTTTCTTATCCAATACCATTTGTATTTTTTATTGGATTGAAGCCAAAGTCAAGTCACGGCTAATGGAGACCAAAATGACAAGTTATAATTATATTCTAGGAACTGCAAATTGTTTGTAACACCACACCGATTCCACTGGCATAATACAGGGAAAGCACCAAAAGGTTCGATTTTTACCCACCTTGCCTGGAGTGATGAAACCCTTCTCCTCTGCATCAGTGATCATACTGTATCCAATCCTGCACAAATACAAAACAACATCACACAGCACGAATCTTCACCTCAAGAGTCCAAAAGGCAAGTAAAGGAAGAACAAACTTATCCACAAACACCATGAAAAGCACTGAAACTAAGAAAGGGGAAAGGGGGAAAAAATCACATCTTTACTAACAAACCATCCATCCAAACTAAGAAGAACCTTACAGGATTAACATTTTAGCTCACTAACAACCAGAGATTACCAAACTTCCCACTCACATAATCCACGCTCACGTTACAGTACAAGACGAGGAAAGCGGATCTTAGCAGCGCCACCTATCCTTGACGCTGGAGCAGGGTTCCATGGACTCGAGGTTTCTTTGCTTCCTAAGTAGTAAAAGAACTAATTGATAATATGCCCCAAAGTTGAGGTGGCTTTGATGATTTGCCCTTCTCTGTGTCTATATATGACATATGGGTCCAGAGCCCACATGTCATAGACACATATGGGGTAAATCATCAAAGGGTTTCTCAACTTGGGGGGTTAAAATGAACACGAAATTAGAACTGATGCGAACACACAGTGGTCTCTAATTCTAAATCTGATGCAATGCCCACCGAGAGAACTAGAAAAAAAGGCCAGGGCAACAGAACCGAAATGGGTAGTTGTAGCAGAAAATAAGAGCTACTCCCTTGCTGTAGAACATGAAGGGGAAGAGGTGGCCGAGGTGCAGCGACTCCGACGAGGGCCCCCTCCCCGTGTAGAGGTAGAACCTCTCCCCCCTCTCGTACAGATCCAATATCTCGTTCAAATCCCTAAAAAAAGTAATTCCGAAATTTCGTCAGCAATTCCACCTCCACCTCTTCCTACGTGACGAAAAAGCAAAAGCTAGGGTTTTTCATGAGGATACCGGTGGACGAAGAAGAGGCCACGGCGGAGGAAGCGGTGCGGCGGGCGGGCGGTGAGGCGCGCGACTCGGTCGACGAGCGCAGTGTCGAGGCGCTAGCAGCCGAACTGGTCGACCAGCTTGTCGTAGTCGATGCCGCGTGAGGGGCGTGAGGGTGTGATATCCCGTGGCACCGATCTCCCCCTTCGGCACGTGAGAACGTCACAGACTCAGATCAACGATAAAGAACAGAGGAAGAGAGTAGAGGTTTCTTGGGGAAGAAGAGCAAGTTGTTTCTATTCATTTCTTTTCATGCCTTTCCAGTCTGGATACATCGAGGTATATATACTCTCCCAGTTACCACTCAATCTTTAGTTACGACAACGCGACCCGCTACAGTAAAACAAAGTTACCTCAACACGTTTTAACACCTCTCCTACGACTAAGTCTTCATGCCGACCTGTTTCTCCCGCCAGAAGACCCATCGCCTTTTACCACCTTCTGCATTGCCTGCTCCTTGCATGCGTTGCCCTTCCCTGTATCAGCCATACTCGTGACATTTTCGCCCCCACCAGACATTGCTTGTCCCCAAGCAAACTCAGTCGGAAAGCGATTACGGAGACCATCCAAATCCTCCCAGGTAGCCGCCTCTACTGGAATGCCTGCCCATTTGATCAGTCCTTGGACAATTGCCGAATTCCCCTTTTTTACCAGTCTGCGTTCCAATATCTGCTCAGGTATGGTGGTTTGCGTGTCCAATTCAGCGATTTTGGGTAACTTCGCAAAGACAGGAGAGTAATCAGCAGTAAATGGTTTCAGTTGAGACACATGAAACACCGGATGAATAGACTGTCAGATGGCAAAGCCGGGCGATAAGCAACAGGACCCACCTTTTCTGTCACCCGAAATGGCCCAAAAAACTTGTATGCTAATTTCGGATAAGCTCTGTTCACAAGAGAATTTTGTGCATATGGTTGAAGCTTCAGCAAAACTTGTTCGCCCACAACAAATTGCCTTTCCTTCCTGTGCTTGTCAGCTTGCATTTTCATCCGATTTTGAGCACGGGCCAAATGGTGTTTAATCAGATCAGTATACTGTGCTCTATTCTGCAAAAGCTACTGCACTTCCGCTGAGTCACTCTGAAATCCTCGAGGCATAATGCCATAATTGGGTTCTGTCCCATACAACACTTTAAAAGGAGTGGAACCTAACGCAGTATGGTAGTTAGTATTATACCAGAGCTCTGCTAATGGCAGCCATGTTTTCCAGTGGCGAGGGGAATCTTGGACCGCACACCGCAGGTACATCTCCAGGCATTGGTTCACCCTCTCACTCTGCCCGTCAGTTTGCGGGTGATAGGCGGTACTTAAGTGTAGGTTGGTGCCCACAGATTTGAAGAGCTCTTTCCAAAAAAGACTAGTGAATATTTTATCCCTATCCGAAATAATGGTGAGAGGCATACCGTGTAACTTCACTACCTGTTCAAGAAACACTTTGGCAACCTTGGAAGCAGTATAGGGATGACGAAGTGGAAGGAAATGAGCATATTTTGAGAGCCGATCCACAATGACCAGGATAACATCAGCACCTTCAGATAATGGAAGACCCTCAATAAAATCCATAGTGAGATCCTGCCAGGCCTGTTCAGGAATGGGTAAAGGCTGCAATAAACCAGACGGCCGAGTTTTTTCTTCTTTGGCTTGCTGACATATTGGACATTGACGAACAAAGTCTTCTATTCGCTGTTTCATTCCGGTCCAGCAAAATAGTTTCTTCATGCGCTGGTACGTGGCCTGAATACCGGAGTGTCCGCCAATGGAACTCGAATGAAAAACGGCAATCAACTTAGTTTGTAAAGCTGAATTTGCCCCGATCCATATTTTCCCGCGGTATTTGATCAGACCCTGACACAATTCAAAGCCTTGTTCGTCCGGACTGTGAAGAGCTAGCTGGGCTATTTTGTTCTGTGCAAAACAATCAGTGACATAAGAGTTTACCACCTCTTGCAACCAAATGGGTTTCACCTCTGTAATGGCCTGGAGCGACAGAAACTGCCCCGCTCTGGACAAAGCATCCGCGACTACATTCTCCTTACCCTTTTTATACACAATCCGAAACTGCAGTCCCATCAAGCGAGTCATAGCTTTTCGCTGCATATCGGATTGGAGCTGTTGCTCTTCCAAATAGCAAAGACTTTTATGGTCAGTCTTAATAACAAATTCTCGACGCTGAAGGTACGGTCTCCATCTTTCCACTGCAAGCATAAGCGCCAAAAACTCCTTCTCATAAATGGATAGACCCTGGTGTGTAGCACTCAAGGCTTTAGAAAAATAAGCTATAGGATGTCCTTGTTGCAAGAGCACTGCCCCCACTCCTTTGTCGCAAGCATCTGTCTCCAACTCAAACATTTGCTCAAAGTCAGGCAACTTCAAGACAGGTGCTGTGGACATGGCAGTTTTCAACTGAATAAAAGCTTCTTCGGCCTGGAAGTCCCACTCAAATGATTTCTTCTTCAATAAGTTGGTCAGAGGCTTGGCAAGAATCCCATAATTGCGCACAAATTTCCGATAATATCCCGTTAACCCGAGGAAGCCATGTAATTCAGTGATAGTAGTCGGCTTAGGCCACTCCAGCATCACCTTAGTTTTGTGAGGATCGGTGGCCACCCCCTGGTCAGAAATAATGTGCCCCAAGTATTCAATTTGCTTCTGTGCAAACATGCATTTGGTCTTCTTAACAAATAGACGATGGCTTCTTAAGATCTGAAGCACTGTGGTCAGGTGTGTGAGATGATCATTCAAATTGGAGCTATAGATCAAAATATCATCAATAAACACCAATACGAACTTCCGCAAATAGGGCGACAAAATTGCATTCATCACACACTGGAATGTGGCCGGTGCGTTAGTTAGCCCAAATGGCATCACTTTGAATTGGTAATGCCCGTGGTGAGTTTTAAAAGCAGTTTTATACTCATCACCCTCCTTCATCCGGATCTGATGATAACCAGCTCTTAAATCCAGTTTAGAAAAATAATGGGTGCCAGCCAATTCATCGAGAAGCTCATCAATCACCGGCATGGGAAATTTGTTCTTGATAGTTAAATCATTAAGCCGGCGATAATCCACACAAAAACGCCAATTGCCATCCTTCTTTTGTACTAGAAGCACAGGAGATGCAAAAGGACTAACACTACGGGTGATAATACCAGCTAACAACATTTCTTCAACTTGTTTCTCAATTTCATTCTTATGAAGAGGTGAGTACCTATAAGGTCTGGAGTTCACAGGCACGGCTCCTGGAATGAGTGGAATGGAGTGATCATACTCCCTCAATGGAGGTAAATCCTTAGGTTCTGCAAATACATCTTGATACTGCTCCAAGATCGTTTTCACCTCAGGATGAATATCGTCAGGATTTCCCATGACTTCCTGATGTATCACCGCCATTGCCCACACCTGATTGCCTTTGCACCATTTATGGAACTGCTCGGCAGTAAATGCCGTAAGCTCTGCCAGTTTATCAGGCTGAACCCCTTGTATCTTGATGTGCTTGCCGTGATAACAGAATTCCACCACTTTATCTTTCCAATTACACGTCATTGGACTATACATTTGCAACCAATCCATACCAATAATGGCGTCATATGCTCCCAACTCCAAAACCCGAAAATCTGTGTGAAATGTATGACTCTGTATCCACCACTCCAAATTTGGCACCCAACTAGTGCAAGTCAGTTTTTCTCCATTTGCCACTCTGATTTCAAGTGGTGGAATGTCTTGTGGAACGCAACCAATTCGATGCAAAAAGGTTCGATTGACAAAACTGTGGGAACTTCCCGAATCCAACAAAATCAACATGACCTGATTCCGGACAAGAGCCAAAAACCGAATGGTCTGTCCATCCTCCACTCCTGAAATAGCATTAACCGACAAAGTGCCTGGAGCATCCTGATGTAGCTCACCTGCTTCCAACAAGTCCAATACTTCATCTGATAAAGTCTCCACTTGCTCATCCATTGTGATAGCTTGTAACTGAGCAGGCATTTTTTTCTTACAATGCAACTGATGATTTGGCTCATACTTCTCCCCACATTGATAACAAAGCCCATTAGCACGACGATAATCTCTTAACTGACGTGCCTTCCACAATTCTCCTTGCACCCCCTGAAACTGATGTGATTTGTTATCATATTTACCGAGCACTCCTTTGTCTTTCCCATCACTCATCTTGGACTTCCACCTTTTGTCCCGATCAATTACTTCCTGCTGGACCTGAGCCAAAAGGGCAGCTCGATCCACAGATTCAGGCAATTGTGCTTGGACCATACCTCTCAACTCAGGTTTAAGGCCCCTTACAAAATGCGACACAAAAAATTCTTCGTCATAGTATGGGTTGTGCACTGTGATATCAAACATCAAAGTATCAAAGTGGGTCTTGTAATCAGTCACTGTGCCTGTCTGTTTAATGTCCACCAACTCGGCTAATAACCTCCTATGATCAAATACCCCGAACTTTGCTTCCACAGCAGTAACAAACTGTTCCCAGGTATTGATTTCATTACGTATTTTGACCACCTGCCACCAACGAGCAGCATTCCCTTCCAGATGCATGGTGGCCGCCGTTACCCAGAGTGCTTCAGGAATGTTAAAAATGCGAAAATAGTCAGTGCACTTATCTCGCCAAATGCGCGGACTCTCTCCATCAAACTTGGGAAAACTCATTTTGGGTAAAACATTCCGGACGAAACCTCCCGGTTCTCTCGGTGGTCGATTAAATGCCCCTTCATGATCTTGGAGACCTCCCATCGAACACCTTGCCGGCACATGACCTGACTGCACAGATGTGTCTTCTTCAGGTCTTGCCCAACGTTCAGGCGCCACCGGGGTAAACAACATCTTCCCCGCATTCACTCCCGACGTATTCCCAACCTTCCGGCGATTCTCGTCGGTTCCCTTACCAATCTCCAATCGCGCCATCGCTTGCGTGTTGGCTTCCATCTGAGCGCCCAAAAGTTGCTGGTCTTTGACGCACTGTTCAACCGCCAATGCCATAAGCTCCGTGCGGCTCACCATCTGCTGCTGTGTCACATCTAACGCCTCCACCTTTGTGAACATCAGATCCAGGCTCTCCTTAATCATCGACAATTGTTCTTCTGTTTTGATTGCCATCTCGCCCATTGCTTCAAGAACAAAACGAGTCTGAATTGACGGTTTTTGAGGAGCCGTGATGGACCAATTTCAAGCCGAGCGATCCGACGTCGGGGATTTTACCAGGAACAATCGAAAAGAAGAACACACTCGAGTTCCTGAACCCTAATCGGAAAAAAAATGCAAATCAAACAGTCAAGTGAACTGCACTTTCGGTGAATCAAGGACAGCGATTACAAGACACAGGTATCCCCAATGCCCAGAAAAGCGTATGAGGGCCATTGGTTTAAAACCCGGGGCCTAAGGCCTCGGCCAAGCCGATCAGGACGGTCCAACCAAACGCAACAGTATGACTCTCACTCTGCTACGGCGAAGGCAAATCGGGATGCCCCGACCGACGAGTCCGACGGACCGAGAGCCTCAATCAAACTCGAACCCCTTCACAACAAGCCAACATCAAATCATCAAGTCGGCGCTGACCCGCCACCTACCCCATCGATCTGGCGCTTTCAAGATGACCAAACAGGAGGGAGGCCAAGCGCTTCCCTAGGCAATCCCCGGCCGACACCCCGACGCCAAGACTGACAGCACAGAGAGCAAAGGCTGCTTCCGGAGGAGCGGACAAGGCTCGCGGCACACGCCCTCACCTAACCCGACGCAGGCCAACCACTATCCGCCGAGGTCAAGTCCGAGACCAGACGCCGAGGCGAAGGCTGACTCCGAGGGAGCCCCATCATTTTTTTTTCCTTTACACGCCTATGTAACCGATTTCCGCTTATATAAGGGAGGTTCGCCTCCAACAGGGGGCGCGCACTAGGACAAACATACAAACAGAGCGCAGACTGAACGACCGAAGGCCCACACACCCTAAGCTCGAGTCCTCCGCTCAAGGTTTCTCGCCACTCCATGTACGAGGCGCTCAGCAGAGTCTCGCTTGTAATCCGACGGTTCATCAAAGATCAATACAAACACGCACCACCGCATTTAACCGAGTAGGGACATTCAGCCCTAACCAAGATATATCCCGACCTCCTTTTTTTCTCTTGGGGTCTAACCATTCAAGGAGCGAGACGCTGCCCTCTAGACTTACAAATTTCACTTGCCGGTTCTCAAACACCGGCTAATGGTATTACGCCTTCACCACCATTGTCTCCGGATTTCCACTCACCTTCCTTGATGGATTCCTTCATTAACGCATAACGCGTCAAGGCCGGAGCCGAATCTGCTTTTGCCTCGACTTCATCACAATATGGCGGAGAGCTCAACCTTGCTCCTGGCCACGCCTCAGACCAAGCCTCAGGGGTGCTGCGCCACGCCATCCACGCCCCGGCGACGGCTCGAGGCCTCAAGACCAGCCTCCGGCCGGTGTTCGCCTGCGGCGAGCCACCGCCTCGGCTGCCGCTTTGAGGGCGGCGCGCTGCGCCTCGGCGTCTGCCAGAGGCAATGACTGCCACGCCTGCCTCCATCCATGAGATTTTGAGGGTTTCCACCGATATGGCATCTTGCCCGACACCTGAGTCACCGAGGAGCCAGACACTCATGAGTGCAATGTGGCTTGCAACGATCACCGGCCGATTTCGCTAAGTCAGAGGATCACACGGGCGCCCGAAGACCGGAGGTGGCCCAAGACCGACAGTATGATCATCCTAAGGTTACTTCCGACCACCTCAGCCGACAATGAGCTGAATCATGGGCTGCCAGATTTCAAGAAGGCACGCTGACAAATGTGGGCGAAGTCAACATGAGCCATCAAAGCAAGAGCATACAGACGCATACACAGGCTGTACACCAACAGCCATGGAGAGCCAATAGCGCCTATGCTTCTCTCCCGAGCTAAAATCTCGCATGGCCATGATGTTGCTCCGCAGCATCCTCTAACCTAACGAGCCCGAGGTTGTGGCCATCTACCAAAGACTCCTCCGGAATCAGAGCACGCCGCTGCAAAGATGTACTGCCCCGACGCCTCACACTTTGGGTCTCGCCGTCATCACAACAGACCACATAATCGGGAAGGCACACAAGAATCGAGCGCCCCCAGCCTCCTACACTTTGCCACATCGCTTTGGGCAAGACTACGATCGCCGCGACATTCTCGACGCTGAAGAAGAGCGGCCGACGCCGCCGCTTTCACAATGTCACGACAAGGTTGCCGCCAAGAATCGGTTCGACTTCGAGGGCCCAGTGGCCCTGTGCTTTCACGGAGATCCGCCAGCGGATTTTCCCGCCCGACTGCACCACCAACATCGCTAAGTACACGGGCGCATTTAACCCCGCCACCGTTAGAAGATTACGGCCTGGCCTGGTTTGGGGGCCTCTAGTGACCTCTTCATCATTCAAGACTCTCCTCTATTCCGGCGGACTCACTTTAGTTCGCTCGAGTACCGCTCACGACTATCAGAGTGGGCCGACTTGAAGAGCCGCTTCGTCGGAACTTCTGTGGCACGCATAAGCGCCGGGAACTCTGATTCGAAGGTCGCAAGCAGCTGGGAGACGCCCGACTACATCCGGCGCTTTCCCAAGAATGTAACGAACTCCCCGACATCGGCGACGCCGACGCTGGGTATGTTTATATACGGTGACCACATGCGTGGCCTCGTCTACAAACTGGCCGCTTCAAGTTTAGGACCACTAAGGACTCGCCGACATCGCCACTCAACCACGCCCGGCGAGGAGGCAGAGGTGCCATCTTCGTGAAAGCGGCGACAGCGAGAACCCGCCTCGAAGCCGGACGCGCTCGACCACGCCGACGGGCGGCGAGGGGGGAAGAAGGCCCGCGAGATTATGACGGTCCGCCGCCGAAGGCCCCGACAAATGCAAAGCGCGCGTACCACCCGACCACTTCAAAAGCTAATGGATAGCCCGCGGTTCAACCACGGTACCCCGTCAGCACAAATACCGGATCGAAGTCCCGAGGCGCTTTCTCCCGAAACCCCACGCCATCAAGGCAAAGGAAAGAAGCGCGACCGACGCCGAGGCCGGAGGACAAAGTTGGCGCTGGTACCGGAACCCGACGGTGCCTTATGATCTTCGGCGGACTGAGAGAGCTACGCCGACAAACGCCGCAGGTTTCGCCATCGAGAGGTGCACACGGTGACCCCTGGTCCCAAAGTACCTTCGCTGGTCGGAAACCCCGATCACCTTCGACGGGCGACCACTCCCGACGCAAGGCCCCGCACTCGGAAGGTACCCACTGCCGTCGACCCCATCAGAGGATCAAACGCTCACCAAAGTCCTCATGGACGCGGCAAGAAGGGCCTCAACATCCTCAGATGTCGAGACGCCGACGCCCTGGCGCCCCTCGCCGACCCCACGATCGAAAGCAAGGCGCCTTCCACTGGCCATCCCGGCCATCAAGTTTACCTCACAAGCAGTCGACCTGCCTGCTACTTTTGAGGACCCAAACTTCCGCGACCGAGATCCTCGTGATTCGAGGTGGTGGGGTTCGCATGTTCCTACCACGCCATTCTGGGAGGCCGTATACGCCAAGTTCATGGCGGTCCCTAACTACACCCACCGAAGCCGAAGATCCCGGCCACGGGCATCATCACCGTGTCCTCATCCTTCCAATTTTGCTTTCAACCAGCGAAGCGGCGCTAAGAAGCTAGCTCGGCGGCCATCAAGGCTCGCTGAGCTCACGGCTACCAGAGGCAACCGACTCCATCCCGCCCAAAGAAGTTCGACTGGTCCTTCGAGTCCGCTGAGGACACGAAGGATCGCCATCGATCCCAAGACCCGCCAAGATCAGGCGGGTAGGGTCCGCCTCCCCGCCAATAGGAAGGCGCTTGCCGATTTCTCCGCAAATCGATGTCTTCGCCGAAGACCTCCGACATGCCGCATCCCAAGGAGGTCGCCGAGCACACCTCAACATCCGACCGGGCGCCAGTCGGCCGCCTAACGCCAGCGCTAAGCTGACGAGGAAAAGCGCAGCTCATAGGGGAAGAAGTAGCAAGCTTTTGGAGGCGGATTCATAAAAGAGGTACGCCACCCCGAGTGGCTCGCCAACTCGGCCCTTGTAAAAAGAAATCAAGCAATGGAGAATGTGTGTCGACTACACAGTTCGAACAAGGCATGTCCTAAGGACCATTTTCCTTGCCTCGATTGACCAAGTCATTGATTCTAATCACTGGCGCGAGTCGCCTCGCTCCTAGACGCCTACTCTGCTACCACCAGATTCGATGAAAGAGTCCGACCAGCTCGCCACCTTTCATCACTCCGCTCGCCTGCTTTTGTTACGAACCATGCCCTTCGGTTCAAGAACGCAGCGCGACATACCAACGCCAGATGTACACCTGCTTTCAAGACCAGACGCCAGAACATCGAGTAGGTATGTGGACGACATCGTCAGAATCAGAAAGGCCACGACCATCACCGACCTAGAAGAAACTTTTGCGAACCTCCGCCGGCTCAAGATAAAACTCAACCCCGAGAAGTGTGTTTCGGGTCCCTAAGGGAAAACTCCTGATTCATCATATCCGAGCGCCAGATCGGCTTAACCCTGAAGGTCTCCGCGATCATGAAGATGGGGCCACCACGAACCTAAAGGGCGCCCGTAGTCGACAGGTGCCTAGCACTTTGAGCTGCTTTGTCTCGGCCGGCGAAGGATGCCGCTTCTACAAACCCGCCAGAACCACCACTTCGCTGGACACACGAGGTCGATGCCGAGTGTGTCGCTCGCACCTGGCGGTGCCAAAGCACTTCGCAAGCAGACACCTCCCGCCAAGCCCTCCGTGACGATTCCCATCACATGGCCGCTCGCAGCCTGGGACTTCCGACCGCCTGCCCTTCAAGAAAGCGCCGGGCTTCACCCACTTTGTCGCGCAGAGACAAGTTTACCAAGTGGATAGAGGCTAAGCTCGCCGCTACCATCACGCCCGCTACAGCGCCGCTTCATCCGCAGCATCGCTATCGGCTTTGAGTCCCGAACTCCATCATCACCGATAATGGTACGCAGCTCACCGAGGGAATTTTCG